>OY740770.1:2591512-3067270 GCA_963513935.1 Aphrophora alni
TAATTTAACCATCAGTTTTAGAGGATCTGCTTGTATTACATTGTACGATAGAGCCGGGTAAGTATCAAAATGGCGCTTATCAAATTGTTTTAAGAACGATTTATAAATGGTTCTTATTATTATTATTTTTGAAATTTAAAATTTGTCTTTCTTCTTGTCAAAATATAACTTTTAATATTATCAGTTTTTAAGTGTTGGTAAAGGTTAGGTTAGGTTAGGTTAGGTTAGGTTAGGTTAGGTTAGGTTAGGTTAGGTTAGGTTAGGTTAGGTTAGGTTAGGTTAGGTTAGGTTAGGTTAGGTTAGGTTAGGTTAGGTTAGGTTAGGTTAGGTTAGGTTAGGTTAGGTTAGGTTGATATTAATATATTATATTATTAATATACCTTTATATATATAATTAATTTAACCATCAGTTTTAGAGGATCTGCTTGTATTACATTGTACGATAGAGCCGGGTAAGTATCAAAATGGCGCTTATCAAATTGTTTTAAGAACGATTTATAAATGGTTCTTATTATTATTATTTTTGAAATTTAAAATTTGTCTTTCTTCTTGTCAAAATATAACTTTTAATATTATCAGTTTTTAAGTGTTGGTAAAACCATTTCAATTAAAAGTCGTGATATTAAAAATCCTTATTATAAATTTCATCACTTATCAATTTAAAGAGTCAATGTGATTTTTAAAATGACGTGTAAATTGTAAGTCTCCAATAGAAATTTAGTAAATTCCAGTTACAAAATAAAGGTATGTTTTACAATCTGTTTTGTGACATTGCTTTGGGAATTTTAACAGAGGGATAAACAAGTTATACTTTGATTGTGGATGGGGGGGAGGTAAAGTACGTGCATTGGATAACTAAATATCGTTTCCTGATATTTTTCGGATTTACAAAGTATTTGTCGAAGTACAAAGCCAAGTTTACATTATGGAACAAATCAGGGAAGAAAGAACTCTTCCGAATTAATTGTTAATTCTGTCACAGATACATTAAAAATAAATTATTAACAATATTCTATTCAAAGTTAGCTGTTGTTACAGTGTCAATAACCGTGGATACGATGTAATGTGCCATCATTTTTGTTCTTTTATTTTGTGGCGAAAAATCTCTCGGTTTAAATCGTCTTATTAATATTTAAAAAAAAATTAAAAATAATAATAATAAAATAAAAAAAGGAATGAAATAAAATAATATATACAGTCCTAGCCCTCAAATCTATAATATCATCAGGGTTGCAAAAGGACAACAATTAGTCAAAAGAAACCTGATAGAAAAGATGAAAGAGAGGGATTTAACCCAAGATTACATAAAATGCGGTGTAGATCCAGCTAGGCTACCTTGAGATTGTCAAATCAGTACTCACTGAAGTGAGACTCTGAGGGTAATGTGCTCCAATTTTATTACTTTGACTCCAAATTTTTTCAATGCTGCAAATAATTATAATTTTGGGCAATAATAATTAGTTTTAGCTTATAATCTTTGATTGTGCTGTCTTACAGGCAAGAGAATTTAATTATTTGGAGCACAATAACCAACAGAAATCTTGCAAAATGAAGTAATCAGTGGATTATTAAAACTAGTTTAGAGTACACCTGCTACTGATGTTTTGTCTTACGATATTATTAGACAACACTATAAATGGCTACAGATCACTAACTTAATGAATTCTTTCTACAGGACTATATGAAGGAACATGTGTACGTCCACCATCTTAAGGAGTGATTGAAGAAGAAATTATTTTTAATCCTAAGAAACGTAATATAGAGTAAGTAATCTTCTACAACTTCCTACCTCTGTTCTTTACTGATTTTCAGTTTCATGACCTCAAGAATCCGGAAAAAAAATTAACTTTCAACATCCTTCCTACGTCGTTGTCGTTGTCGTCTCTACATAAATACTAAGCGGTCACAAAAGTTAAAATAACAACATGAAATTTAGTATAATGGACTGTAGTGAGCTCATATCTACTCGTATATTAAAACCCTATTAAAATGTAAAAATAGCGGCCATTTTAACAGTGTTTTGTTCATATTTATATCAAATGTTATCCAACACAATAAATTCGATAAACATTTGTAGATTATAATTCTGCATGTAATAGTACTCATCCCACCTCCCTACAATGACAAATAGCGAAGTTATAGTCTAAAGTGTAATTTTGAACTCTAATTTTCCAAGATAATGTGATATTCGTACAGTTACGAGATTCGGCGCGGCCGAATTACCGACACGAGCGTAGCGAATGGATGCTAAACCACATATATTTAGCTCCGATGAACTGAACATCAAGACTGAGAAACACTGACACGAGCAAAGCGAACAATGTATTTTTAATATACATCTACTTAGCCCGTTAGGGTCTTACCAACGTCAAGAATTACAAGGTTCAGATAATCTCCGTAAATTATTTCAAACTTACCCTACTGAACAAGTCCCCTTGATTTACCAATAAAATTTCCTAAAAGGCGCAATAAACAATTTTTGTCTCCAAAGCAGCCAAATCGGTTGTTAAATAAAACGCACACATCTTGTAAATCTCACAATAACTATATGAACTGAAGTATAAAGAGAGGGGCTTACTTACTCTATTGTGTTTGTTATATTAACAAACACCACTACAAAACAAAGGATTTACTATAACAAAGTATTAAACAGACAATTTATTATACCAGGACAGCACAAATTGTTACTGCAGTAGGCCTATTGGCTTTATTGGAAATTCCCCTTGCCTGCAAAACCCTTTGTCCGTGTATGATATACGTATCACTTTGCGCTACATATATTTATCATTTATAAAACCCTTGTCATGGATACACCTATATTACAATGAGCAGATTTATGACACCATAATGGTGTATTGCAGATCATGATCTCACAAAACTGGCTTTAAATTGTTTAAGTTTTGGTTGACGGCGGAATGTTCTCAGTTTGTATTATATAGTAAAATAACGAAACAACAAAAATTGAAGGAAGTATCAACAAATATTTATTTATTTTTATTATACTGAATATAATTAAAATGTACTTCTAAGCACTTAAAAATCATTAATACTTTTCAAATACGTAAATATGGATAAGATCCGTTGATCTAACAATACAATTTAACATATCCTACGAGATAAAAAAAACAACTTTTCGACTTTACATTTTGAGAATCTGCTTGTATTTCATTGTAAGTACCATGGATGGTCCCATCAAATTGTTGCGTCTTTTATGTGTGTCAATTACCGAATACAATTCAAATAGACTTTTAAAAAGGTAAATGAAATTATTAGTAGAGGGGAATACGTTTGGATTAATTTTTTTCGTCGGTTCGTACGTTTTATAATTTAGTATAAATTATCCCAAGAACACCCGGTATTATAGCGTCAAAGTTTTGAATTGATGCGTCAGTACGTGACCATGTATACCGGGTGAATAAAAAGTCAAGACCCCCCCTCTAGTATTTTTCTAAGTAAATATACAGAGATATCCTTTTGGTGGTCGTGCAATCTTAGCAGGAAGTTTCATTTTATGATTTTGAAAATTTTGAATGTCCCCCAAAAATGGGGGATTTTGGGGGCAACTCAAAAATTTTAAATGTAAACCCCCTTCAAGTGACACCTCATTTTGAAGTGTTTACAAAAACTTAAAGAATGGTGAAAACCAGAGTTCGCTATCTCTTCTCCATCAAAAATGGTAGCCCGTCAAATGTTATTGAAGTCTACATTTACATTAGTTTTCAAGGTAAACTTACTTTCTCTGAAACAACTGGGTTATTTTTTTTCTGTGTTCTATATCAGTTAGGGATGCAAAGGACAAAGATTCCAATGCATATTGTAAAGCCTACTGATAAGATGTTTGTTTGCAATGAGTGACCTTAGTATTGTGGACTTTCCCAGTTTGAAGTACGGTTTAGTACAAACCAGCCCCTTTTTTGTTTCAATCTCATCAGAATAGGTCATACTTTAGAGTGGAATCTTTGTCCTTTGCATTCTTAACTGATTTAGAACACAGAAAAAAAATAACCCAGTTGTTTCAGATAAAGTAACTTTACCTTGAAGACTACACTTGTAAGTGTAGACTTCAATAACATTTGACGGGCTACCATTTTTGATAGAGAAGAGATAGCGAACTCTGGTTTTCACCATTCTTTAAGTTTTTGTAAACACTTCAAAATAAGGTGTCACTTGAAGGGGGTTTACATTAAAAATTTTTGAGTTGCCTCCAAAATCCACCATTTTTGGGGGACATTCAAAATTTTCAAAATCATAAAATGAAACTTCCTGCTAAGATTGCACGACCACCAAAAGGATATCTCTGTATATTTACTTAGAAAAATATTAGAGGGGGGGTCTTGACTTTTTATTCACCCGGTATATTTATTGGTCAAATCACCTTCTTTGAAATTAAATCGATACAGTTATATGTTAACTTAATTTTAAATATGTGTTGAAGCTAACAACGTGTTTATTCAAAATCACAATAGCTAAATTGTTTCTATCCCAGCTTTAGCATTCTGAAAAAAAAAACAATATAAGAAGGATATACCAATAGCAGCAGCAAGAAATCTTTGTGTCTTAAAGATGAATCTACAATGAAAATTTCTATTGATTTTGGTAAGAGATGTTTTTTTAAATTATTGTACTTCCCATCTGTGATTATCTTTTAAGTTGTTATTTGATTTGTAGGGTCTTGTCACATGTCATACAAATTTCATCGCAATCTCTTTGACTTATTTTCACATACAATCTTCTAGACAGGTGTTCGTCATAACTTGTGAATGAGAAGTTACCATATTATACACAAAATTTAATAAATTATCATAATATAATATGTTTCACAAGTTTTTACACAAACTTTTAACCTAAAACACGTACAACTCTGAAGTAAAGTTTATAAGAATAAATAATACGTGAAAGTAACAAGAGATTTGTAAAGCAAGTAAAAACAAGTTTCAACCATCGTGTATGTAAAACTCAGTTTTGTGTGAATAAAGTAAAAGAAGATTTATAACAAGTTGATCTACTTATCCAATGCAAGCAGATCCACTAAAGTTGAGTCACGTAGGAAATGCTAACTTGTTTAGTAGATTAATCGGATTTACTCAATGGAATAAGTTTGTTTAAATCAGTTGTTGTTATGGGGTTTTCTAAACCTTGTAATTTTTTGTTACACTATTTACCGTCGATTAGGACCAAACGGACCTTCTATATGTGTATAAATAAACACGTTTCCAGTTGCTTCACTCCTGTCACTGTCCTCGAGGTCTGTAAATATGTAAAGAAGCCTCCACTCGCTACGGTCGTGTCGATGACGCGGCCTTCTTAACTAAACGAATATTATATTATCTTTGTAGGTTTTATTTCAAAAGGGTTTATAAGAGCACACTATAGTCTTCTGTAACTAATGTCCTTTGATTTTCTTGTCGCTATCGGCGTTACGTGACAATGACGATAGGACATGGGACAAGGGACGGACGGCATGTCAAAAAACACTTTTAATGTTTCCTTAATTCATGACACATCAAGATCAATCAAAATATGGCGGTCAAAATTTTTTGAAGATTACCAAACTTGTCCTTTACTTCTTGTACACTTTAAACAAAACATATAATGACGTTTTACCAGAGATTTTTGAAACACTCGGGATCTTACAAATATGACCTTACTATAGAAACCTTTTTACACGGATAAATACACAGTCCTGAGATTTTCCGTTGAAAGGATTTCACAAAGTTTCCAGATGGCGCTGATTGAGACGACAGACGACAGTTGTTATTTTGAAGTATAATGTGCTTTAAACTCTTAATCACTTTTAAAATTGTTTCCTATTACATTTTGTTTTTAGTAAAAAATCTAAAATATTTGTCATTAATAAATTAATACTTTTGTTCCGAAAGTTCCCGAGAAGTACTTGTATAAAGTTATACGATTAAATCGCTAATAATTCCCCCCTGGACATATCTCACACGGACAACTACTGCCTATCTGATCGACTGTTTATATCTCAGATATTGCTATTTCAATGAGAGTTATACTTATGCCCGTTGTCGTAATACACAAAATTTTCATTTGATAGCCTATATAATTGAGAAACAAAACAAAGAATTTTGTTTTTTATCGAAAATTACATACACGGATGTTTTCTTAAGAAATCAATTGCACTATAATTTGTGTATTTAAATAGGATATAAACTTCCTTCGCTTGCGCTATAAATGTGTCTTCAACGTAAGTAAGTTGTATTTATTTAATATCGAGTTTTAAATGAAGATAGTCAATGTTAGTTTTTTAAAAATTATTTTATCAATTTATTTATTTACACCGTTTATTTAATGTAGTTTCCAACACGGCAATGGAACAATACAAAAAAATATGAGCTCGATGCAGAGTAGAAGGTGAATTTAATTTCATGGACCAACATTCCCTGATTTGGAAACTCAATTTACTCCGCATGAATGACTAAACCCAGCCAGCTGCAGAAGTATCCAGGATTTGTTTGTAGCTTACTAAATATTGAAAAACAATTATTGCAAATCCCTCTGTGTTTGGAGTCGTAATATATCCAAATACGTTTTTGCAAGTGTTAATATTTCCAATGTGAAAATTTTAAATATAGACTTTAATTCATTAAAATTAGACATTCTTTTACTTATCACTTCTAATAATTTTGTTTGTGTTACTAATTTATATTTCCGTACATTTGGTAAAATTAATTAAGTCAGTTTTATAAATTAAAAAGTTTTTCAAGACAGAATTTTGTTTTAGACTTACAATCTACAAATTAAAAAGAGTCTTATAAAATCGTTAACCACTCAGGGCCGCAATATAACGTGTACTTGGCAATCCATAGTTGTCTAACTGGATCTACACTTTTTTTCATTTACACATTATGTTTTGTTCTTTTTCATAAAGCGATGATGACCGAGAGATTTTTGTTTTTAATCAACAAGAAAAAAGTCGTTATAATATTATAAAAAATGCTTTTTGGTGAACTCTAAAGTTTGGTAGTCTACTAATTAGACTTTTACAGACGCTGTCCAAAACGTTTCTATCTTTTAATTGATTTCTTCCGTGGGTTTTGGTTTATTATCGGTTACGTTTTAGGAAAACTTATTTTTAATCATCGCTTTAAACAAATAGAAGAAGGAAAGAGCGTACAATAAAGACTACTGAACCTCGGAACTCTAAAAGCGTCAATGTTAAAGAGGGCAGGAGTTGGTGAAGAAAGACCTGATAGGAAATATAAAAGATAGGATTCATGCCTAGACTGGAATAAATATAGATCCAAGCTTGGATATCTCAGGATTGCCAACCTTTAGTCCTTATAAATTTGTCCCAAGAGGGTACAAACTTGTTAAAATATTTTTGTTTCAGTTTTTAGAAAATATACGCAAGTACAATCACTTTTTTGAATTATGCTAAAAATAAAAAATATTGATTGAAAATATTATCAAAACAAACACATATAAATAACAAATTGTCAAAATTGATTCTAAAATTTAGAATACAATTCCGTACGTCGACAGAATTATCGTCAAAACAGAAAAACTTTTTTTGTTTTTCATTGAGCGATACATCAGTATACATTTTAAAATATAAAGTTTTGTTAACCATGACAAGAAATATTCTCCTAATTATACAAAGATTTACGACACTAAAACCTGCGCCGCTTATAGAAGACGTTCATATCCCCAAAATTTAGAATTTCCCACGTCAGTCCGTACACCCAGGGCTATAGATATGTAGTGACGGGGATTTATAAGGGTTGTAAATCGACTAAAGTGTTCACAGGGTGGAAGTTTGCAGTACCTGATATTACTTCACATTTTGTTACACGACTGTATAATTCGATAAACTACACAAACTGTGCTGTAACAGAATTATACAGAAAGTAATAATAATAATGTGGTTTCGAAAGACCCATATATTTATTTCCAAGCAACAAAATTTTCTATGAATAGTCATTTAACTTGCTTAAAATACAGAGTCTCCCATGAAGGTATTCAAATGTTTGATTTTGTTATGGAACACCTGTTTGGGACCGAATTTGTTTAAACTTTGCATGAATGTTGCGAATATGTTTCATAGAAAGTTCAAGTAATTTATCCTGCATGTACATAAAATTGGTGATAGCTTAAAATCAAACACAAGTTTTGGGCTGTTAGATTATCTTATTTTCATTAACTACATGTTGTTACATAAGACATTTTACTTATGTTCTTCACTTTTACATTAGTAATAGAGGAAAAAATCAATTATGAAAAAAGATACAATGATCATTACTCAAATTGGCAACCATTTACGACTATGCACTGACAGTACTATCGAATAAAAACTCCATAGGCAAGCCAGAATAAATGTTGTGGGATATTGGGAATTTCATTTGTAATCATTATTTTATCTCTTCATCTGTATTGATTGTGTGACAATAAACTCGTTATTTTAAGTATTCCAAAAAGAAGACACTAACTGTTAGGCTATGCGATCTTGGCGTCCAGTCCATAAATTCACTTCCTTTCCCGATCCATCGACCCCAGAAATGTTTCACAAGATTACCATAGTGTAGAGTTGTTTCATCTTGGTGGAACTGTCAGGTGTGGAATCACGTGTTTATTTATAGTACCTTGGTCCATTTATATGTTGTAGGATAATACTCCATTCACTGTAACTGCAACCATACTCAGAGTCTCACTCAAAGCGAGTATGGGTATGGCGCACCCGAGGTCCCTAGCTGGTCCCTACACATTCCTTCATGTGGTCTTTGATCTTACTATAAGGTCTCTCTCGACCAATTCTTGTTTTCTTCCGATCCTGACACTATTAAAGTTTTCGAGAGCTAAAAGTCTTCTCTTTAGTCTCTTTCTTTTCTTTATGAGGTGATGATGACTGAAAAGTTTTCGTCTTTAAACAACAAGGGACAAAATTAAACTGCTCCCCAAACCGTAACGCCCATACTTTATTTTTCCCCTCCAATTACATGAGGGTTGGTAATATAATAATTATTACAAATCTTAAGACTTAACAAGCCATTACGGTAAAATGTTGATTCATCAGAAAACAAAGTTCGAAAATGCAATTCAGTGTCAATATGATAATGTTCAATGACTTTAGAACAAAACTCCACTCCTCTGTTTTTTCAGAGCTTCTAAAAGACCATGAACAGTGTAACTTTTGCAAAACTTCACCTAATATTTTTAATTACCTAATTTATGAACCTTAGATTTGGTCGTACTTGTGTTTAAGGCAACTTTTCTAATCGAATTCTATTTAGTAGGGGATTTTAGCATGGCATCACAAATATTTAGTTACATATCCATGTCAAATTGTCGACTCTCTTATACTTCCAATTTCCAGTAGTTGTGTTTTCCGCATTGGTATTGATTTGTGTGATGGTGATTAAATATCTGAATACATAGCTTTGAGACGTCTTCTTCCACATTACTTTATGTTCTGTTGGAAAAGCCATTAATAATAATAATACAGATATATTAACATCTGTTTATACAATAAACTCTAAAACCTATTCAACAATTCACCATAACAACATATCTGTTAATAAAAAAAAGATAAAATAATAGCCCTAAAATTGTGTTTGTTTGCTTTTAAACAGCCGCCATTTTTTTTCATGCAAGATATTTACTTGAACATTACGTGATATACTTTTCTACTTCTAGAACATATATACAAAATATTAACCAAATCTGTCCAAAAACAAGTCGAAAATTGGAATAAATTCATTGGACACACTGTAAATTAAAAGTATCTATTATATGCATCTCCATATTGACCAACTTTAAATTGTACACAAAGCCGCAAAATTCAAATTTGATGTGTACATATATTGTTGCAATATTTATTGGTAATATTAATTGTTACCATCCATGTAATTATGAACCCGATTAATACAATGTTACTTACTCCAATCGTTTCTCTAATTACTTCAATAAATATAAATTACCACAATTTCGCTGCGCCAATGGCAGCAATTACTTTAAAATACTGTCAATTAATCACATCATCCTGCTGCAACAGTGGGAAACCAGAGTTACTCTATATTGTTTGTAAAACACATTCCTTTCATATATATATATATATATATATATATATATATATATATATATATATATATATATATATCTGAACTGTAAAAGAAAAGAATTTACCACTATCTTCTCTTGACTTAAGTTTATGAATATTCTTTTCACGAAACTATCTTTACTTACTTAGTATACCAACCACGGGATAAGTTTTGAATATTTCTATCTCCGTCGTTTTTTATTGTTTTTTTCAAGTTCCAATCTCTCGTGGAACCGAAAAACTGATTTTCACCACGCCGTCCATCTGTAGTTGTCACCTGTTGATAAGCACGATAGACAACGGCTACAAAAATTAAGATAGGAACATAACAGCTGTTTGGAACACACTGTAATAAAAACCCGTGTTGTATGTTTGATCTAATCGATACTTTGATATTAGCGAATAATTTAAATCGACAAAACTCAACTATAACTATGATATTATAAACTAAACTACATGTCAAAACTGATCTAATAACTCACCTCACTTGTTTACTAATCGATTATTTTGTAAATTTCAAAGTCACGTAGTTTAGTCCATTTTTTTTTCAAATGTCTTGTTCCAAAATTTAGGAATAAAATTAACTAAACAAAACTACATAACACAAAGTACAAAGGGTTCTCATGCTAGAATGAGAAATAAATAATTATTTCTAATAATAACTTCTTTCGCGTCAGACATGCTACGGATATTGTAAGCCTTTCAATCTATCATCGAAACTAATTAGCATAACTCGGCTTTAGTGGTTTCAGCCTCCAAGTAGCAAGATGTCCTATAAAGTGATTAATGAGTTCCTTTGTCGTCACAACTCACTGCATGAGGTAAATGTTTCATTGGCTTCTAATTGCTACACTTAACGGTTCTCTGATACTAAAGGATAATTAAATTAATAGCCAAATATGATTGTAGCATATTGTTAATTAAATAATTAAATGGTGTATCATCAAAGAACAAAAAATTGTTGATCTGACTAAATTTATAAAATACTTTCACAACATGTGATCACTTTGTCATTAGATATAGTTCACATTTTCAAGAACATATATAGGAATAATAATAACTGTTTTGTTTTAAATGCCAATATTTTCCCCAACGGTGAAGAAACATACAGTACACTTAGTTCTGATGATTTGCGTAATTCTGAATCTCGTTTTATATATTAGAGAACTAATTAAATAATTAAAAATACAAGTGCTTGCTTTTATTGGGGGGGGGGGTTGAACACGAGACTCCTGCAAGTCAACTGACGCTAATTGTGCTCCAAAGTAAACCTAGCAAGACAGGCCGATCTTTGAGCCTTCAAGAAGATTAAGCAGCTTTCGTCCCCTGGTTGAGATGCTCTAAAAATACCTTTACTCTTACAATGCAAAAGAATGTGACTGACAGTTGTTAGGAATTAGATTAGATAGTCAAATCCAGAACAACTACAAGAGTGTAAACAATAGTTGCGACAAGATGTACAAAGTTAGGAACCGCTTATCTTGCAATCACCAAACGTGTAAAACACTGCTGAAAGATATAGGGTATAGAGCCAAGATTGGGAGAAGATAAAGGTTAGACTAAACTGTTAAATGTCGGCAGTAGAAGTTGGCACGGGTTCTACAGGAGAACCAGGACAACGAAGGATCACGGTTGAGTTCCAACGACAGAGGTGAGCAACCATCGTGGGTATCTTGTGTCTCATATAAACTTTGTATCATCCTATATGAATAGAGCTTAGTTGAATTTAATTAACTTCTCATCGCAACATTGTTTTCACTCTGGTAGTGTGTGGTGATTACCACCACTCCCCCTCCCCTTCGTGAATCTGGACATACCCGCCCGGCTAGCTGATAAGAGTAGAGTAGTGCTCGAGACAGCGGGGAGTCAAGTCCTCTGTCACCGTTCTTATTAAATTTATATTATTGTGCCGTATTATTAACATGCCTTGCTAAACCCAAAGGAATAGGGCCGTTCGGCCCTTGGGTTTATATCTGGGCGCATTACGATTTTTGGGTTATCGTAAAATTATTAGTCGAACTATACGCGGCTACGTTAGGCCCTGCTATAGACCGACATGTTGTTGCAATACAGTGTAGTTAATATTAACATTGGTATTAGTGTAATTCTCTTATTTTTAGTTAATTAGTTTCTAGTAATACTCGTCAAAAATGGCTAGCCTAAGTTGAGATTCGCCCAGTGTACTATATTAATTTTACCATGCGATCGGGACCCGGTAATAGATTATCAAAGTAGATCCGCGGACCACACAAAATAGTGCCCCCCATAGCAATAGCACTTTCTCCTTACCGTTGCAAGTGGAATAAAACTTAACTAACTAACCTAATCTTAATATCTAATTCCTAACACAGTCTCATCACAGACTGCTTGCATTGATGCTTCCTTAATTAAATCAAATTTACGTAAAAATGATAGTATCCAATAATAAGCACAGTTACTTGTTTAAGACTCACCAGCCAGCCATTGAGTCGAGCACTCATAAATCGTTTGGCCTGCTACCGAAGACAGTGTTCCTCCCTGGAACATTTCATAACTGCATTGTAGGCGGTTGATCTGTTAGGCAGGCTTTGATCGCATAACCTGACCAACAAGTTTGCACGACACCTTTATGTCCTGACACCCAGCCAAGCTGCATACTGTTGAGAGCTTTCTAAAACTGAAACAATTACGAAACAATATAATTTTAGTACGACAATTTATTTCTTTCCCATGTTTTATAAGATTAGTGTTAGGAATTAGTGTGGGTTTAGTTAGAAATAGAATGTAAGTTCTTTTTAAGAGGCCAGAATGACAACAATTATTGTGACAGACCTGGTAAACTGACGAAATTGCTTACATTACAAGCAAGGCAGACTTCATTTATGCTAAAATGATATATAAAACCTTGGGTGGGAGGAAACGTGGTCAGTAGGCCTGATCAAGGGAAGGTTCTGCAGGAATTCTTGAAGATAGCCAGACAGACTTGGCGAGTAAAAGCTTCCTGGGAGACTAATTCTTGAAGATAGCCAGACGGACTTGGCAAGTAAGAGCTTCCTGGGAGACTAATTCTTGAAGATAGCCAGACGGACTTGGCGAGTAAGAGCTTCCTGGGAGACTAATTCTTGAAGATAGCCAGACAGACTTGGCGAGTAAGAGCTTCCTGGGAGACTAATTCTTGAAGATAGCCAGACAGACTTAGCGAGTAAGAGCTTCCTGGGAGACTAATTCTTAAAGATAGCCAGACAGACTTGGCGAGTAAGAGATTCCTGGGAGACTAATTCTTGAAGATAGCCAGACAGACTTGGCGAGTAAGAGCTTCCTGGGAGACTAATTCTTGAAGATAGCCAGACAGACTTGGCGAGTAAGAGCTTCCTGGGAGACTAATTCTTAAAGATAGCCAGACAGACTTGGCGAGTAAGAGATTCCTGTGAGACTAATTCTTGAAGATAGCCAGACAGACTTGGCGAGTAAGAGCTTCCTGGGAGACTAATTCTTAAAGATAGCCAGACAGACTTGGCGAGTAAGAGATTCCTGGGAGACTAATTCTTAAAGATAGCCAGACAGACTTGGCGAGTAAGAGCTTCCTGGGAGAATTGAGACTTCGGACGAACATCCATAAGAATTACAAACAGGGTGAGCAAACCCTGTATTAAGAAACTTCTAATTATTTCAGAATCATATAATTAAACTATAACGTAGAATCAGATCTGTGAGTCACAACAATTAGAGTCATTATAGATTAATAATAATAATATTATAGAATTGTAATAAGATAGGAGATAATTATTATTCTTATTAATAACGGTTAATTGAGTACTAAACCATTCAATTATATTGAAAACAAAGACCCCAGGCAGTTTAAAGGAACTAATTCTAACTTTAGGTAAATAAATTACACTATCTGAGAATAAAAAAAAGTTCCATGTACTACATAACGTTTTGTTCTCCTGAAACCGTTACAATGCAAATATTAACAGCGATTTCATTTTTCCAAGTATTTCTCCTGCTTTAAATGATAATCTATGCGACCTAAGATAACAGAGTTTCGTGGAAATTAACATAAAAACTGGGAATAATAATGGTTACGTGTGCAGAGTTTCCTTCATATTAAACATTTAGAATATAAATGTTATGAGATTTTCTTTTTTATGATAATATCATTACTATTGGATTGGCAGAGAATGTATAGTTGGATGAATGTTTTTAATGTGATTTAGACATATAATTGTAGACTGTACATGTGTATTGCAACTGTATAAGTCTGTTATTTGTATCTGTGTAATTATTTATATCTGTAGGCTATTCCATTATGTTGTATTTATGCATTTTCGTGACTAAAGATCGAAAAAAGTAATTTTATACTGAATTTCAATTTCAAAAAAATGTACGTTTTGGTTCGAGCAGATGAGTTGCCATTTGTATCGCTCGCTGAGTTGTAAATTCTTTACATTCTGAAGGGAAGGTATTAAGGAAAAGCGTAGTTCTGATTTTTTAATATATGTAACACATTGAGTTTTGATATAAGATTAATAATTTATTAATATGATTTATTCGGTCAATTTGTCATCATTTGTGAATATAAATACACGACGTTTCGAGAGTATAAATCAACTCCCCGTTATCAAGTTATAAACCTAAATTTAAAAAATGGAAAAACACCAACATAGCCTAGGGTCATGTTTTGTTTTTTATGCTTTAGGTTCATCAGTTGGTGACCGGATTTGATTTACACTTCATTGTAAATGTTTCCCCAGTATTGGGGGAAGACATTACACTTCTTAGTCATCATCACCTTAAAGAAAAGAACATAAAGATATCTAACCATCGAATCTCTAATAGCGTCAGGGTCGGAAAAGAAAAATAGTTGGTCAAGAAAATCCAGAGAGGGGTCTAACCCAAAGCTACATGAAAAGTTCTAGATCAACCCTAGGAATTGACACACCTTTACTCATTGTATTTGTCAGAATACTAAGACCATATTAAGCATACTTTATTCATCATTACTCTTTTAAATGCATACCATCCCATTTATTGACGTATACGACAACTAGTATAATTTATTATTTAGCCTTGGCAATGTATAATGTACAGATATCATGTTAATATAACAACAAGTAATGGAGTGTTATGTCACAGTCGGCAATGGAGATTTTGTCCATTACAGTCCATTAGCAAAATGTTATAATTTATGGATTACATTACTACTTCTCATGTTGTGTTGTTTATTAAACTTAAACAAATAAATAAACGTACTAAGCATAAAATTTCTTGTACTGAAGTATACAAAAATCAATTTTTTCAACTGTAACGAGTGTAAATTAGCTAAAATTTATATTTTTATAAATACTAATTGAATTTGTCGTAGTTGAAAATTATTTTGGATCTGATGCTACAGCAATATAGTGGTAGGCCTACTCTATCTAAAGAGAGAAACTAAGAAGCGTGTCTTCACACATATACAGGGTGTTTATAAAAGAACTAAACCAGCAATAAACTTTCGGTTTTCGAACTTGAGTTCAGGGGACATGTAAAAAACATTGTATATTCCGAGAAGATCCGTGACATTACTCATCTGAGGGAGAGGATTGTTGAAGCTGTAGCATCCGTCACGCCTGATATGCTGCTGAATACCTGGAAAGAAACTGAATATCGTTTAGACGTGACCAGGGCAACAAATGGTGCTCATATACAACTTTATTAGGTATGAAAAAAAACTTGAGAACATTCTCTTTAATAATATAAAGGTTTAATAACTATTAATTTAACTTTACTGTGTACTAATAAAACCTTAAATCAAGGGGTTCTTTTTAAACACCCTGTATATTAGGACGTTCTTTCCCCTAACGGTTTCAGTAACATTTCGTCCCGCTCAGTTTTACAAAAGATTAAACAAACTAAGTACATCATCTCGTAGTGGCGAATATTATTACCTTATTCGTATGCGTGACTTCATGAGCTTTACGTCTCTACAGTTATGGAGTTCTCTACAACTACAAGAGGTCAACCCTGTTTGCTGTTAAACGGCTAACGTTTTACCAAGAAGAAGGAGAAGAAGTGCGGTGAAGTTGTGTGGCGTTGTGTCAATCGTTCATGTAGTGACATTATTAAAGAAGAGAGTCATAATATGTGTGTGCCCGATGTAGCTGGAATTGATGTACAGAAAGCTATAGAACAGGTAAAGAAGAGAGCCCGTGAGGAGTCTCCTACACCTAACCTAACCTAACCCCACGCTCGTGGAATCAGGACGAGATGTTACGACACCCCCTAAAGAGGCTCTTTTATACTGAAAACGGGATCCAGAGGCATCCAACTGGATCTACATTTTTTCATTTAGTTTTGGGTTAGATGCCTCTCTTCCATCTAACCTATCACGTCCCTCTTGCTCTTTACCATATCTAACGCTATTAAAGACCTAGAAGTCTTATTTCACGTTCTTTTCTTCTTATAAGGCGATGATGACCGAGAGGTTTTGTCCCTTTAAACATCTAAATAAAAACATCGCCTCATTAGGGTTAACAAGTTAAAACTTTCTCCTGAAATGTGACCATTGTTGAGTTAAAATTAATCAGCTAAAATACATTCTAACTGAACGATGTAAAGATGTAACTTTAGGAGGTTTGAAAACCTTAGACTATATTTTCGAAAGCGATAAAAAACTAAACATTGCGAGTGTAAGAATGTATGACATTCCTACGTCATGGTACTCACGCTGTCGTTTCTACAAATTCCCATTTCCTCGTTCCGCCTCATCTATTCCTTTACAGTGTCAATTTATTTTGATATAATATTTTTACTTAAGTGGAAACTACTGTCACGTTTTAATACTTACGTAAGAGAAAAAATACTTGAAACCGAGATACAGAGTGTGACAAACTACCGGTATATAGTTTTGATGACTAAAATTATGCTTTACTTGTTTCATAAATTAATAAAATTACAATAATTCATAAACACAATTTAAATGAATCTTATTTTATCGTAACGTAGAAATAAGGAAAGTATTGAGGCTGGAAATGTTGTCATTTATAACGTCACTCCACTTTTTTAATGCCAACGTCTGAAGTTAGTTTATAAATCCACATTTGGGGTTGAAATAGGCTCAACATTTTTTAAATGATATGATTTTAATAAAACTCTTAATTTCTAAGTATTTTGAAGAGGTAAAATTTAATTTAATATTGGATTGTATATAACAGCTCCAATTTATTACACTTAAAAAAGTGACCTAGAGTTTAAAAAATATATTGGCCATTTTTTTATAATAATTAAAAAAATAAAGTAACATTTTAACACAATTTCTCACAAGCCGTTTCAACGGCAGTGTCGCCATCTTCAGTAATACATTGGCCACAATAATCAAACTATAACAATTGCATAATACATCCACTGAAGATGGCGACATTTTCGTTGAAACGCGTTTTATTTAATAAACTAATTTTTGTGAAATTACATTTAAGTTTTATTTTTATTTTTAAAACCCCTTGGTGAAGCTCATTATTATTTATGTAATAATTATGTTTTCCAAAGTGCTAAATGGTCAATTTCAAATCTTTTTCTATATACTGGGTGTCTATAAATTCCTGGGCTGATTATAAAGTGTGTTAAAACGAAAATTAACAAGGCTAAAAAATTCAACTTTTTTTTACAGCAAAGTATAACAAAGTTTTATTTACAAGTTCAGAACACATCCACGTGTGCGTCAATAGTGGCTTTGATAATATTTATCAGATTTCTGTCCATATTTTGGACATCTCTTCTGTGGCCGTTGATTCTTCTCTTCAATGTGTCCATATTAAGAACAGCTGTAACGTAACAAAAATGTCAACCAGTTTTACCAACTTAAATAAACCAAACTAAATAAACTCAGCTGTCACATATAATGTATCAGAAATATATTTATTCTGGCTGTGTCTGACTTTATGGACACTAAGTAAATACAAATCGCAACGGATTTCCTGAAGAATAAAGTATTTCTTAATGAGTTTAATATAAATTAAAACTTTAAATAATTTTATTTATTGCGGAAAATAGCATGGTCTTTCTATAGACATAATCTGAAAAGCATTAGACTTTAAGCCATTTAAATAAATAATGCGTCACTTGTCTTTTTTAATGTACAACGTATTTGGTCCATTTTACACACAAATAAGTTGTTAAATGTCCCGTTTTATTTAACTTTTTTTTTTAATATAAAATGGTTTATAAAATAGGCCAATACGTTTTTTTAATTAAAACTATTTGTATAAAGCCTAAAAAAATATAGAAGAATAAAATTCACATACATAAATAATTTGTAATTAAACCTATTATATCTAATATAACAAAACAGCTACAAATGTTGAATGTAGTTATCATAAATGTTTTGAAAATAAAATCCACAATGACTGTAAACTTTGATTCTTGTTCATTATAAAAGAAAAGTTTTTCTTAATGTTTTTTAGACTATGAAAATTAAATTCGCTGTAATTCGAAAACAGGAGAGATCAATAATAAAACAAGTTTCTGTAAGAAATTCTTCGCTTCCGTTTGTGCTTTGAAGCAAACATTCAATTTTATTACTTAAACTTTAGTTACTTACGAAGTCTATGTAACTACGTTGAAAATAAACCAATACGTGTGTACCATGATTGTCAGAACGGTGTCAACAGAGGAATAAATAATATGTGTTTCATAAGAATATACTTTAAAATTAAATCACTTAACAGTTTCTACAGAAAACGTTGTCGAAATAAATTATTTATCAACCAGTAAGAATTTAGCTAGGCTTGTTTTCACTGTGTAAAATCAGCTTACAAATGAGATTTGTAACATTAGACAATTACGTGAAAAGCTTTCGACTAAACTCGCGTTCGCTTAAATATTTACAACTGACTTTTAATGAATTAAACTCTTTGTATAAAAAAAGCGGATTAAAATTTCACTTCTCATAAATTTTAATCAATTTTGTATGTCTTCTTAGAAATCTATATAACAAAATAACTATATTGTGTTACTATCCAGAATAATAAGTATATTGTAAATTTGTGAATCAAAACAATTTCGATTTTTTTTTCTATACTGATCTACACATCCATGGCTTCCGTAATTTAAAAAATTATTTCCGAAATGCCGTTCGTCCGCTGTCGTTGTCGTTTGTACGTAAGCACGATAGCAACCACAAAAAATATTAAAATAGTAACATTGTGTGTGTAGTAAGGACTATAGTGTGATCATATACACAGCCTATTGAAAGTCAAAAATAAATTAATCAAACTGTGTAAAAGCCGCCATTTCAAACAGTTGTTTGTTTATATCTCGTGTCTTATTCAACTTATAATATTAAAATATATAAAAATTTGCACATTTCAATTGTGCGTAAAATGTTATCAACTCCACCCATCTACGATGACAAATAAATGCATTATTATCAAAACTGTAATTTCGAACCCCACCCCTTATCCTACAGGGCCGAGGTCACCGACACAAGCGTAGCGAGTACAGGCTCCACAAGGTAGAGACACTGTCAAGAGGGAAGCGAGTCTTTACCATCATTAAAACTTAACATTTCCTACAAGGTGCAAGAAACCTACTATTGGATGTTATATTTAATGGAACAATTTGTATTACATTTCATGATTGAAGTAGGTAACTACCATTATGTCACCCATCAAATTTAAAATCAGCTGACAATTTGTAATGTAATACAATCTTATGAGACTAGCTTCGGACAAAACTGTTGTTTCGCTTAAACAAGTCCGGCTAACATTTAACTTTTTATACTAAAAAAAAAACTCTTTAAAATTCCACTCTTCAAATATCTCCAATCAGTTGTGTTCTGGGTTTACAGTCTGGAATCCAATTTATCAATACGCTCTAATTACAATTAAAAAAATAACCGCATCAAACAATCGTGTAACGTGAATTGAAGTAAAGATTTAATTAAATGTTTAACTTTGTCAGTTAAAACTTAGTTTAGTTCTGAACAACTTTCAAACTATTTCAATTCAAATATTTGTTTGGAATTATTTCACTTATGTCGACTTCTCCAATTACACAAATAATTAAAACAGTGTTTTATAACTTACCAAGTTTACAAAGTATAGAGTAAATATGGTAACAGGCAAAAATTATGTATTCTGTTTTTCGGCTGATCTTTACGAGTCACAATGACTTCTAGAAACTGAAAAAGTGATTTTCGATATTTCGTTGTCGTCTGTACAATCATCACGACAGCGGCCACAAAATATAAGACAGGAACATACAGTAGTGCTCAAAGAGAATTCTATCGAACTTCAGAAAATCGTATTGAAAATGTCAAAACGGCGGCCATTTTAAACAAAACTTTGTTCATATCTTGTGTCTTATAACACACTAAATTAGATAAAAATGTGAAGATTTCATTTTGCATGCAATGGTACCAACACCACATGCGACATTCTTATAGTTACGAATCAGGCAGGACCATGAATTAAAGACTCCAGCATCTTCCAGGCTCGTCAGAGTCGAGTTACAGACACGAGCGAAGCAAATGGAGACTTTTTAATCTACGAGGTCTGCTGCGACCTAGCCGACATCAAGACAGTAGTAATATACACAATTACGGGGTTCAAAAAACCTATTTAACTAACTAACCCTACTGGATCTGCCAATACATTTTAACATTTCCTACTTTTGGACTTTACATTTAGAAGATCTGCCAGCATTACATTATATGATCAAGCTGGGTAAGTACCATGATGACGACCATAAAGCCGTTTTTAAATCCATTAAAGAGAGTAGTGTTAAGTTGTAAATAAGTATTACAGTTATATTCCCTCATTTAAATAACTTGAAATATAAAAGATGATAATATACATCAAATCTTACCAGACTGATATTTTACGAACCATTAATAAAAACTGACTTTATTAACTTCTGTCATTGAAAATTGTCGCGTTTTTTGGATATATCGGTTTAGAGGCACACAAAGTCCAACAAAAGTGGTTTATATTTATCTCTATCTGTCATGTCTCTGGTGTATGTGCAGCGCTCTACAGCCCAAACGTGAGCTTTGATTTTAATCAATTTTTTATGTGTGAGCATTTTTTGTCATATCTCAGGACTTTATTCTCATTTGATAATTCAAAAATATTGCAAAACTTTCTCACTCAACTTCCCCGGAAAGTAACGTCACCACAAATGTCATTTCGGTATTTAATCAAAATCTAAAAATAAACCATGGATGTGGTCTTGAAAAAAATATTATACATTTTTATACCTTCTAAGCGTGATTCACTAATTGAGCTTTAAATGGCGGATGTTAATTTTTTTTTTTCCAATTGTTCCCGGTATTTTATTTTATTTTTGTTTTTATGTTTGCGATATATTGTACATGGTTTGGGGGGTCATTAATTTTCACATTTCACTAAAATAAGAACGAAATCTGTATAGTTCATTTTGACAAATTAAGTATGTTTTAACAACCCCGGGTCATTAATTTTCACATTTCACTAAAATAAGAACGAAATCTGTATAGTTCATTTTGACAAATTAAGTATGTTTTAACAACCCCGGGTCATTAATTTTCACATTTCACTAAAATAAGAACGAAATCTGTATAGTTCATTTTGACAAATTAAGTATGTTTTAACAACCCCGGATCATTAATTTTCACATCTCAATAAAATAAGAACGAAATCTGTATAGTTCATTTTGACAAATTAAGTATGTTTTAACAACCCCGGGTCATTAATTTTCACATTTCACTAAAATAAGAACGAAATCTGTATAGTTCATTTTGACAAATTAAGTATGTTTTAACAACCCCGGGTCATTAATTTTCACATTTCACTAAAATAAGAACGAAATCTGTATAGTTCATTTTGACAAATTAAGTATGTTTTAACAAACCCGGGTCATTAATTTTCACATTTCACTAAAATAAGAACGAAATCTGTATAGTTCATTTTGACAAATTAAGTATGTTTTAACAACCCCGGGTCATTAATTTTCACATTTTACTAAAATAAGAACGAAATCTGTATAGTTCCTTTTGACAAATTAAGTATGTTTTTACAACCCCGGGTCATTAATTTTCACATTTCACTAAAATAAGAACGAAATCTGTATAGTTCATTTTGACAAATTAAGTATGTTTTAACAACCCCGGGTCATTAATTTTCACATTTTACTAAAATAAGAACGAAATCTGTATAGTTCATTTTGACAAATTAAGTATGTTTTTACAACCCCGGGTCATTAATTTTCACATTTTACTAAAATAAGAACGAAATCTGTATAGTTCATTTTGACAAATTAAGTATGTTTTAACAAACCCGGGTCATTAATTTTCACATTTCACTAAAATAAGAACGAAATCTGTATAGTTCATTTTGACAAATTAAGTATGTTTTAACAACCCCGGGTCATTAATTTTCACATTTTACTAAAATAAGAACGAAATCTGTAAAGTTCATTTTGACAAATTAAGTATGTTTTAACAACCCCGGGTCATTAATTTTCACATTTCACTAAAATAAGAACGAAATCTGTATAGTTCATTTTGACAAATTAAGTATGTTTTAACAAACCCGGGTCATTAATTTTCACATTTCACTAAAATAAGAACGAAATCTGTATAGTTCATTTTGACAAATTAAGTATGTTTTAACAACCCCGGGTCATTAATTTTCACATTTTACTAAAATAAGAACGAAATCTGTATAGTTCATTTTGACAAATTAAGTATGTTTTTACAACCCCGGGTCATTAATTTTCACATTTCACTAAAATAAGAACGAAATCTGTATAGTTCATTTTGACAAATTAAGTATGTTTTAACAACTCCGGGTCATTAATTTTCACATTTTACTAAAATAAGAACGAAATCTGTATAGTTCATTTTGACAAATTAAGTATGTTTTTACAACCCCGGGTCATTAATTTTCACATTTTACTAAAATAAGAACGAAATCTGTATAGTTCATTTTGACAAATAAAGTATGTTTTAACAAACCCGGGTCATTAATTTTCACATTTCACTAAAATAAGAACGAAATCTGTATAGTTCATTTTGACAAATTAAGTATGTTTTAACAACCCCGGGTCATTAATTTTCACATTTTACTAAAATAAGAACGAAATCTGTAAAGTTCATTTTGACAAATTAAGTATGTTTTAACAACCCCGGGTCATTAATTTTCACATTTCACTAAAATAAGAACGAAATCTGTATAGTTCATTTTGACAAATTAAGTATGTTTTAACAAACCCGGGTCATTAATTTTCACATTTCACTAAAATAAGAACGAAATCTGTATAGTTCATTTTGACAAATTAAGTATGTTTTAACAACCCCGGGTCATTAATTTTCACATTTCACTAAAATAAGAACGAAATCTGTATAGTTCATTTTGACAAATTAAGTATGTTTTAACAAACCCGGGTCATTAATTTTCACATTTCACTAAAATAAGAACGAAATCTGTATAGTTCATTTTGACAAATTAAGTATGTTTTAACAACTCCGGGTCATTAATTTTCACATTTTACTAAAATAAGAACGAAATCTGTATAGTTCATTTTGACAAATTAAGTATGTTTTTACAACCCCGGGTCATTAATTTTCACATTTTACTAAAATAAGAACGAAATCTGTATAGTTCATTTTGACAAATTAAGTATGTTTTAACAAACCCGGGTCATTAATTTTCACATTTCACTAAAATAAGAACCAAATCTGTATAGTGCATTTTGACAAATTAAGTATGTTTTAACAACCCCGGGTCATTAATTTTCACATTTTACTAAAATAAGAACGAAATCTGTAAAGTTCATTTTGACAAATTAATTTCTTTTTACGATCGACAACTCGTGAACCGGTATTTTTTGGAGAGTTGACGATCTATACGTTTTATTTGGGTTTCATTGGAGGCTATTTTTGAGACAAATTTGATCGAAAATCTTGTAGACGATTTTGGTAAAACCATTTTCTTATAACAACTACTCCTAAACGTCAAATTATAAAACAAAATAGTCGTGAGATGCGGCCAAATCCCAATGTTGTGAGGACACTCAGAGGACCTCAAAACTGATATACGACATCGACATTTCCACCCATCACGTAACGTTCAATATACCCCTTATACTACACTACGTATATATGTGAAAAGTAAACCATAAACAAATTACGTTTTCTTTATTAAAACAGTATTTCATCGCGTGGTAACATGACCGATAGAACTATGCATGATAGCGAGATGCGGAACTACAATATAAGTATTGTTCGAGATAGGTAATCAACCTGATTCAAGAATTTTGAGACACTTTTTATAGAAGAGGACACAATAATTATATATTCAAAGAACTAAATTTTAAAAATGATCACAGACAATAAATGTTATAATGAAAGGAATAAAAGTTAACCAATGTAATTACAGAAACTACTGTACTGAATACATCAACTAAAGAACTAACTTTAACATCTCCAATTGAAGAAATTAAGTAATAGTGTATTTAAAAAACATTTTTAAAGTGTTCAAGCTACTTCAGTTATATATAAATGTAATAATAATTTAGTTTTATCATATTTTAAAATAAATATAAAAAGAAGAGTTTTTTTTTACAGTCTAGATTATTTGAAATAGAAATTCTACGTAACATATAATAGAATTTCTGAAATGTCGGATGATTAATCCGACCCTGACGCTTCTAAAGTATTTTGGGGGGACTAGTCTTTGTTTTATGTTACTTTCTTTCTTATTTTATAAGGCAATGACGACCGAAACGTTTCTCAGTTTTAAACAACAAGGAAAACAAATTGATGGCCCAGGACACATCCAGATTCTCTTAATGTAAAACTCAAAAGGTTTGTACAAACAGCTCTGTAAAATCAAATTGGTATGTCAGAAAGTTAGTGAAACCTATATATTTATGTAATTCATTCATTTGTGTTCTAATCTAAAGGTGCATAAGTTTATTAAAACAAAATGTACATCTTGTTTAGTGTATTAAATTTGACTATATAAAACTACTTCAGTACAAGTTTGGTATCTACACAATCAAACAGTGTTTGGTATAAAACACAATTCTGTTTTTTTTTTTTTTTTTTTTTTTTTTTTTTTTTTCAAAAACAGAATTCCAACGGTTACATTTGTTGAGTTTTCACGTTTCGTTATGTTTACTTTAGACGATAACCCAATCAAATATGGCGGCAGATAAACTATAATACCCTTGGGAGTAAACACAAAGGGTGTAAGTTATATTGAAGTATAAGAGTGACAACCTGGACAATACCTACAAAATGTTGTACTACTGTTTATTGGGTTAAAATGAAGTTGTATTTAACAGAACTTAAACACTGATTATCCCTTTAGATTTCCTATTAACTCTTTGACTTTGTGGTTTTTTACCAAGTTAAAATTACAAAATTACTATATTATATGGTGTAAGATATGAATGTTACGTAAAGTCATATTGGGTTGAGATCAAGTATTGGTGCCGAAGGTTGTTGTTACGGATCACCCTTAAGACACAAGGTTTTTGTCTGTGCAGTTTGGTTCACTCCAAACTGTGGTATGGCGGAGGGGCGGCCCACTATAACTTAACGGTGGTTGGCTTAAGTGAAAGTTGACGGGGTTGATTTGAAATAAATTGCATAGAAAATACCAATTCTAAAAGTTTCTTTTTGGTAAAAATAGTGAAGAAATTCCCTAATACCATAGTCTGATAAGATATCATTATCTATCTTTATCCTGCTGTTATCCCTCAGAGAGGCGGTCAGTTGGTTAGTTTATGTTTTACTATACTCTTCTAATTCGAATTATGAATTTCATTTTCTTAGTTAAAACAATTAAAAAATGAAGATGATGTAATCAAGTTTTTTCCAAGAGCGTGGTGTATACATTGTAGCCCTGATATGACTTCATATGGATGGTCTAGAGTCTATTGTTGAACAAATTGCAAAAGGCACTGCAAATGAAAAGGCGACCATGGCATCATTTGCCGTTTCCTTGTTGATTGCTAAATCGGGAAAGCCTTTTAACATCGGAGAAGAGCTAATTATGCCTGCTGCCAAAACTATGTGCAGCATAATGCTGGGTGATTCTGCGGCCAAAGAAATGGGTTCGATTTCTTTATCCAATGACTCAGTTAAAAGAAGGGTCGATGATAAGTCAGATAACGTGCATTTTCAATTAGTTACACGTTTGAAAACCACCAAAATGTATGCGTTACAATTAGACGAGAGTACAGATTTAACTGACAAATCTCACTTGTTAGCTTTTGTTCGTTACGAATACGAAAAACGTGTCTTTGACGACCTGTTGTTTTGTAAAGAGGTTCTTCATAACAACTCAAATGATGTGTTCGAAGCCCTTGATTATTTTGTTAAGGAACATGAACTAGATTGGAATAAGTGTGTCGGATTGGCTACTGACGGAGCTGGAGCAATGGCTGGTTATAAAACGGGATTGATGGCTCGAGTGATGCGAGTTGCTCCAAATGTCAAATGGACTCACTGCTCAATACATCGGGAGGCACTAGCAGTAAAAAAAATGTCACTAGAATTGAAAACTATATTTGATGAACTTATTATAATTGTTAAATACATAAAGTCACGACCCTTGAACTCGCGCTTTTTTACCTTGCTTTGTCAGGAAATGGGAAGTGACCACGAACAGATGTTTTTACACACAGAGGTGCGCTGGCTTTCTCGAGGAAACGTTCTCACGCGTTTTTTTCGAACTTGCTGATGAAGTGAGATTATTTTTCTTGGAAACAAAACATGAAAAATTTACTCTACGAGAAAAGCTTAATGACTTCTCTTGGCTCTGCAAAATTGCGTATTTGGTTGATATATTTACCCATTTGAATGCTTTAAACTTGAAGCTACAAGGAGCTGATATCAATGTATTCCTTGTAGAAGAAAAAATCGAAGCAATGATTGTAAAGCTGAAACTGTGGGCAGGTCGAGTTGCAAAAAAGTCCTACACTGCCTTGCCTGTTTTACAACATTTTCTAATGACATCTGAAGAAAGTCTTCCCTCTGAAGTCCAAGACATAATTGTTGAACACATGATAGATTTGTCAAATGCATTGAGAAAGTACTTCCCTGAACCAGATACCAATAATGACTGGATGAGATACCCATTTAAAAAAAGAGATATTGCTAGTCTTTCAAGCCTCTCTGAAGGTAAGCAAGATGAATTAGTAGAGTTATCTTGCAGTGGGACTTGGGAAGTTATCTACAAAGAAGAAAATGATTTATGTCATTTTTGGTTTCTTGTCCAGTCTGAATTCAAAGATTTAGCTAACGAAGCACTCAAACATCTTGTCCCTTTTTGTACAACTTATTTGTGTGAGCAAACATTTTCTACACTTTGTAACATAAAAAGTGTTAAAAGAAATCGACTTAAGAATATTGAACCAGCATTGAGTTTGAAGATTTCAACAATTCTCCCCAACACCTTGGATATTATCAAATCGAAGAAACAACTTCATTCGTCCCATTGATTTATCTGTGAAAACTCAAGAGACGATGACACAATGATTTGTGAAAGGAGACTTGATAAATATTATTTAAAAATATTATAGATAACTATGTTCATAAGTTACTAGCCTATGTTTTACTTTCTTACTTTTTGTGTAATTAAACACGTTTGAGCATTTCCGTTTTGTCATTTAAAATCCTAATACGTCTTTGTTGTACAACTCATATGAAGAATGATATCAGCACTTAAACGAGGCTAACAATGTTTTGTTCACAAACACCAATAAGTTCGTTCTTACTAGTAAACCTTTAATAACATTTGTAAGAACATTTGGAATTTGATAACATTTATTCCTAGGTATTGATTTTTAAATTAATTTTGACTAACACAGCCCAAAATAATAGTGTTAAGTAATGAAATAGACAGTAGTTCTAAAACATATATAGAAAACTGAATAAATATATAGAATTCTTGGTAAGTACATATTAGGAAATAAGATTGAAATGTATCATATAAATTGGGGGGTCCGCAAAGTTGGCAAGTTTTCAGGTGGGGGTCCGTGGTGGCCTGGACTTTGAGAACCTCTGGTCTAGACAGGTGGTGTTGTTCAAAACATCAGTATCAAGTGTACAAACAATTGTACCACGTACATATACGGTTCAAAACTACCGTTTCGTTTAGGAAAGATTTATTTCTCATCTATTGTTTATCTAAAGAACTCACAATTTTATCACTAGACAATTTCACTAGAAATAAAAAGCAACAATAATGTTGATTGATATTACGTATGAAGTCAGTGTTCTCTGATAACTGTGGTCCCGTTGAAACTCTGAACATAGACGAAAGCATATTTTAATATCGTAAGAATCACGTTGGATGCGTATTACCCTCAGGGGCTCACTTATAGTCAGTACGGGGGTGGCGGCGGTCCCGAGGTAACCTAGCTGGATCTACACGTTTCTTCACTCTGTCGTCTTTTCTATCAGGTCTCTCTTGAGCAACTCTTGTTCTCTTCTGACTCCAGCGCTGTTAGAATATCCGAAGGTTACGGGTCCTCTGTTCTTCTATAATGTCCTAGAGGTTTTTAGATTTTACCTGATATAAAATGTTTATCAAAGCTTATGTTGTATTTCTTCTAAATGTGTGCTTTACGACAGTTTCAAGTGTACTTGATTGTTGTTATAAGACATGAGAATGTGGGAGTAAAACCCCGAAAGCAATGTTGATAGACATATCCGTTTAACAGGATCTATTGTGAAAATAAGCTGTTACAATCTCCCCGTGTCTGGCAATAAGAAACCGCCCGCCTACATGTTAAAGCAGGAACATTCCTACCTCACTCCGCTAAGGAATATACAAATACTTATACCTTAGGAAAATACAACCATATATTCTCATGTAAACGAAATAAAATAAATTGAATGGAATTAAAATGCAGAACAGTTGAGCGATATTTATCTTCGTCCACACCATTACTGGTTTTAAAACCTCGATACATAAAAGCTTACTAAATTATCAAGTTCTTACAATTTTATAAATTATGCACAATTATCTTATTTAGACTTAACTGGTAAGAGTTGAAGTCCTATCTTCTACAAACCTACCTCCGTATGGCGAATTGTAGAAGGACGAATCTACTAACTTAGATTACGTGTAAATGCAGTCGGTACTTGATAGAATTCCATATTAAGGCAAAAATTGCATAAAACCAAATTTCACATGAATTTAACTTAATTTGTGACAGGTGTTTCACCTTTAACCATCTTCAGACAACAAAGAACAAAATCTTATTTATACGATAACAACAAGACTAAGGTCAATAACCTGGAGGAAACGTAAGAGAGGAATGATCTGGCAGGGTGTACAGTGGATAGGTTTCAGTAAAGGAGATCTGTTGAGAATCATTTTTCATTGAGATTATAATATGTATGGCTTTTTGAACAGATCTGTTAATTCCCAAAACTTCTAAATTATTAATCGTCTGTTTTTTGTTCAACATATAACCCTTTGACATTATCAATTGGATCAAAACTTTGATCTGATTCTAATGCATAGTTGGCAAAATAAGATTCAGTTTTTAGAACCAGCTTTTTATTCTATTAGAAATATAGCAAAATTTATTATTGCTAACAAAGATAAAATAGATTTATAGTTACAAATAGTGGTGTATACAAAATTATTTGTTTAGATTTTAATTTTGAATATGATGGTCAAACAGATAGGTCTATTAAAACTAGGGTTAAGGAACATGTACATTGTTGGTAAAACTTAATCTACTTTTTCTAACCATTTATTAGAATCAGGCCATAATTTGAACCAAATGCAAATGTAAAAGTGTTACATGTTGAGCATAAGATTAAGTTATTTAGAAGTTTTGCATATTAATAGAACCATTTCAAAAATACCATACTTCTAATTTAATTGAACAAGCAATTCTAACCAATCCCTTCTACTGAAACCTATATCAATTGTACACCCTACTAAGTAATTCCTCTCTCAGGTTTTCCCCAACACTCCTCAGTGTTGTTGTTAGCGCTTATAAGTAAGGTTTTGTTAATATTGTTCTTACAGTAGTTGTTTGAAGATACCTAACGGCGAAACAGCTTTCACAAATAATGTCTGTTTTATATCAATTTTGTAGACATAAACTAAAACTCTGACAGGGCTTCTGGGAACACCTTAGAAATATCGGAATAGAAAGTTATAGGACCTACAGATTCTGCCAAGATGATGAGGAGACACCACTAATTGAATGCGATACAGTAATACACACAAGGGCTAGAAGTACCAGATTGATATAGAGAAGATATCTACCATTGTTGTGCTGCACTTCCTAAGGAGTTGGAGCTGGAGGTCGCACCCCCCCCCCTCATCGCTACTACTACATCCCTCTAAAACACCATTAACAATAAAGTATGGTTTAATAAATTACGTTTTGTTTAAATTAAAACACAAAACTTCGGTTTAATCCATTTGGATTGTTCCTTTATAGAAATACGAAAAAGAAAAATACTACGAAAGAATGGAAAGTTGATTTTTTCGTTGAATCAAAATTTGGAAAGCGACAAGTCGTCGACGATCAAAACTTCCATATCTTTATTACTTTCCGAGCCAGATTAAATCAGCCCAAAATTTGTATATAAATCGCAACTTTGACAACTATATATTGGTCAAGTCTTTAACAGTGTAATTTGATAGAATCAAGTGCCCCTAGCTTTGTGTAATGTGATCTTATATAGAAGTACTATACATACCTGCTAATGGATTAGTTGTCCAGATTGTGTAGCTGTCAGTTATACAAATATACCACCGAAGTTGAAATAGCGTGTCACCAAAAGGGGTGGAGTAAATAAATTATTTAAAAAATATTTGACGTTGTAAAAACTAAACTTATTTTATAGTCAATAAATGACGTAATAAGTATATAGAAAATTAGTTTTAAAATACTTTCTTATATCAAAAATGATGTCATGTAAATAGATACTTATATATAAGAGAATTAAAAAACATTTATAGACAGCCTAAGTAAATTTGCATCGGTTTTACCCTTCCTTACTGAAGACACTAATCTGTTTAGCAGTCTTGTGTCAAGTGACAACTAATTGGGTTTAGAGCAGAACTGCCGTGATTGTATTATCAGAATATTAATGTAATTAAATTACTTAACTCACGGTTAATCATATTAAAAATATAAAGTAAATAATCAGCTGAAAGTTGCAGAACGTGGATTTAGTATTTATACTACTTTTATACTTAAATGTTAATAATTATGGTTACGTTACATTCCTTTCACATTCTTCATTGCATACACAGGGTGTTTCTGAAATACCTTGACAATCTTCGGCAGCGGATTCCTTACATAGAAAGTTTCTATAATATGTGTCGGAAACCGAACTGTTTTCATATAATCCGTCATTTTGTATTTATCTTTGAAGTAGATAAGATATTGAGTTCGGATTTGGCATACACATCTTTCATCTAATGTTCAAAAAATAAAGACTGTTTTATATTGTAAAAATTTTCCTTTTCAGTTTTTTGTCAATAACTCGATTACCCTTTAACTTATGCCTACTTGAAAGAGAAAACATTTTTGTTTCTTGTATTTTTTTTTTTAAATTAATGGTTTTCAAGATATTCAACATTGAAAATCTTAAACGGCCGCCATTTTGAAAATAATACAAATACAGGGTGAGTGGAAAATAGTTTAATAGGGTGAGTTAACTATGAACTGGGTAATGTTAGCTTCATTGGAAACACCGGGATGAAAAATTTACTTCCATCAGACAAGAGAGGGTAGTAAATCATTTACACCTTATACATTTAAAACTACGTGGTAGTCTGATACATGAATGAAGCTTTACTTGGATAGTTTTGTTAACACAAACTCAAATGTATATACTGGCATTAACACGTATATCATAATATTGTAACATTTTGAACACATTTTTTAAATAATTTCACTCACACAGTGAACGAAGTATTTAATAAATTTCGTAATCGTCAAAAATTAGTATCTCTTTTCATCAGGAATCCGAAAATGCTATTTTCGACATACCGTCCATCTCTATTAGCGGTCACAAAAAATAAATTAGGAACATGATATTTTGTATACGGAACTCATATTAAAATTCAGAAAACTTGGACCGAAAATTTCAAAATGGTGGCCATTTTATACAGTTTTATAACTTATAACACACTAAATTAGACAACAATTTGAGGATTTCAATTTTGTATGTAATCTCTACGGTGACAAATAGCGAAATTAGTTTTAAAAAATGTAATATTGAATCCCGTCCATCCCAAGAAAATGTGATATTTGCATAATTACAAGATCCGGCAAGACCAAGGGTAGTTAGTGGTGGTTCCTTCACATAATATGGGACCTGAGCGAAGTGACTGCAAGGCTATTTAACATCTGCAAGTCCAACTAAAACCTCGGCGACGACAAGAATGTAGAGATACACAATTACGAAGTTCATAAAACCTATGTAACAACAAACTTACCCCTTGATCTACCAACTACCGAATAATTAAACATTTCTTACAAGACCCAAGAAATCATCTTTTGAGCATTACATTTAATCTGGTTAATATTACATTATATGACTGAGTGACATCTACAGCTGTCACAATAACCCCATTCTACTAACAATGTTTACATCCTAAAACCAACATATATGCTTGTCGTTCTAAATATTACATATAATATTCTGAAAAGTAATGTTTATATTATTCGTTTCTAAATGATAACATTCGAGCAATAATAATCCATATTTAGAAATAATAGTTTGGGAAAAAAAACTAAATTCATCTGCAATTTAAATTTTACCAAATACTAATACCAGTTTGAGGTTATTTTAAGTTTAAAATATATCTCATGTTAGAAGTTGTCAATTAACTACGTAATTACATCTACACTCCAAGTGAACTGTTACCACCCCTCCCTCTCTCACTTCCACACACTACTTTGTTGGAAGTGGTACGTGTTTACATTATTTGTAAAGACTAATGGTCCATATGATGTTCAACACTTGAATAATTAAACCAGTACTTTCCTGTTAGTCACATTTAAGCAATACAAATTCAGGAGAAATAAATATTGAGCTTAGATAGAATAAAACTCGAAATATTCTCACAAAAATTCATATATATTTGTCGTTGAAACGCGTTAGATTATCCAAGATATAGTAACCTCGGGATAACTAGAACTCACTCGAGGGGGGCAGGAATCTAAACAAAACTTACACGTAATTTCTGAAATTCATTTTCTTAGAACTCTTTAGGAGCTCTTTAGGAATTTTGTCAAAACAATAATTACTGATAAATATCAGCTTTTTTGTTTCTTACAGTAGATAAATCTATTTCTCACTCATAGCTGCAGTTTTGCATTACTTCTCTGAATTTAACAAACTTTAGGGTCATCACAAACCCCCCCCCCCCAACTATCCCATTCTTTATTAGAGTTTTTGATTATTGTATTATTGTTTTGAAATTCTATTCTTTTTACATAAATTTTCTCAGAAACTTTTACACTTCCCTTTATTGAAAAACTTTTCTTAAATCTGGGTCTCGCTACAGCCGTATGATCATACGCCATTAAACTAAAACAATTGGATTTGAATCTTTTCTTGCATACATTTTCTTGCTGTTATATATTTAAATTTATATATTATTCTAACTTTGTTCCTCGTTTACCTTCATAAAAGATTTAATTTTTAAATCAATTTTGTAATTTAAAAAGTTAACATTGTAATCTTTAAAAGTGAAAAAGTGAAATTTAGCCTTAAACTAATAACCACAAAGTACATGAAAACATTTAAATAGAAGAAACCCACTCATATACTCTGCCTCATCTTCAGTGTTCACAAATTCAATCAGACCTAACATAAAGACGTCGAAACACTATTTGTTTGCTGTTATGTATGTATGAACGACTTGAACTGTGTAAGAGAAGGAGGGGAGTTATATAGTGTAATATATATATTTTGGTTAATCCCTCTAACCCCCACAATTTTAGGATGTTTAATATAGTTTTTAGAAAGGCAGTTTATGTGTACCTCTTTCTATTAATGTTGTACCATTACCATTACCATACTTGTACATTTAGTTGGTTATCTAGTGGCCGAATACGTTAAACTGAACTGATTAAATGATTTGTGCTGTCAAAGGAAGAAACTGTGTTAGTCTTCAGCGAAGCAATTTTATATGTTTATACAAAATAAATAGTCATTAAATTAAATTTAAGAAAATTAAAAATCCAGTGAACCCTTATAAACAGTAAAACTCAGCCACGACGGGTTAAAACAAGTTATGCTTCATCAATTCAAATGTGGTTTAAAAAATCATTAACAAAATGTGCAAATTTAAATGTAACTCAGTCAGTTGAGGATAAACTTGTTAAAATATTAGGAAAATCTAAATATGGAATTCGGTAACAAGACAAATCAGTAATTTATAATTTAAACTGTGTCGGTTAAAAAAAAGTCGAATGAAATAAATAGGTTAGGTTAGGTTAGGTAATATGAAAAGAAAAATAAAGATGGAACACAAGCTAAGGAACATGTTTTCCAATTAAAATATAATAGGCATGATAAACCAGCTATCGTAACCAGTGATAGATTGTTTGGAAGTAAAACATTATTTTAAACTAAAAAACACTAAACTTGTATTACATTGTACGATGAGCCTGGGTAAGTTGCATAATGGATATTGGATTTGTGAGTAAGAATGTTGTTAAATATGTTTGTACTGCAAATGTAAATGTGTTTTTATTGAATGTTCAATCAACACAAAGACTTCCTAACCGATAAAATTACGTCAAAGGGAAATGATTTAATTAATCTAGCTATGCCTCCCCTCTCCCCCCACCACAGAGCTTCATCACATAGCTTTTTGTCCAAATCCTCATTAAACAAATTTTGGGTTTACTGTATAGCAGGAACTGTAATACATTACTCTGTTAGTAATGTAAGATAATTATTAAAATGGTCTTTCTGTGCCTGGGGAGGATGTTATCAACGTTTAACAAACGTGAGAGTTTTACGAAAATCGGAAATTTAACAATACATTTTGTCAAGACGTTGGTTGGATTTTGGATTACCGAATGAAAAATTTGTTCTATTTGGCCTCATTTTGAAAACTAGTTTATGTAATATCAGTTTTAAAATCGGACAGTTTTAACAAAAAGAAAACTAATATATAAGAACATGTGTTTTAAGTTTCCGGTTTTGATTCTTTTGTGTTAAACCTCTTTACGTTTACAGATTGAGTGTGAAAATCCCAGATCAGCTGAAACTGAAAAGTATATCCACTGACCTTACTCTGTGATATTTGTCAAACCTATTCTGGTCCTCTGGATGGATTATAGGTGGCCTTCTTAGCAAAGTGATTAGATTTCTTGTTACCAGTGAAACACTGGTATCCTTGAATCTAACGGAGGTATACTGCAATATGTTTGTCAAGTCTGTTGAGATGAGTGTGACAATCCCAGATCAGCTGCGACTGGGAAGGGTATCCACTCAACGCTAGTAACATTGTCTGGGCTAGTTTTGTTTAACCTTACTCTGTGATATTTGTCAAACCTATTCTGGTTCTATGGATAGGTGCCTTTCTTGGTCAAAGTGGTCAACTTTCTCGTTACTAATGAAACCCTAAAAAAAAAAAAGCAACAGAAGTAAACTACAATGTGTTTGGCCAGTTTATGAAGTCAGTACGACAATACCAAGTCAGCTGGGGAGATACTCTAGTAGTTATCCTAGATTAACTTCATACTAAAAATATAAAGATCTCAGTAAAGGCTGAATTGTATCCTAATAATCATTGTACTTCTTAAAAGTGACACGAGATACGGTGTTCAGATATTAAAAAAATGTCTGAAATCTCACTTATATTATTGAAAAAAAATGTATTTTATGAAAACAGTAAGGTAAAATGTGTTTGTATGATATGTGGTCATTATTTAAACACAAAAATACAGATATGGACAAGAGAGAAGAGAGCTATTTCCTACAGGATGCGCCATCTGTTATTCAAGAAATTGTTTCTTTAAAACATTTTATATATCGCAGACATGCACATTCCAAACAGACTGGCACTAAAACAGTCCTGTTTACGTCCTCCGTCAGACACTAAATCTTCTCCTGATTTCCTTCACTTCTACTTCAATATACGTAGTCCAGTACAAGGGAACTGTATTGTGATGGATCAAAAATTGATTTCAGGGTAAATCCCTTTTTAAGTCAACAAATAGTAGACCTTGGAATAGTGTCTGTCTGTTGTCTGTGCAGTGTTCTAAAACTCAAATGCATTAACTTATTGTAATCAAATTTGATATGTTTCCATACTTAGATCATATCTAGGGAACTGTTTTCATTTGGATTAAAACTTTTAAGGTAGCTGCCATAAAAAAAATTACTATTTTTTCAAAATCGGCTCTACGATTTTGATTAATTTTTTCTCAGGTAACTAAGGATTCAATTAAAAAGTATAGGTCGTCATCTATAAAAAATAAAATAAAGTTCCTAAGTTGCAGGTTATTTTAACCTTATACCACCAAAAATGGCTATAACTCAAGAATTATTTAAGCGTTTTAATTAACATTCATTACCACCCCGTCATTGAAAAATACATGATGTCACTGATATTTACATGTGTCTGTCTTCTGTGTGTATAGGCTATCATGGTTTCAAACTTATCATTCTGGAAGAAGTTAGTGTGTTTAAATAGCTTTTCGAGATTGCAGTTTGATAATGACATTTTGGATTAGAGTTAACACAGGAAAGTATCTTGTACTGCTCATTGATAGTGACGACGTGACTGCGCCGTATAATAGAGTTTTTGCTGGGATGCATTCTATTTCAAAACTGTAAGATTTCTTATCACGCCAGACTGGTTGAGTCACTGATATTCCCATTTTTCATCTACTGTGACACCAACAGACTTCAATGGGCCCAGAGATGCTGGTATACGTTTTATATTCGACTTGAAACGAGATGCCCATTTTACCACTTGTTATAAAACACTTAACATTTTAAAACTTATCTACATACGTTTCTATCACATTATATTCTACAAACTGGGCAGAAAACTTGGTCTATTCATCGGAAATAGGCTAAGTGCAATGAGTACAAGAAGAGGCTGTACTACGCTTGCTATAACGCCACACTTTACTGTAACCTATAATACATTGTTTTCTGTATCCACTGTCGTCCTTTCCCAGGTGCAATTGATTGCCGCGTCAGATATACAAAACTTTTAAAGTCTTTAAATGGAGAATGCATACCATTTATGAGATGTGATTAAGTAGCTTGTGTAATTATATTATTTGTACGAATGAATGTTTTGAATGACCACAAATACAAGGTTAATTCTATTATTATATTGTGTGTGTGTGTTTGTTTTACTTTTCATATAATTTGGTTATTGTCATTTTATTTTCCTTTTATCATTACTATTTGTAAATCAGTGTACATTTGATTGTATTTTTGAAATGTAAAATTATTTCTGTATATATTGGGGTTAGGTGGAAGAGAGGTTTTAATAGCCCTAACTTCACCCTTAATAAAGACAATTCTATATTTTAAAGAAATGTGTAAAATATGGAAGAACATCTGGTTTTCGTATGAACCTTGCAAACACATAACTTGGCAGCCATTGAATCAATTTGAAACAAATATAGAAAATCGCATCAGCGGTTTTTCAGTTATAACTTTACAAACGTTAGACGTTAACAAACTTTTAACATATTTCGTCTTAATTATTTGGCCAATCAATATTATCTGTTTTAGTTTAGTTCAGGTTTAAAGTATATTATTTATGGTTTCTAACGGAATTGTCAATCCATAAGGTTACTTCCCCGCCCCCACTACTTTGTCCAAAGTGCTACATGTGTACATTATTTGTAAAGGGTAATGTTCCATGCAATGGTTAACACTTGAATAATTTAGTCAGCACTTTCCTATTGGATTATCCATTCTGGAAAGGCTAAGATTAATGCTGTACAAACATTACAGTTCAAACAACCATTTTACTGGTAAAATTTCCTTATAGATAACGAGCTACATATAGCTCAAAACAGAAAATAATCCAGTGCAAACTTTTTTTTGACTGAAAGATATATTTTTCTAAACGTCGTAACGTCAATATTATTAAGATGAAAATCATACAAAATAAATAAATAAAACGCGAAGAAAATAAATGGAAGTAGGGTTCGATTACAAAAGATATCCATCAGAGCGGGGATTCCCAACAGGATAATACTTTTCCAATACCTTCGGGAAATCCAAGTTTTCTTCTCAGTAATTCGTCTGTCTTGACCTCTTTCGATAATAAAATATTCTTGACGATTGAATCATTCAAGTAGTTATCACTTGAAGACAGATCTATTGTAATGTATTATACATTCCTTGGATGTGCTTACAAACAGCTGTTGTTTGTATTGCTTTACTGACAGAACACATCTACATTTGTTTTCAATAAGTTTAAACAAAACCAACACATGCAACTCATTTACCAAAATACACCTCCTACTTTTTTTTGTCACAACCTTTCAATTTTTAGGAGGGACAGTGCCGAAAATTGCTGCTTTGAAAGAATACAATACATTTTTGAAATAAGGAAGAACTTTTCCTCTTTATTAAACTCTCATTTTACTTTCTCAAACATACGTAGTGGTTATTGATGTGACCGTATCTCAGAACATGTTTATAGATAAGGGAAAAAACACAAAATTTTCGATTTTCTCAAAATTTTCTGCAACAATTTTTGTCACACTTTGCTCAATTGTTACCTTCAAGAACCCAAATAAAATGTATTGGTCGTCATCTATCCGAAAGAAATACTGGTTCCTGAATTATTGATTAAAAAGCAAGATATCGACCACGGGACTGTTATACATTTCTCATAATGGATTCAACCGATTCTGTTAAAATTTTAGTGAAATACAAACCAAACTCATGTGCAAAATACAAACCTTGACCGTACAGTACAATCAAATACGATTTACATTAAGGATGAATTCATGACACGAGCGAAGCAGTTTTAGGGCCTATTTAATTTCAACGACGAGGTCCGCGGTTCATTTTAATCGAAACTGAAATTTGTGTGACGATTAATTTGGTTCGTTTTATTTAGTTTAGGAGATGGTTGAGTGCACCATTTATTTATTTTTTAGTTATTTTCATTTTTTTTTTTAATACAGTACTCTTATGTTGTACATGACAATTTAAGTTTTTAATGTACTTTTATTTTAGGCTTTAATTTGTTGAAATGTAAAGTTCTGACAAAGATACAATCACCATCTTTGGAGGAATGAAGAGAAGAAAATTGGTTTTCAACCATTTTCAACTTGGTAATCAAGTCCAAACTTAAAGTGATCAGACCGTCCCACGATTTATGAAATACAGTATTAATACAAGCCTAGATTCAAAGGCAGCCAAGAAGGGAGGCTTCAGCCATATAACCAGGCAGACGACCAGACATCCTGGTGACTCAAATATGCAGTGAGGTTGTCAAGAAAACCAAACAGATAATCCGGAAGATGGGCAAGCACATAGTGAGTTAGTCATTCAACAAGTAATCCAGACAATAAGTCAGATAGCCAGAGACCTACTAATAACCCAGACCAACTGTCAGACACCCAGTTAATACTCTGTCCTTACTAACCATAAGAAAATGGACACAGTGTATATATTAGCATGGAAACAGCTGCGATTATTCTTACAAACTTTTGTCTCAGCTATTTGTGCGCCTAAATATCATTACCATGCAAATATCAGTAACGCTTTTACTTTTCCAAGTTTTTCCTTCACAAATGCTAATGCAAGTAAGGTGTGTTTTGTATAAATTACCATACAAAGAGTTCAAATAATATGTTTAAAAAGGGAAAATTCCACCCTCCCTATTTTACACAATAACATTTTAAGTCTAAATGATAAAGAAACTTTTACATTATCATGAGTTTTGGAGTATATTTAATGTTTATTAGGAACATCTACATTCTACAACCTACACATAATAATACCGTTGGAATTATATAGGGTTCGTTGTAGCATTTGATATAAAATACTCTGCCAAATGGTTAGGATCACGCGAACATTTTTCTGAAAGAAGTCATTGTTTTTTGTAAATACTTTGTGAGTTATGGTTTGTTTCACATCAGAGCAACTTTTTCCGATGATTCTGCACAATCAAAATGAAGACAATTTCAGTGACCTTTTGTGAGTCCTCCCGAAGGCAGAGATTTAATTGGTGTCTGAATTCACATTAAAAATACATAGGAGTCATTTATTATTATAATTTTGTTTGATGTAAACTTAGGGGGTCGCTCTCTCATTCCAAAACCAATATAAACGGCCGCTCAAATATCCAATTTACTTCAGAAATTACTCTATGGAAAAACAAGAGGAGACAAAATTATTTTGAATAATATGAACATTGACCGGGGATTTTATATTATATTTTTACTGTAATAATTTTGTTTCCTTATTATTTTCCTCGGAATATATTACAAGGTACGGTTAGGGACCTCTAGTTTGTAAAAATATTTAGTTTTTAACAAGATCTTTAAAAAAGGTAACACTCGCTGAGTCATTAGGTTTGGAAAATTTGACACATGTATTTAGGTTGGGGCGCAGTGAACTGATATTGGCAGAGGGCGTGTTAAACTACCACCATCATTCTTTTACGCTCGATTTATTGCCTATTATTAATAAATATTTCATAATACTTTAAAATCTAGAGTAAATACAGAAAACAGCCTGAATACACACTTCAACACTGTGTTTCCTACTAATTTTTTTTCAAAAATTATGGTTGGATATTACCATAGCTTCCCTCATTCGTGGTTTGTGGCTGTAAGGTTTTTAACCCCATAAGGAATAAATCTAGCGGAGTCATATTCTGAGATCTGTACTCAGAAATGAAAAATAAGTCGAAATCATCAAAGAATTCGTTAATGAAAGTGGTAGTTGAATTTACGTAGGATTATGTTGCTATATCAATCTTTCTATTCCAAAAGTGAAAAGAGCATCGACAATTATGCCCATCTAATGTGGGGGGGATTGTCAGCATCCCCTCAATCACATATTGACGAAAACAATTAAAATATTCTAGTCTTATACTACAGACAAACAGACGGACACGTAATTACAAAAAAAAACACTTTTTGGGTCGTAAGGGACCTTAAAACCAGATATATATATATATATATATATATATATATATATATATATATATATATTCGGGGGGGATTCGTAATAGATTTTTTGACCCATAATGTAGCTTTATAATGCATATATTTGAAAAGTAAACATGGGGAAAAGAGACTGTATAGCCATACAAACTTTTTTTTAACCAATGTTATACTCAAATGTTTATCCCTGTTTGAACGGTTTGATTGAGTTAAACAGACAATTATGTAGGAGTAGCGCGAAAAAGCAATAAAGTACGTCAACCTCCACAATTATCATCTCAAATAATGACGAATAGCTGGCTCCTAGCATTGTAAGATCTCAAACAGAATCACAAAATTAAATTTTATTTTATTTTTGTTCAAGATGAAAACCTCACGGTCATCCCCTTACAAAAAAAAAGATAAAAACAAAGACCCCCCCCCCAGCCCTTTAATACTCTAATAGCGTCAGAGTCAGAAAAGAACAAGAGTCGGTCAAGAGAGACCGGATAGGAAAGATGAAAGAGAAAGAGATCCAACCCAAAACTACATGAAAATGTGAAGATCCAGCTATGTCCCTAGGGATCGCCAAATCCGTACTCACTAAAATGAGCCCCTGAGGGTAAACACGAAGTAACAGTGTATTTAGACAAGCCTACCTTCAGTAGTGAGGGACTCTAGCTGGGTTCACAATCTTTGATTAAATCGCTCTTTTTCATCCTTCTTGTCAGGTCTTGCTCTTCTCCTACCCTGAGGCTATTAGAGTATCCAACAGCTAGGAGTATTTATTTTATATTCTTTTCTTACTTTTTATAAGGCGATGATAACCAAAACTTGTTCACCTTCCTAAACCTAACCTTTGTAATCTGCAATGCTTTACAAGATAAACCAATCATTTAAATACACTTTATAAAATATATTACAATTTTGTTGTAGGTTTTATAAATAAAAGCTTACTATCTGAACAGTTTTAATTTGTATTTTTATGGAACCGTTACATTCAGACCTAATTTATCAGATCATTCGGTCAGACTACCCAGGTGACTTTCAATTGTTGGTTTTTTAAATCAGCTGTCTTTGATTGTTATTTCAGATAAAATTATTATATCCATGTCTCAAGGGTAAGTTTGTAAAATTCTTTTTCCATATCATCTAACTGAAGGTTGAGAAATTATATGTGAAGAGTTTAGATCCAAAAATGCAACATGATCATTTGTCATATATAAACCATAACATATAACTTATAATGAAAGAAGGATGTGTTCATTTTTTTATCTGTTTGTGCAATACAGAGTAAAATATGTAAGTAAAGTTAATTTAAACAAATAACTCACAAGAGATTTAATTGGCCATGATTGGTGTAAAATAATATGTATGTTTAGCAAAGCTGCTTGGGATTGTAGATACAAGTTAATTAACCAGTTTAGTTAAAGAAGTACATTTTTATGACTACTGTAAGCAATAGTTATCTTTTTCTTTTTTTCCGTATGGAGACTAAGCATGAACTTTCCTCGATTGTAAAAAATATATATTACTAAACCTATTATAAAATAGGAGTCCTTTCTTTTATATTATTTACTGTAACTTTTTGAGAACAACTGCCCAACTCTTCACACAGTCTATGACAGTGAAAAGTGTCTTATTTTTAATAATTGTATATTGTATATATTATGTGTAGATGATTAAAACGTCATAATTATTAAGTTGTTATTATTTCAATCAATTCTTAGAATGTCTTGAAACTTTACAAACGTCTTGTATGTCATACTGAAGTTCTAAATTGACTTTGGCAGGGTTTAGATTGCACTCTAGTTAACGTCAATCCTAAACGTAAGAAGGGGAAATATGTTTTCAGGGTTCCATTAGTTTCCTGTTTCATTCATCCCTTCTTTATCTACTTTTCTCCACAGAAATTAAATCTAAATTCTCTGACGGGGTTGGAGTAGATTACTTTGTTGTTTTCTTTTTTCCATGATCTTCATCCTCTAGCAGTAGGCCATATCAAAATACAGGATGTTCAAAGTTCCCTTTAATTTGTTTATTTCTTAAAACATATTATCAGAACTTTGTACATATATTGTGTAGTGCATAACTGGACCCATTTTTTTTCAATGTCTGACACTCTAAGATATTTGGGGAATTGATGGGTGGGGGTTGGTGTTAAAAAATCTATAAAATAAAGGTAGGTCATGTGGCACATCATTGTAAAGCTTATTAAAAGACAAAGTAAATGGTGCAAACTAGAGCTCCATTCAAAGTTTATTTTTGCTCCGTTTTAAAGTAATGGACAATCAAAACTTTGAAAAATAGTTTCACTTTGAAACGGAGCAAGATAATATCCTCCATTTGCGCCATTTACTTTGTCTTAATAAGTTTCACCATGATGTGTTACATAACCTACCTTTACATTCAAAATTTCCATCCTCCCCCCCCCACTCATCCCCCAAACAATCACAGAAGGTCAGACATATTAAAAAACACTTCCTGTTATGCACAAGATGCATGAAGTTCTGTTAATTTAGTTTAGACCTAAAATAAGAGCATAAATACAGTTTCTTAGCCATTGATTACTCTAAAAAGCATATAGTCGGAAGAGAAAGAGTGTTGGTCAAAAGAGACTTGATAGGGAAAATGAAAGAGAGATATCTAACCCAAGTCTACATAAAGGAAGGTCCCACGGGTTACCTCCCTTATGACAGGTATTAAGACGATAAACAATTAGAAGGAATGAAAGTTTTACTATGGGACTGGTTATTGCTGCATTCTTGTTACATAGGACAACCATCAGGATGGGAAGTGAAAGATTGTTGTTTAATAGAGACCAGATATGAAAGGTTTAACCTGAGACTGATGTAGAAAATGTAAAAATCCAGCGAGTAAACGGCCACCATTTTTAATTTTTGAGTTAACTCAGTAGTGAAGTTTCTGAAATTATGATTCCAGGAGTAACTATTATTATTATTTATTTTCTCTATTAGCCTATAACTGTAGTTATTTTGTTAAAGTTTACGGTTTTTAAAGATAACTTCCTTTTTTTCAGTCAAAAACTAAATGTAATAAACATTTGATGCATATTATAACGATATATACAATAACCTATAGGCTATATAAAAATTTTAATGAACCTTCAAAGTGATCAATTCCAGGCCCAGCTTTGACGAGTCCTAGCTTGAAACACTTTCACGAGATTGGGATACAATTATTGCTCATCTCCAAATATCATTAAATATATAACTCAAATGTACCTTTTGAATCGCATGTTTTATTGAATCTTTCTTTACAGTGTTGCTTTCGTTCTCTCTATTTTAATTTAAATATAAATTGAATATTAAAACTACATTTTCATCGGTAAACTCATTTCTTTTGGCTATAAAATTGAGTTGCAGTTTTATTCATTTATGTAAGAGAACGGACTGTATTATTGCAATTACATTTATCATTTTATAAACAACCCATGATAAAAACCATATCGACTGTGATAAGGCAACATTAATTTGTCCTACTGCTTTGTAGTGAAAACTGAATACGAGATATCTTGTAACTATCCCGTTTGTAAGGTCACCAGAGACCAAAAAGTGATTTGTAGAATGGTGTCTGTCCCAATGGTGTGTGGTCTTATTCTGGTCAAAATTTGAGGTTAACTGTCATAAGAGAAAACCGTTCCTATAAAATATGCTCCTAGACCGCAGTCAACTACAGAAATGATATACAATTAATTTGATTGGTTTTTTATTTAGTTTTGGGGATGGTTGAGGGGAAAGTTTTGTGCAATGTTTGCGCAGTTATTATGAATATTGTAACTGACTAGAATTTAAATAACTCTATAATTACATCTTAACTAATTTTAATTTTTGTAAATTGATATAAACTTTAAAATGCAGACTGCGCCAATTAACGTATGGTAACCTCGACTTCACGTACAAATTCCACTCACTCCTAATCGAGCTGTAACTCATTTATTGCGGTTGTTAACATTGGTAGACCGTTTCTGGTTACAAACTTGTGTGGGGGGGATTTATTTACTTTCAGAGATTAAACAACAGTTCTGGCTTTCTAGAAATGAAAGTAAATTTATTTTAAATGGTTCTATTTGAAACTTTGTTAAATATTAGATAATAAGATCATATATTTGTAGTATAATGTGGACTAAGAATTAATTATCTTCAGAATTTTATTATTTTGTGATATAGATTTTTCTGCAGACGTATCCGTTCTCAAGTTACCTCAGTTAAAAAAGTGTTTTTTGAAATAATGTCTGTCTGTTATTTGTCACTTGAGCACTAATCTACCGCCCAAACCCACGAACCAATTGTAATCAAATTTGTTACGTTGACATGTCTCAGCCATATCTCGGGACACTTTTTTGGTAACTCAAAATTTAAGACAGATGTTATAATTTACAATATTTAGGATTATTTCAAAACGAGGTTCGTTAAAGTTAGATATGTTAATAGACAAAGTTAAGATATAATCTATGTATTGCTTGAAATAAATCATTTAAAACTACGTAAATTCGTTCTGGAAATATTTTTAAATCTAAAACTTGAATTTTGTTGTTGTTTTAATGTCAACAATAAACCTTTTAATGTCTAAACTCCGGCAGGGACATTGTGCCAATATTAGGTTAACATTTACTAGTCATTACAATTATCACTTTTTACAATAATAAAAAATAGTTTCAAGTTTTTCAAAAGAGAAAACCGTGATATTTATTTTCGTTTATATATTTTTTTTCTTTAACTTTTTCTATGTTAACAAAACAAATATTATTTTTTTAATACATGTACCTAAAATTACAGAAACTTAAACAATTTTCACAAGATCGTAGTTATTACTAAAATTAAAATAGGGAAGACTGATCTCCAAAGATAACTTGATATTCCCATAGTTATGTGACTCTCAGCTGTTTTGACTATCCAAGATCAACATCAAACTAGATAAAACCAATCTACAATAAATATATTATTTTCCCATCTTGTTTTTACTTAGCCAACCAATATTCAAAGTTTAGGGTAAGTTTGATAATGTCATAAATTTGGACCATTGATTTTTTGACAGATCAACACATTTAATGACCTCAGAAATACAGATAAAGTAATTTTCGACATCTCGTCCGTCCTTCTCAACTGTACGTAAACACGATAATGGCCGCAAAGATTAATATGGGAATATGAGATTTAATATGTGGGACTTTTACTAAGAAACATTTATTTTAAAAAATCTCTAATGGAGGCTATTTTTGACACTTTTTTTTAATATCTCGTGTATTTTTTAATTAGTTTAAAGTCAGTATATTAAATTATTATTTGCAGATTCTAATTCACCACCACGATTCTCTACGATAGCAAATTTTATATATATTGTCAAAGACACACAAGCGTAACGATTAGAGGTTCATTCACGTAGGTACAGCTTTGAGGCTCGTCAGTACAGAGACCAGTGTAACTTGAGCGAAGCGAATGGAGCCTTTAATTATACACATCTTCCATGTCAACGTCAATAAAGTAGTGATACACAATTATTATGAGATTCAGAAACCTGTGTACAGTACAACTGTTTTAATCAAACTTATCCTACTCGATAAAACCCCTTGGTATACAAATAACATTTCCTACAAACTTCGCCAGATTTAGATTACATTGTGTGATGGAACTGGTTAGTGCAATCAAGGCTCCTATCAACTTGTTGACTGACTAGTACTATTTTAAAACCATGAATAACTAATTAGATGTCGTTATATTCCGATAATTTTAAATTTCCAAAGTTGCAAATTCATTGAAACTTTAAACTACAGACCACGCCAAGTACACGTACGCTGCATATTTACTAATTCCACTCACGAACTTCGGTCCACTCACTAAAGTTTACCAAACCCCAATCAAGCTGTAACTCATTTATTGGGGTTGTTAACAATGGTAGACCGTTTCTCTTTACAAACTTGTGTGCATTTCAATATTGCTTCAGATTAAACAGCAGCTCTGGCTTTCCAGAAATTAATGTAGGCATAAATTTTATTTAAATGTTTTTTTGAAAGTCAAAAATAAATTTCATACAAATTTCAAAATTGCGAATTTTTTTAATAAATCAAGAATTAAGGTCTCGAACAAATAAAATTCTTTCTTGAAGGTAAATAAATCATCATTTATTGGCCTAGTTAGAGAGATCACTAATACCTTAACTTTATTTCCATGTAAATATTTAAACATTTTATTAACAAAAATTTTAATTAAGTCAAATTAGAAACATAAGTTTAAAATACATACGTCGTCGAATTATAAATAATTGGATGTTTTAGATGGTTTCCTGGAAGGATTCTTCACCGGCCAAGTTTCAGCTCACTCTACCTTTAAATGATTGGATGTTTGAGATGGTTTCCTGGAAGGATTCTTCACCGGCCAAGTTTCAGCTCACTCTACCTTTAAATGATTGGATGTTTGAGATGGTTTCCTGGAAGGATTCTTCACCGGCCAAGTTTCAGCTCACTCTACCTTTAAATGATTGGATGTTTGAGATGGTTTTCTGGAAGGATTCTTCACCGGCCAAGTTTCAGCTCACTTTACCTTTAAATGATTGGATGTTTGAGATGGTTTCCTGGAAGGATTCTTCACCGGCCAAGTTTCAGCTCACTTTACCTTTTAAAGTATTGGATGTTTGAGATGGTTTCCTGGAAGGATTCTTCACCGGCCAAGTTTCAGCTCACTCTACCTTTAAATGATTGGATGTTTGAGATGGTTTTCTGGAAGGATTCTTCACCGGCCAAGTTTCAGCTCACTTTACCTTTTAAAGTATTGGATGTTTGAGATGGTTTCCTGGAAGGATTCTTCACCGGCCAAGTTTCAGCTCAATCTACCTTTAAATGATTGGATGTTTGAGATGGTTTTCTGGAAGGATTCTTCACCGGCCAAGTTTCAGCTCACTCTACCTTTAAATGATTGGATGTTTGAGATGGTTTTCTGGAAGGATTCTTCACCGGCCAAGTTTCAGCTCACTCTACCTTTTAAAGTATTGGATGTTTGAGATGGTTTCCTGGAAGGATTCTTCACCGGCCAAGTTTCAGCTCAATCTACCTTTAAATGATTGGATGTTTGAGATGGTTTTCTGGAAGGATTCTTCACCGGCCAAGTTTCAGCTCAATCTACCTTTAAATGATTGGATGTTTGAGATGGTTTTCTGGAAGGGTTCTTCACCGGCCAAGTTTCAGCTCACTCTACCTTTAAATGATTGGATGTTTGAGATGGTTTTCTGGAAGGATTCTTCACCGGCCAAGTTTCAGCTCACTTTACCTTTTAAATTATTGGATGTTTGAGATGGTTTCCTGGAAGGATTCTTCACCGGCCAAGTTTCAGCTCACTCTACCTTTAAATGATTGGATGTTTGAGATGGTTTTCTGGAAGGATTCTTCACCGGCCAAGTTTCAGCTCACTTTACCTTTTAAATTATTGGATGTTTGAGATGGTTTCCTGGAAGGATTCTTCACCGGTCAAGTTTACGCTCACTTTACCTTTTAAATTATTGGATGTTTGAGATGGTTTTCTGGAAGGATTCTTCACCGGCCAAGTTTCAGCTCACTTTACCTTTTAAATTATTGGATGTTTGAGATGGTTTCCTGGAAGGATTCTTCACCGGCCAAGTTTCAGCTCACTTTACCTTTTAAATGATTGGATGTTTGAGATGGTTTTTCCTGGAAGGATTCTTCACCGGCCAAGTTTCAGCTCACTTTACCGATCTGTATAAATTGATAACATCGATGCCAACACAAACGGATCTAAAAATAACCTAACCTAACCTCTCTCGTTCGCGTATCTAATTTGTAGTTAATATTTTCATTATTATTTTAACTATTAAAGCTGTCAACCCAGTACGGAGACCTCCCGATGTCATCTGTTCTTCCAAGAGCAGGGCAAAGTGTATGAGGGCTGTAACATATTGTTACATCACACGCTCAATGAGATGCTGTAGGATGCTAATAACAACAAACTAAAAGATGGAACAACATATGTCTATGACTGCATTACTAAAGAGGAGATTAAACCTGCATACGTGTGTCCTCCAGTTTTAATAGAGCCTTACCTTGGTATGTGGAGTTTTGCTCAGGATTTCTGGCTTTTCGTGAAAACACAATGGCGACAAATAATAAAATATTTACCCAAATCAACGTAGGAGATGCCCATGAAGAACACTCGAAGAGTGAAATGTACACGTATGTGAAGGACGATGGGGCTAACAAATACATATTGATCTCAGGGAGTTCACCTTGTGCTTTCGTATAATGAAACAGCTGATCATATAATCTTTCTGAAAAGCAAGAACCTACTTTCTGTTTGTTCCTACTGAACTCTCGTAAGATGAGCCAATCAATTGATTATTAAAACTCTCCGAGGGTATTTGCTTCATCAGAACCTAAGACACAGAAGGCTTTAATACGTCACGGTTCCGGGAGTGACAATCCATCTTAATCTAAATATAACTAAATATATCTATATAAAAATGATATTAGACTAACCCAAGCGACGACAATACATGAGAGAAAAACTTGATAAATCAGTTGGTAACACATTCACGTGTTTCAGTTTGTGTTTTCCGTAAGCCTGAGGCGGTTGAGAAATTAATGGGTTTAGAATATTCTCATAAAGGACTGCTCTCGTTCTTCATTTAACTACAAAGATACAAAATTAAATCCTTTGCGACTGAAATATTTGTCTTTAATTAAATAAAAACTGTAGGTTTTGTCTTTTTACTCTTATTAAAAAAAAACCAAGTTGAATTATCAATGCACGTGTTTGAACCTTAACTGTTCTTCTACTCAAAGACGTGTCACTCTTGAAGTGTTTTGTTTTGAATAATTAAAAACAATCGGACTCACTACAACATAGTTTTATACAAATAGAAGACAATAATCCCTAACACGTACGCATGTTATTAATTATTTGACGTTAATTTTATTCGACCATTTCGCTATTTTATTTAATTATTTAAAATAAAATAAAAGCTAAAATATTTTAGTGACACCTTTCATTTTATCTCTTTGTTTTACAAGAGACGATTTTAGACCAATTTTTATTTCGTATTTCTTTTATAGTAGCTACCCCAAGTTTTGAATTATCAAAAGCAACTTCCCGAGATATGGTCAAAATATTCCCACATAAAAATCTGATTAAAATCATTTTAAAAACCACTTTTTGTTCCTTAACCCGCAACAATATCGACATCGAGTTTCAGACCCCAACACATAACTTTGTATTACGAATATTTGTAGCAAAGTAACCAATCGGAAGAGTTCATTCAATCAGAATCTACCAATGGCGCAATATGGTAGAGTTGAGGTTTCGGGACAACTATAAATCCGTTAATCACAATAGCAACCAATTTAACACAAAACAATGGCAAAGAGCTGATTGAGGACATAACCTTTAAATCACGTTATAACAGAATGAATCGGATGTGGATAAAAACTAAGATTTAGCAATCCTCCTCACATTACACGAGCAGCCGAGTTACAGTAATAAACACCGAGATGTGACCACAATACAAGTTGTTCCTTACAAAGTCAATATGTTAGGTATCACTAATACTACCTCAAGGGATTTTCGTCTTTACGCGACAAAAACACGTCGATGGACGCCATCATGGACTTACCCCGCCCCATTATACAATGTTAATACAATCATTACCACTAAGGAAATGTTAAATTGCATTGGGAAATCAAGGGATCTTACCTCATATAAGTTTGTTTAAAACAGTGGTTACAAAATTGTCTGAACCTCGTAATTATGTACGTCATTAATTTATTAACGTCGGCTAGGCCATGTGACATGCGAATATATTAAAAAGCCTCCTCTAACTCGTTGTCTCGGTCCTAACGGCCTCGAACCTGTACCTTGCTATGGTCGTGTAGGTTGCGGACCACGTTTTTTTAGGAGGTTCGAAATTACAATTTTGACAATCACTTTGCTATTTGTCGTCGTAGAGAAAAGAGTTTACATTTGATATTTTAACAAAAAACTGTTTTTAAAATGGCCGTCATTTTGACATGTTTTAATTCCATTTATTCTGAATTTCAATATAAGCACACTATAGTCTCCAATAGAAAATTTCATGTTCCTATCTTAATGTTTGTAGTCGCTGTTATGCTTCTGTACTGACAACATTATGAAAGTCGTATGAGCACTCATTTTATAAAACAACTCTAAAGAAATTAAAGATAAGAAAATATCAGTATTAGGCCTATTTTTAAACAAGAATTTTCGTACGAGCAATAACTATATTTGTATATATCTATACTGTGGTCTATTAGTAAACTGTCATAGACTTGTATATTTTAGTGTTATTAAAAGTATTATAATAATGAATAGTCTTCCCTAATGGTATAAGAGTTAAATGTTAAGAAATCCCTTTTGATGATTGGACTACACTCGACATGGAATGTGAAGGATTAGTCTATCCAGTCTAAGGGAAACAAAAGAAATCCATTTGGTTTCTAGAAATACATTGAATGATAAAATCAAATGTAAGACGACCAATGATTGCAAAACTGTTACAACTCTCATTTCGTACGTTACAGGTAATGTTACTTTATAACAAGAAAACTCCAAGTCCTCCGAAAGCTATCCTGGGAAATTACCTCAGTTTCTGTTTTGTACTTAACTTGAAAACTTTATCAATAAAGATACGGAACTCTCCTTTGTACAACATTAATTTAATTTCATACACTAGGTTATTATAGGGGATCAGAAATAATGTTTGTTGTACAATATTTCATACTTCACGTGCAATGGAATCACCAACAACTAAACTATATGTTTCATGATAATACAGTTTTAAAATTACTTCCACTCGTGTTGGTAACTCGACTTTTTTACATTATAGATCCTTGGTAGAGCTGATCTACCTCCCACCCCCAAAACTAAATATAAACTAATCAAAAACCAATCGTCAAAATGATCATTTCTGTAGTTGTCCACAAAAAAGTAAAAACAAACCATCGACGCCAATTTATACAAGTTTTAGGCCAATAGATAGAATACAATAGATAGGCCAATAGAAAGAATACAATAGATAGGCCAATAGATAGAATACAATAGATAGGCCAATAGAAAGAATTGTGAAAACATGGGTGGAGAGATGGGGGAGTGACTAATCAGAAACAAGTTAATTAAAAATATTGTTTAAACTTGCTTTGTCGGTTTCATTCAGCCGGACTACTACTCAACCTACAAAAGTTACTATTTCATAGAAGGTGGCATCCCTGGTATGTAGAGTAGGGCACCCAGAGCAAAAGGGATAAGTTGAGTGTATGTTATAGTTTTTCCATTATAACTAATAAAAATTATATTATTTGGGTAAAAACACAGTCAACCATTTTTTAAAGCATTAAAATAATTACTAAAAGGTTTATTAAGTACAGGTGAAATTTGATACATTGTTGAAATATTGAGGTTGAAATATTTTTTAAAGTTACAAAAAGTCACTCTTTAAATAAATAACATACGTTTTTAAATGTTTTCACTTTAAATTTTGCATTATTCTGTTTGTTTTACAATTACAAGAAATAAAATACAATATATTCTTTAAATCAAAATAATCATTTTACTTTTATGGTATAGAATTCGTAGTAGGCTAGTGAGGTAGCATTGTTATTTTTAATTTATACTATACTTATTTTGATTGTTTTATTTTCAACGCAAGTAAACGGTAATCAATTTAAATTTACTAAATATATTTTTAAGATATCACAAACACTAGTAAAGTTAGAATGGATTCGATAAGGAAAACATATTTTTCTTTTTCTTTTTTTTATTAACGATTAAATTTTAATTCACAATATCCGCATTCCTGCTAATGTTTTTTAATTATCACTCTTTTTTTCGTTAAAAGGAAACGATTAAAAAAATATATATTTTGTACAAGGAATATTTCGGTATAACAGTGGACACGATAAATTTAAAATCACGTAAATGTAAAAATATTATTCACTAAATAATATTGAAGAAAATGAAATTTATAACACACACCTAATGTATGTTTGAAATGTATAAAGTTAAATTATAAACAAGTAATCTGCATTAAGTAAAACTCTCTTATAGTGTTAAAGTATAAGTTTGGCTTTGGAGTCCAAAACTTAAAAAGTATTGATATTATTCGTTTAATATTTAAAATTATAAATCATTATTATTCGGATCATTTGATGTAAACCTAAGTAGTCGCAATATTAATAAAAACTCAGAAATACAATCTGGTGTAGCGCTGAAATTCCCATTAGAGTTACATTGCATATGGACTTCCCCATATATGAACCGACAATAGAAGTAGTTTTTTTATTAAAATCAAGCCTTTTAATAACGCAGTCAAGGTTCAATTTTGTTTTTTACCAGTTATTCATAAACTGTAATATTTTTTTGACTCGGGATTTGTCACAAGGTTTTGAGTCTTTAATATTCACACTTCGATAAAATTTGAACGAAATTAGTGGAACCGATTTTTGGGATTAAATATTGTATACCTGCAATGAGTAGGGTAGTACTCCGTCTTTTACAGATAATTTACGGAACTGTATTTATGAAAATATGGCAACCAATATGTTTTGTTTGAGTCCATGGATCAGATTTTTATCTAAATCGCTTGAGCGGATTATGAGAATATATATATATATATATATATATATATATATATATGTATATATATATATTTTTTTTATTGAGACTAAAATAATAGAACTTTGTCAGAACAAAATTCCACTTAAGATTGTGTTACTTTTTGGCAATAAAATATGTTATATATTATAAAATAACAAAAATATTTTTATTTTTCATAGTTGACCTGGTTCCATAGTTTTAAAATTAACAGTGTGGTTTATGCTTTTATCTTCAATAAGCAATCCCCCCTTATCCTAGGGGGTATTTACCCAGGTCCCCCGCCATAGTCATGACACACCTAAACTGTGCCTACCCAAAAAATAAATCCTGAAGCCGCCCCTGCGGCCTACCTCAATGATATATGAGCTACAAACCTAAACTATAACTCAATTTATTATTTATTAATAATCATGATTAAGAAACAGCTTAACACTAAATGTATGAAGGCTGTGGAGTAGTGGATACTAAAGACAACTAATTTACGTTGTACCACTCCAGGCTGCATCTTATCTCTCTCCAATACCCTACTACAAAACGCTTCCAGTGTTTAGCAATAAATACAAACTTTGAGATTTCATTTAATTATTAAAATATCGTTTGATTAATCGGTTGGTGTTTTGTTGTTAAACCCTCTTTTAAATAATGTTTACCCTTTCTAATAATACATGGGTTTATTGAAATGTGAAGATAATCCTGTATGTTACGACTCAGCAAAATTGACAAAAAACCAAAGGAACTTTGACAATAAAAGGTCGATTTCAATCAATTACACTTCTGAGTATGGCGCAAGCAAAGCTAGTTTAGCCACAAAGATGGCGACCGTAGTTGGTGAAGATTATTGAACTCTAACGGTATCATAGATTAGTCTCCTCTCAATAGACATCGGTAATCTTTGATTCTGCCACTCTTACAGGCTTAGGTTGTTCGATGTATAAGCACTCACAAAATGATTCAATCAATGGAGGGGACTAATCTGCAAGATTAGAACCTATGGGCTTACTTTAAAAATTCGCGGTGTCGGGACCCATAATCCCCAAAAACCCTTTTCTCTCAATCTTAGTCTAATTCCAATAAGACATCCTGGGATTTTGTTGGCACCCTCTATATTTTATATTTATTATAAACATCTTCCTACACCAGAATAACCAAGTATTGACAGATTGAAATCACATAAGAGAGTTGTGTTACGCCCTAACCACTCCACTTCTGTAACAAAATATTTTCTTCGTATATAAATGACGTTAAAATAGCCTCCTTTATTTTAATATTGAGTTATATATGAAGCAAGGAAGGAGAGGGTGGTTTTAACCTTCAATTTATATGCAACACCATTCCTAAACACAGGATATTGATTTGTTGTCAGAAAACTGTATTTGAAAGTGAAAATATACATTAGATTCTTCTTACCTACATGTTTTGCATCATCTTACAAAATAAGTGATCTAAGAACATTGCACTCACCCGTTCCCAAATATGATGACGATATGGTTCGGTTCAGGAAGTAAAGGAGCTGACGATAAACAAGACGAAGTCAGAAGAGGGAATACTGGCGCAGAAAAAAGAAGTTGCATTACGTAGCTCATAGAAACTGCAACAAAAAAAAAGTTATTTCAAAATATTAATATGATAATATAAAATAACTACCGTTATTATAAACTATTTTTCATAAAACACAAAATTGTGTACAATTATATTGTTCGTGGACAGTGTAGTGGTATTGTGGGTTTATATTTCTCCACGAGGACTACTTTCCTCAATGTATACAACACATAAATCTCTGCATACCGCAGCAATGTGGTTATATGGGGGGGGGCAGAGGCAGAGTAATAGCGCTATGTAACACTAACATTCAGTGGACTAGAAAATAATGTAGAGAGAAATAATTGACGGGAAAAGCTGTGTTTTATTATTATTTTTTTATTTTTTTTTTTAGAAACACTAGGAACTATAATGTTTGTTTTTTGTTTGTTTATCAGATACCTCTTCCCTCAGACCAAAAAATTTGATTTTTTACGTGATGATATCTGCCGTTTGTCTTATGTAGTAAAACCCGAACATGTGAACCGATTTTAATGAAATTTGGTATGTGTGGATATTTTTGACATATTTCAGGACTTTTTTCGATCATTCAAAATTTGGAGGTACAGCAGCTACCATAATAAATAACACAAAAATTTGATTTCCTCAAAATCAGCTTTAAAGATTTTGATCAAATTTTGCTCAGCCTCTAAAGACTCAAACAAAACCTATTGGTCGCCATCTCTCCTAAAGTGTCGGTTTGAAAATTATCTGTGAAATAACAAAAACAAAACAGCACCGAGGATGTTATAAAAATTAATTTATCAAAATTAGCACGCCCGATTCGGTTAAATTTAGCTGTTAATTTGAAGATTAATGACCCGAACCTGTGTACGAAATCACACATGTGAAAATAGTAAGGTTCAGAAATAATTGACAAAAAAACAAAAAGGAATCTAGTCCGCCGCACCGTCATTAAACACTCAATTTTAATCAAATACGACTATACATTGAGGCCGTGTTTTATTGTAACACGAGCGAAGCAACCAAGTACGTGATTCTTTTCACTTTTTAATGACAATTACAGAACTACACTTTTTGGGACAAGTAGCTTAGGTTATTTTTTATTTAATTTTGGGAAGAAAGTCTGTGCATGTTTTTGCACATTTAATATATAAAGCTGTTACATCCTTAATTAGAAACAAAATACAAGGTGCCAACAGTTTCTGGTCACACAAAACTAGACGGAAGACTTTACGACATATATTTGTTATATCGCACAATCCCCCCCCCCGTCATATATTGCTAGAGGAAGAAAGCTTAATTTCGTTATCACAATCCCAAGCGAAGATTTACTTTATCTGTAGTGTTTACATTTCAAATAACTTTCTTTACGCTAATAACATTTAAACCTCGTATAACTGTAGTCTTAAGAGTTGGGAAACAATTGACATTAAGTGAATTAAGTACAACGAATTCACAACTGACAACTGTCAAATAACTTGACTCTTAGTAAGTTGTAACAGGTTAGGTTAGGTTAAGTTGTGAACTCTAAAATAACAGTTTCACAATACATTGTGCAAACTTTGTAACAAACTCTAAAACAACAAAACATCGTTACTACGCGAAAATTCTAAATCAGAAGATTTTGAAAAAGTTAATGTCTGTCATCACGGTACTTGCCTCAACAAACAATGTACTAGAAACAGAACTTCTAAAGGTTTCTTAGGCCTTGTAGGGAAAATTAAATCGTATTGGTAGATCCAATAGATAAGTTTCTCTAAAATGTTAGTTTCACAGGTTTTCTGAACCTCATTGCAATTGTGTACATCACTGCTTGCTACGTTGACTAGGCCCAGGTGGGCCTTGAAACTGTAGATATGTTAAAGTAACCTAACCTAACGGCCTTGAAGCTTTACACCTCCACTCCCTACCATAACTCAGCCTCAGCCCTGTGATGACTATACGAATATCACTAAGTAAAGGTTACAAATTACATTTCTTTGCAATAACTTCGCTATCTGTCATCATAGAGAGATACATCATCCTCAAGGTAGGAATGTGTCTGGGGTGGAGAGGAAAAGAGGAGGCCCCACACTTTGTTGAGTTTACTTTCAACGGTACAACCCCAATAAAAAAGTATAGACCTCAAATACTATAAATGGAAAGGTTTCATCTGAGCTGTGAGCTGCGCGTGGAAGGGAGGTACAAGTTTGTAGTTCGAGGCCGCGTGGGGACAGAGGTATTGTAGGAGAAACAGTCGGCGCAGACTACTGTCCACGATCCAACCGTCTTGCAGACATCGTTGTTAGTACCAACACCCAACACTGACTGAGGCGACCGCTTCCCCCACCACCTCACTGCTGCTTAGACCACGCCTAGACCCACTGCGCACCCAAACTCCACAGCTCAGATGAAACCTGTCCATTTATACCGTACTTTCGTTTCTTCTAAAACGTAAATAAGAATAAAACGTTTACAAAAGTCTGTCACGAAGTTGTAACTTTAGGAATTAAATGTAGCTAAGCAGTAATTTGTGTACCTAATTTTCTTGGAATGGGTTGTACCGTCAAGTTAGATTAGGGAAACAAGTAGAAGGGAGGACACGCCCATTACACCAGACACAATCCTATTCTGAGGCTACTGTAAATGCAAAAATGAAGTTTGAAATTTTTTAAATAATTTAGTGTGTTATAAATTGAAATGAGAATGCGAGAACACGAAAATGAACAAAGCTGTTTTTCAATGGGCGCCATTTTGATATTTTCAATTCTATTTTCCTGCTTTTCAATGGGGTTCCATAGTCATCTATAAAATTCCCCTATTATCATTTTGTGGCAGCTATCGTAGTTTCTGAAAATATTAAGATTTCGAGTTGAAATTTGTTATACAGATTTTCCATACTACATTTTTATCAGCTTATCAAGAATCAAAACTTTATCTTATAAATTATTGTCGAAATGGTGACTGTTTGAAATTTTTAATATCTCTAAAACCATTAACCTTACAAAAACTGTAATCTGTCGCCATTTTGAAAATTTACAAGATAAATTTTTGATTCTTTGCATACTGGTTAACCATTCCGTAAAAAATGTATAAATCAAATTTCGACTGGAAATCTTAATAATTTCAAAAAAAGCATAAAATGCCCACAGATGGAAAATGTATTGTTTCCAGACATATGTTTATATTTCTAATTTATATTCATATAACTACCATTTGAAGTTCAGCACGACATTTTTTGAATACTCTTTCTAATATGTTTGTCCAAAGCTGGCGTTGGTTTAGAAATATAAATTCTTATAGATATTTACCGACTTTGAAGCGGGCGACATCAACTTTTACTTTTCAACCACCCTGTAGAATAACTAGTTACTGATATACTTAATACTTCCAACTTTACTGTTTTTATTAATAAATAAATGAACGAAAGCGTTGCACAAATTACGAATATCCAATTAAAAGTTAGCGTTTAAGAAACAGCTGTTGCTTTTATGTATGACATGCAAATACCAGTCAACAGACATAACCTAATAAATGAGTTAGGCGAGAGTTCAAATTTTAAACTTAATTAAGAGTATATGCTCTGCAATATTTGCATAGCAAGCGCTTTTCATATTTACATAGTTTTGCAATTTATGTATGTTATTCACAATGCATAACAAAGTTGATAACTTTTTCATCGTTAGTAAATGTGACGATTTGTCGATAAATAATATTTGTGTCTTAAATATTTTCAGTTATTATTAATTAAATATAATAATTACATCTGCTAGGATGTACAAAATTAGTTTGAGTATATACTTATTAGTATTATTAAATAGGCTATATTTAAATATAATAATTACATCTGTTAGGATGTACAAAATTAGTTTGAGTACTGTATATACTTATTATTATTTAAATAGGCTGTACTAAAATATAATAATTACATCTGTTAGGATGTACAAAATTAGTTTGAGTAGGCCTATATACGTATTATTATTTATATTTATTTTTGTCGACGCGTTTCGGACTTCCTCTATCATCGAGACTTTAAAAAAATAAGTTAGTAAATCTACCAAAGTAAATACACGGGAGGCGGCGCATGGCTGTAGGGGGCGTGGCAAACCTGTAGGGGCGTGGCAATCTGTAGGGGGTGTGGCAAAGCTGTATATATAGACGTCTCCTTAACGAACGAATCCAGTACTAAATTAAGACTCGAAGATGTAGGAACTCAATGCTATGATTAGTAAAAGATTGTACGCAAATAATTGACTGTTCAGACAACTTTGTAAAACCTGAATCATGATATTTTTTTTTTCTTTAACTATTTGTAAATAAAATTAGGAAGTTAATTTTTTTAATTTTTTCACGTTGTGTACTTTGTGATACAAAAATTGGTCGTGTTTTGTGCATACAGTATGTCCATTTTGAGGTCCCATGAGTTGAAGAAAGTGGTTTTTTGAACTTATGTCCGTATTGCGTGTCATACATGTTGTGGGTTTACGCCCAAACTGGTGAACCAAGTTCAATAGATTTTGTAAGTGGGCATATTTTGGCCATATCTAAGAACTTTTGTTTTTAATTTAAAGATAGCTGTCCAACGAAAACACTAAAAAGTCACTATTTTCTCAGCTTTTTAACATCTTCTTTTTTCTTATTGTTTAAAGGCAAAAATAACAGTACTTGTATACGATACACGGACCCCCCCCCCCTCTTTTTCTTCAAAACTCGAAACATGTTTTTGAGAATATCTGTTATCTGTCTACTGTCATAAAATGACTGCGACTTAGGTTCGCTCCACTGCAATCATTTCAAGTTCGGCCTTTGATCCAGTTCAGTGGTGGTGCACTACGACAATCATTGTTTGTATTTAATACCTGTTTTGTGTTGTTATTGTGATGATTTATTAACTTGCGTTGGTTTTAAACCGAATAATTTCATAAGTCTATTTGAATATATAACATAACCTAATATTTTCAAGTTTTTGGTGAACAAAAAAATAGATCAGAATAATTGTGGTAGGAAGAATCACCATAAATAGGACAGCTTAGGTTATTATTTGTTAGGCTAAAATTGTAGTATTATTTTAATTAGTTCTTGTTCGATGTAGAAAATGGGGAAGTTCGTATAATACAGGTTATAAAAGGGATACAAGTTATACAGGACACAAATCATTTTGTCATCATTGCAGATCCCTAGAAACCTAGAATACTCTAATAACGTCAGGTCAACGTGATCTGTTGGAGGAAAACAATTATGTCCTCACTTTTCTACTTGTGATCATTGTTCAGAAACAAAATTCGTTGTCTTTAGACTTTGTACACTTGTCGATCATTGAACCTAACATGACACGAATTTCATATTTTGGTATTTTTTTTTAAATCCAGAATGTGTTGTTGCTTTTTTAAAGGAACCACGATGTGATATTTCGCTTTTTAAATATTTAACAAAGCACGAAACCTGTTCACGTCAGTTTTTCGGTCAGTAAACCCTTTTGATGTTTGCGTCTGTTAATTTACAAAAAAAACACGCGTTTAAAATTATTTTCTTATAAATTAAATGAAAGGGAGAGAGCGTACTTCAAACTATTTAACAACTTTAAAATTATAACTAAAGTCCGTTTACTAACAAAACAAGTTTGTTACCTCAATGTATAACAAGAAAACTCCACCGTCCGAGTAACAACTATCCTGGGAAATTAACCCTTTAGTAAGAAACTTTCTTTAAAACAAAACAAGGTAAAAGTTAAGTGCTGGATTAGAAAGCCGCTTTAACTAAGTCAATTTGTTTTTAAAACGCTTCTAAAGCCTTGTTTTATTAAAATTTTACTCGTAACAAAAACATTTCCCAGTTTTTAATAAACCCTCCGGGGAGATAGCTGAGGGTTTATGTTTGACCTGGTTCCATACTAAGTAAAAACTGTATAGAAGCGTGAATGTTTGCCAATACTTTTACTTCAAGCATTCCAGCCAGCTTCAAGTGAGGTTGTTTATACAGTTATTGCAGGGTAATATTTCGGGAGATGGTTGTTGAGCTAAAAATAAGTTTATGTAAACGTAGGCACGGAAACGCTTCTTTTTCCGTCTGTCGGCCATTTTGTATTTGTAAAAAAACATTACATCTTTGTAAATAGATAAGATATTAAGTAAAGATTTGGTATTCGCATTGTTTATGTAAACTTTTACCAGTACACCGGAAATGGCAGATGTTTAACATAGAATATCTCAAATGTATAATTAATAAATCAGCAAAGTAACTATACGAAGCGCAATTAAGTACGAATAATGATTCTCATAAGAGTGTTGCAGGAGAACTGACCACGGTCTAGACTGGATGAATGGCTGACCTTGAATGAAGGGAGTACATAAATACCTGAAAACGTTTCCCATGACGACTGGTGTAATACCAATATGTTATTGTTTTCTGTCGATAACTCAGCTATTATTCGACGTACACAAAAAATTTAAAAAATCCTTTTATTTCTCGTTAAAAGGTGAAATTTATTTCTTTTAAATATTTTGTAAAAAGTTAATTATAAACAAGCACGCCTAATTTTTGTAAAATATGTGTTTATCCGTCATCTGTGAACATATTTTAATAATCAAGGGCTAGTTAGATTTGTTAATACGTTATGCAAATTTTTATGTGTTTCGAATTTCTTGTAAAACTATGAGTTTTAAATATTTCTAATTACTTAATATTCTTTATTATTATTATTGATTCTACTGCAAATTTGTGTCTACAACAACTAGGCTACCAAGAATTATCTTTTTAGTTCTTAGCTGATAACTCGGTTATCTTTTGAAGTACGGAAAAAACCATTTTTATTGTCAATAAAAAGTAACTTGTTTCCTGAATTTTTTTCTAAAGTTAGCTGTTTTAGAGATATTTTCGTTATAAATTTTAAATTGCCGCCATTTTGAAAATATACAAAAGAACGATCTGTTTTTTTTTTACAGGTTCCGTAACTAATATGTAGGCCTACACCAAATTTGTAGCCTAAAAACAAAATGGCCGATAATTCGAAACTAAGCATTTCCTGACTTATGTTTTTGGAACTTTTTTCTTATTTTCGCTTATAGCCTGGTGAAATTTGGGACAATATTTTCTAGACACACTGTATATTATTAAACGAAACAAATAAATTCAATAAATCTGTTATACAGGTGACCAGGACAGCCAACCTAATGATTCCAAATAGATAGTTTCGTTATTATTATCAAGAACGAATCATGATTCAAATTATTCCGATATTATGGACATAATAACAGCAGGTTTCCATAATCAACTATAAGTTAATTAATTATTATAACTTAATTAAGTTATCATAACTTATATTAATTAATTATAAGTTGTTTTTTTTAAATCATTATAGATAGCTAGAATGTAACAGGTTTTACATAATTATTTGATAGTGAATTTAGCTAGTTTTTAATTTTCAAAATCACAGCATAGACCATCTTTTACATTAGTATGGATTTTACATTTTTATTTTTAAGGGATTTTAAGCTGGTTTAACAATCTAAAACATGATTAAATTTGAACCAAAATTAAAAAAAAAAAAAAACATGGCTACATAAATTTCATTTTATAAATTGTGTGTATATAACAACCTTTGCTTCTGGACTTCTTAAATATTAATTTATTAAACAAAAGATCTCCCGTCCATCATGTTGGACAAAGACCTGAGCCGATTGCTGTTATTGTGGTGCAGTGTTTTTACTGTACAAACACCTGGACCGATTTTAATAACATTTCAGGGTATTTTGACCGTATCTCAGGACATTTTTTGTATAACTCCAAATTTGAGGGTACCTGCTATATTTTATAAAAAATAGAAAAATATGATTTTCTTAAAATCAGCTTTAACGATTTTGATCAAAATTTTGATCAAAATTGTTCAAGTGTAGCCTCTAAGGATCCAAGTGTAGCCTCTAAGGATCCAAGTGTAGCCTCTAAGGATCCAAGTGTAGCCTCTAAGGATCCAAGTGTAGCCTCTAAGGATCCAAGTGTAGCCTCTAAGGATCCAAGTGTAGCCTCTAAGGATCCAAGTGTAGCCTCTAAGGATCCAAGTGTAGTCTCTAAGGATCCAAGTGTAGCCTCTAAGGATCCAAGTGTAGCCTCTAAGGATCCAAATATACCGGTTCTTGAGATATCGGTAAAAAAACTTTAAAAAATACTGTATAACTCTAAATGTTTCAAAACTGCCTCTACCGATTTCATTTAATTTTAGTGAAATATGTAAATTAATGAACCAAACCCACGTGCAAAGTCATAAGTACAAAAATTACACGGGTCAGAAATAATTGGAAAAACACCAAAATGAAGATTAAATACAATATACGCTGCAATACAAGTTTTAGGGAGTTCATTTTTCACCAAAATTAATTTGCCCGATTTTGAAATATTCTACTTTAAACCGATATCACAACTTTGTTTGACTTATAACTCCCGGTACAGCATTTTTGAGGAAAGGGTAACCTATCACATTGTCTACAAATCAAAACTGTTAATTCTATTACAAGAAAATGAAAATTTTGCCATTTTTGTCCTATGATAAATTCCTACCTTCAAATTTTTCCTTAGGCCCTACACAAAAATGGGTACTTACGTATTAACGCCACCGCAGCAGAAGTTGCGCTAATGCGCATGCGCCAATAAAGAGCAAACTGGTTTAAGGGAAGCAGAATTCCATTTTTTTCAGCTTTGAGATTCATATACTTTCATTTTATGATTTGTCGCAAAAATTTTAGGCGTAGATTGGCGGCACTTCACTTTTAAAGCCCATGTTTATCCATGATCTAATTTCAAATTATTAACTTCAATAAACTTAAGAAAGGTTTGGCCAGGTGATATATATTTATATATATATATATATATATATATATATATAGCTACCTGGCCAAACCTGTCGTGATAGATAATTATATCACAAAGTAAGCAAATAGTGGCGCATGCGCAGAGCAACTTCTGTTGCGGTGGCGTTAATACGTAAGTACCCAAAAATGTAAAAAGATAAAACTCCTTAAAACAAAAGTTTTGTTTCGATTTTTGCAATTTTTTATAATTCCCCGGAGCGCGTAGAACTAGCAAATTTTTCCAATACATTTTCAAGTATAGCCTACACTAAATTAAAGAATTTTTTCGATTTCTCTGGGACACATTGAACTAGCAAATTTTTCCGACTTTAGCCAATCGTTTTTTTCTGTATATTTTCGAGTATCTCTTTACGAATTGCACATATTTAGGTACTTTTAGACTATAGGCCTATTAAGGTACGGTTAAAATATGTCCTTATAGGCCTACCAAATTAATAAAATTCGAATCAAATCGATTAGGCTACAGTAGGACCCTTCACGAAATATAGACTGACGTATAGACCAAAACATGCAAACCTATTTAGTTTAGGCTACTAAAAATATATAATTATTCCATGTTAGTGACATATACCTACTTTTGTAAACACACCAAAATTTTCTCAAGTTGCTACATGTAAGTTACTACCATCCCCCATCGCGGTGTCCACACATCCATACACATAGTATCTTCATAAAATTGTGTTTGTTTAGGCTAGGCTCCAATCTAAAGAAGATGAAAAACAATTAATAATATTATATTTTATGAAACCCCCAAGCCGCATCATCACATATTCTCTGTGAGGAAGTTAAAAACACAAAGCCCACACTATTATTAATTATCATAACTCTGATCAAAATGACTACAACCGACACCTAATTGGACCTATTCATATAATTATCATATTATTTAGATTATAATTTAATATAAAACACTTACTATAAATAACCCACTGAGTTTTTGAACCCAAAATTTAACCTTATCAATTATTATTTTTACAAATACATAAGATCTCTAGTATTTGGAGGTTATGAAACTCTATGTCTTCCTGTAACATAAAATAGTTGTCATGACAACATTACAAATGTGAAGTTTTTTTTCTGAATATAGGTTAGTTTTACGTGGGATCTTCAAATTGATCATTATAACGAAATGCACAGTTCACTCAAGTAAATAAAAACTGATTGGGCTGAAAAAAATTTTTACACAAAACTAGGTTTTGCTTAACTCTTTGATGGGTTTTTTTCAAAGTAATTGGATAATTATTTCCCGGGATATCATGTAAAACATTTAAAAAAATGTATTTTCAAAAAATTAAAATTAAGAAAACCACACACACTAAGATAGGTTATGGGCCCTGGTTTATGAGTGAAAACTAATGAAATGTGCTAAATTTCGTCAAAATCGTATCTATATTTCGTCAAAATCGTACCACTAATAAATGAGTTTAGGCCTTAGGCCAAATTTACAGTTTTAAAAATCAGAACTATTAAAAATTGTTTTATATTGCGCCTCTACGACCTTTCCTGAAAATTTCCATGAGACCAATAGGCTACAGTAGTTTTAGCTGTATGTTGATGATGGCTCAGTCAGTCAGGAGACGTTCATTATATACAGATGTAAGGTATTAAAAATAATTTCGACTCATTTTTGTACTTACCAAATATCTCGTGAAGCTTTATTTTCGTTTACGTTAATTTAAGTTGTAAACTTTCATTACCAAACTTTAGTAGGCTATAACGTTCAGGCCGGTTCCGAGTTATTCAACCTCCAATGTTCACGAATCATTTCCACTTTTAACCAAAGTTCCAAACTACTTTTTGTGTGCAAACGCCTTGATATGAAAAGTTAATACTTTACTACATAAAGTTTTGCACTAGGTCTAATGTAAAAGTTTACTTGGATCAATTCACAAAAACTAATTATTCTGTCAAACTAACAGAACTAAAATATAATAGTTTCGGACTAAAACGTAGGTAGCAGCACGTTCTGATTTTCTAAGTGGCCAGAGCGCAGCACTATACAGGAAATTTTATAAATCTTTGATGTACTGTACCTATTTATTTTGAGCAGAATGATTTATTTACATCCTCTTTGAATTAATGAACAGGTAATACATTAATCTATTCTTTCAAAGACTGTTAGTAACTGCTACATTTGAACAAATAACAGTCAATTTTGGTTTAGCAACAAATTTATTCACCATTTATTGGCACAGTATAATGTATAGGCAACTTAAAACCCTCAATCAGCTCATTAGAATTCCTAAAGTGGCAGGCCTTTTTTCTCCTTTTTTTGATGTTTTTTTTTTTTTTTTTTTTTTTAATTCATAAATAATATTATCCAAAAACTCAACTTGTTATATACCATTTTTTCCAATAAGGTTAATAAAATTTATCTGTAAAATGAAAAACAATTTGGAAGTAAAATTTTGGAGTTAGTAGTATGTCAGGAATCAGTAAATGTTTAGTGATAAAACTGAAAACTTCAAAAAAAAGTACCCATGACCACCATATAATCAAAGTTTTCTAATTTTTTTAGATATACAAAAGTTTTAGAATTTACTTGTAAGTAAAAGTCGGTGAAAAATATATCATTTTTCACACAAAAGACCATCAAATTCATCAATGTAATGAAAAAAAAATTGCAGAAGTAAATATTTTAGAGTTAGTATGTCAGAAATCAACAAATGTGCAATAACTAAAGCCTAAATGCCACAAAAACCCATATTACAAAAGTTGTCCTAACGTCACAAAGATTTGAACCAAAATATCACCAACAAACTTCTATAAAATAAGGGAATATTTTTTTAAGGCTATTAAAACACTTTAGTTGTGGGATATAGTTTGTGAAGATAAATCTTTATTAACAAAACATAACTTGGAACACAATTAACTTGGCTCAACACCATCCGACCAAGCGTACAAATGTCTCACAACAACAAAACAATCAAATTCTGCCTGAGAAGCCAGAATTTGAAGATCAGAAAAACAATATATACACCACACAATATATATAACTCTGTATTTCCAATAATATATATATCGTCAGAAAAATGGAAATATTATAAATACATTAAACATAAACTGTGATTGTCAAAAACTGGGCACACTTAATTTTGACATGACATTTTAAAATGCCTGTATTTCACTAACTATGAGAGTGCCAATAATTTGGAAGGCATCATTTGAAAGAGAAATAAAACTGAGTACATGTGGAGTAAACAGAAATGTGGATTTGTGACAAATATGACATTTATTTTGCCTTCTGCTTCCACAACCATTGTCGTGTTTAAAACCAATGACGAAATACAATAAATTTAGCGATTTGTTGAATTATTTGCGTTAAGATTTATAAGTTTTTGTTTATAAGAATAAAGAAATCATTAACTTTACAATGGTACTTGTACTATTGTGAAAGGACAATTTTTAAAGGGTGAAATAAGGAATTATAAAAAAAAATGACCTTACTTTGTCTGTACAGTAGTGATAGCCACTACAGAGGTGCAAGTATACGACAACAAAGCTTTGTCGGTAGCCAGTTTCAAGGTTTTTACAATATTGTGTAAATAAATGATGAAAAACATTTCACAAAATTTTTCATTCACCAGTCCCAAAACCTAATCGTCATCAAAAATGTCAATTTGGTAGTTTTTAATCAAAATATAAAAATGAATTACAGATGGAGTCTTTGACTCCTTTAAATAAGAGACTTGCTTCATTTGTGCCATAAACCTGTCTGTAAATCATATTTGATTAAAACCAAGGTTTTAATGATAGCAGTTAATAACATTCATTTTGGTTTGTTTAATAATTACTCAACCATAATATTGCTTTACTTGCGATTTTGCATAACAGGTTTTAGGTCAATAATCTTCACAATTCATCAAAATTTGAAATCGGTAGAGTCAATCGTAGAAATTAGTTGCTTTATATAACAGCACCATGGCTGATTTTTTTTTGTTTTTACCAATAATTTATGAACCAGCATTTTTGGAGAGATGGCGACCAATAGGCCCTACTTTTTTTGAGTCCTTAGAATTATCTTGAGCAAAATTTGATCAAAATTGTTATTGCCGATTTTGAGAAAATCTTAATTTTGTTTTTTATGACAGGTATCCCCAAATTTTGATTCGTCAACTAAATAAATCATTCCAAGATATGTTCACATACCAAATTGAATTAAAATCAGTTTACATGTTTGTGCTGTAGAAAAACATAAGACAGTTAAACATCATTCAAAAATACATTTCTTGGACTTCAAAACAAATATTTCCACAAAAAACCAATATCGATTTACAGACAAAGAAGTTAAAAAAGTACAGATTTATACAGGAAATGGAAGAAAAAAATTAAAAAGCTATGTTCAAAGTTCATGTTTAAATATTTTTTATTTATAAAAAACCGTGATTACACCCATCAATAACAAATGTAAATTAATAACATGTATATTGTTTATTGTAAATATTTTACCAGTTTATAAATTATATAACGTAATATAATATTGACTAACGTAAAGTTATATTATTGTATTGATTCCAATAATTAAAGTCTCTCAATTTTGTTAAAAATACACAATTTTCAAATTGAAATTCACAAAAATAAATATACAGTGTCCCCCATGAAAGTTTGACTTGTCATAGAATAGTTGTTTTTGGACAGATTTTGTTAAAATTTATTTTGCATGAATGTTATAGATATGTATAAATTGCATACTACAGGTTGTTAAATTTATTATCTCACATGAAACCAAAATGATGACCATTTAAAATAAAACACTTATATTTTTATTAACTACATTCTTATTATATCGGAAATTTTACTAATTTTATTCACCTTTAAGTTAGTAATAAAGGAAACAATAAAGTAGGCTATAAATGATCACTAATCAATTTGGAAACCACCTATACCTATACACTGACAGCACCATGAAATCAAAGGTTCACAGGCATCCCAGAAAAAGTGTTGTGGGATCTTGAGAAATTCATTTTTAATAATTGTTTAAAACTCTTTATCTATGTTGACGGTATTACAATAAACTTTAAAGTAGTCCACCACAACATAGAAGTCACTGCAGATTTTGGTCACACCTGTGTCTAAGCCTACTTTTCTCATTGAATTCTGTTTAGTAGGTGAATTTATACATTTTTCGGACATTTGCCATCATTTGTGTGTTAAAAGTTCAAAACACACAAATGATGGCAAATGTCTGAAAAATGTATAATAATAAAATTGAACTTCCATCATTAACAAATAACTTCAAACAGAGAAAAGAAGGTGAATTTAGCAAGGTAACGCACATTTTCTTCCACATCCACGTCCGATTGTCGACTGTATTTTTTCACTACATATCCAGTTTTCGGAAATAATGTTTTCCATTTTGCTATTGATTTGTGTGATGGTAGTTCATATCTGGATACATACTTTGGAATCGTCTTCTTGGTTCAAGATCATTATTAAATACCTGTTTACATTAGGGAAAACAAGGGGCAAGTATATTTTGTTTGAGTGCTGTGAGTTGTATGTGAGAATATTTAAAAAAGCTATGACATGAATTGTGGTCAGGGTCATAAAATTACTTTATACTTTGAAAATATGTTAAGATGGAGGTGCTCTGCGGTCTTGTAGAGAAGAAAATAACATAACCTAATCACAGATATATAGAGGATTTAACTTGTGGTAAACTTAGCTTGACATAATTTATCCCAAATTTAAACTTCTAAACTAAACATTTCCCTCAACACGTAGGATAGTTGTGGGGGTAAAGTTAACAAGTATTTAGTTTCCTCCTGGATAAGTACAGATTAAGATTTTAAGTGCTAGGTGAGGACAAATATGAAGAAGTTGCGAGGATGGCCTTTCCCAATTTGGTTGAGATACATAAAAAAAAAACATAACGTACTCTGGATGAGGTGATGAATAGAAAGAGCCTATGAGGCCTAACTACAGAGTCGTAATTTCTCCTTCATTATACCAGGTGTTCCAAAAGTATGAGACCCTTTCAGTAACTTTTAGACAATGAAATGTAGAAAAATGAAACTTTGGGAATGTCTTTGGATAATAATTAGTAACTACTTTTACAACTTTCAACACCCCCTCCCCCAGAGAGATCCTATAGGTGGCAACTCAAAATTTTAAAATGTAAACATAGGGCTTGTAACACATTGTTTTGTACTTAAACATAAACATTTTGATACCAATGAAAGTAAGATAAGACACCCCTATCCAAAATTACTAATTATCCAAAGACATTCCCAAAGTTTCATCATTCTACTTTCCATTTTCTAAAAGTTACAGAAGAGGTCCCATACTTTTGGAACACCTGGTAGAATAGAATCATCAGTCACTATTGAAATATACAGAAAACCTAAGCCGCCAGGCTATATGAAAAAAACACAAATGTACTATCAAACTTTGTTTTGGAATACTCGCCATTCTTAGGAAGTTTTCAGAGTTCAATATTGGGGCCATTACTGTTTTTAATTTATATAAATAATCTACCTCTCTAAATGTTGGACATACAAAAGTAATATTATTTCCCGATGACAATAATTTAACAGTAGTTGGCAAAAATTAGTGCAGTCTAAACTATTTCGGCATAGTTAACTATGAACATGGCAGAAGATTGGTTCTGTACAAATAAGTTAAAATGAAATGCGATGGAAACAAAATTTCAATCTAAAATGAAATCCTAAACTATCTGTAATCAAAAGTAAAGGAAAAATTTAAAACACAAGTAATGTAATATTTTGTGTCTGTTAACTGGAATGATTTTATCAATGACAAGTTTGAAAGAAGTTTACTTTGCCTATGTCTGTTCTCAGCTAAGATATTAAGTGGCCTACTGGAGAAACTTTGTTAAATTGTTAAAAACATTTCATCTGAAAAAAAAAAAAAAATTATGATAAATTTTTAATCTAAATTATAATCAGTAAACCAAACCATTTTTTTTAAAACACATTAAATTTAGACTTTTCCGTATATTTCCATTTATGAACTTATAATTTTGTAAAGACTAGACAAAATATGTTATAAATTAATCTAAACAATCGTGAATATCCTATGTGTAAAAGATTGCTTAAATATCTCGTGCACAGATGCAGTGTGTTTATGGTGTAAACTTTAACACGCTTCCAGAAAATGTTAAACACAGATTATTTTAGGAGTTTCGGGAGTTCATTCAGATGCTACATCATAGAAAGTACTTTTAACTCCATGGAAAATTATCTTGGCACTTCCGGAACACAATTTGTTGATATCAAGACAGGCTGATTTGTCAAGTATTGTTATATAAATTTCTGATTTAAATTCATTTGGAAATAATGAAACAATTATTTAATTCTACAAAAGAGCTTTATTGAGTGACATATGTTTCTCCGTTAAACATCTTCCAAGCTACCAAATTGAAAACAAAACAACAAGTCTAAATAACCTAAATATAAGACAAAAGAAAGGGTAGTGTAGGAGGGATTGAAAAATGATAAAGACCAGTATTTTCAACACAAATGACAATGATCTGACCTGTGGGATGGAGAGAAGGGGAGGGAGGTATTTTAGAAAGCAATGGTTACACAATAGGCTCAATAGGGTAGATGAGTTAAGATATATTTGATCATTTAAATTGGAAGTAGGGTTTTTTTAACCATTATAAAATTCCATCAAGCACCGACTTCATTATTGATTGACTTGATATTGTCCCATTAAATTTTATTTATTTATTAAATTGTGTAAAATGTGTTAAGTTTAATCTTTCTTGTAAACAAAAATCAATGAAAATTAAATACAAATAGAAATCAAATAAAGTGAAATTTGTTATTAAATTCAATTTAAAAGCTAAGTTTCTCTTTAAAATTGTTTAACTTTCACTAATTACTATTTAATTACCTTGTTTGAGGTGTTACCGTCGAACAATCCTTAATTGTAGTTTACACGATCTTATATGACGCGTTTCAACTATTTGTCAGCCATTTTCAAATATAAAAAACACATATAAACACTTAACAACACATATTAATTCACATTTAAAAACACAATTAAAAATAGTCGAAACACGTCATATAAGATAGTTTAAACTACAATTAAGGATTGTTCGACGGTAACACCTCAAACAAGGTAATTAAAATAATAGTAATTAATTATTAACAATCCAGTTGGGCTATAAGCAAACATAATAACTTTCACTATATCCTGTTTTTAAGAAATAAAATAAGTTCTTCATTTTGCCGCTACCATGACCTTCTGGAAGTAATGATCACGAGTCACTAAACAATAGGAGCTACAAATTTGGCCTAGATACCACATTTATAATCATTAGTATGAGATCCAGTATTATATATTATTAATATTACTGTAATTATATATTCAAGCAATAAAATAGTGCTATAAGGCGCATAGGAGTAAGGATATGCTTCAAAAGTAAGGGCTGATCAGTTATATAGAGTAATTAGCACATTGATTAGTTTGCCAATACACAGTAATCTTAACTGGTTCCTTGGACATGTAACCACCAAAATGTCACCAAATCTATTGTTGTTTACCTTTGCATGACAATGGGTTTATAATGGATACAAAATTAATAATCCAACAGTTGTGAAGTTGGTGATTAAATTTCTTTATTTTCCTTAAATTACTGAGATGCAAACCAGTTTTATTGATGTAGGAAGAGATGGTAGTAGCTGGGTAAGAGTTGACAACTATATAATGAATGATCAAAAATCTTTTATCAGAATTTTTGAGCTATTGTGTAGACAACCGTGTGAGAGAATACGTTAACATGAAGGAGGCCAAACACACCACGTCATCAGTTTTTAATGGCAAGGGCCGGTTTAAAAGTGTTTCAGATTAGACTTGCGAAGTGATAGTTCTTTCAGGCTCGTGAAAAAGCACACTCTTTTGGTTGCAGAACAAAGTTGTCATGATTTTCCATTAGGAATGAGTTTGATTTTTAAATTTTAAAAAATTTTTGGTTAAATTTTTTCGGTTTAGATGATATGGAACGACACCAAGCACTGCATAGATGTTGTCAATAGTGACGATATGAAAGAAAAATTTTGTTTCCTTCTCTATGAAAGCAGTCAAAAAACGGAAGTGCAGATGTCAATCTGTATGAGCTTTTCTCAACATTTTCAGCACCTATCATACACCTAATTTACAATACCCTAGAATTGTCTGGCACAATTCTGTGTTTAAAGGAATTGAAAAATCTATAGAAAGATCATATATCGTAAAGCAAAGATTTTTCACTCATTGTTGTATTCACACACTCCGCGAGATAGTCAGCCCAGATATTAGGCCTGCTGTTCTTCTTTTCATCGTAAACACTTGTATTTCCTTCCTTAACCTTAACATACTATTTATTCCCTCATTTTACCTACAGTCAGTTCGGTAGCTTCATATGTTTCACACTTTGATGGTGATATTCAGCAGGATTGCATTTAGAAATTTAATCACTGATCTGATTCCACAACTGTCGGGATTGTCTATTTTCACTGTCACACAAAGGTAAACAACAATGAATTCCCAAAATTATGATACTTATGATACTTACATGCCTAACAGACTAGTTGAAGTTAGTGCACATGCACGAACTAATCACTATTGCCAATCGCTCTTTATAACCGATCGGCCCTTACTTTTGAAATATTAATTGCATATTGTAGATCTAAATTACAATATAAAATATTGGTTAAGTTAAAATATAATTACCTAATTTTTAAATTATCTATATGATTCACACCAACCTTATACATTAAGGAATTGAAAATTATAAGGTATATAATCAGGTAACGATGGCATTAGATTTTGTTTCGTAACAGTTTCTTGAGATTCATTTAACGGTTCTCCTAAACTTGTAACCAATGATGGTTCAATAGGTGGATGTAAGAAACCACCTTCTGATATAGGTCGATCAAACAAGCCACTATGAGAAGACGAATGATCCATTACATTCTGATTTTCTTTTTTTAACGAATCTTCTCCAAGATGGAGCATTGTTTCAACAACTTGAAGATTCGTCATATCTAAAGATTGAGTATAAACAAGGTGAGGTTTTTCAGAGAAATTAATATTATGATATGAGACTTGAAGAATTTGAGATGTATCTTGCCTATCTGACATTAATAAAACTGTTTCATGAGGAGCTGTCGTAGTCTGTGTATTTATCAATGACAGAACAGGATCTTCCAAATGATTTGTTTGTTGTTTTTGTTTATTTTGTTTAATTTTCTTCTTGGACTGTGCAGAAGTTGGACTATCTTCTTCGTAAAGTCTTTGAATCCGTTTTGCTACTTGTACTTTACCATGCGCTATAAGTTGGTGCCTTTTAAGATTATGAGTAAACTTATAAGCATGACCACAATGACAAACTTTTGTCCGTTCATCCGAATGTGATAACATGTGTTTATTCAGACTACTCACTAATTTAAACATTCGTCCACATTTCTCACAACTATAATTCATTTCATCCGAATGTAAACACTTGTTGTGTTCTTTAAGTGCGTTTTTAGAATAAAATAACGAACCACATATTTCACAAATGAACTGTTGTTTTTGTATGTGTAATAATACATGTGTTTTTAAGTTTGTTTCCGAATTAGATTTATAGTTACAAAATTCACATTGACGCATTTTATTTGATGCTTTATGAACGTTGTTTTGATGCATTATAAGCTTATCCCGGCGAGTAAATATCTTTGCACATTGTTCGCAGGAGAGGATTTCTTCATTAGGAGGATGATCATTCACGTGAACAGCTGTTAATAAATGTCTGTTGTAATGTGACCTCTTTTTAAAACTCACTTTGCAAGGAATGCAGATAAATTTCTTTTCATCTGAAAACAAAAAATAATTAAATGGTAATATTTATAAGGGTTATCCTACTAAAATAATGAAATGTATATCATTTTAGTTTTGTTATATCATTTTGGAAATTATTTCAGTTAAAAGGTGAGTTTATTACTAAATTACTTATGTCTTAGCAATCTTGTGTTTAGTATTTATTAATATTTCATAACAGCTGTTTCGATATAACATATACCATCATCAGATGAAACAACACGTTAACACAACACACTAATACACATTTCACAAAAATAAATAAATATAAAATGTTTGGCACTCAGTGAGTAACAGTTGACCACCACATTAGAAAGATGTGGCTATATTATCTCAACTTTATTTTATATTATTTTCGACTTGTACTGCAGTACCAAACATTTTATGTTTAGTTATTTTTGTGAAATGTGTATCAGTGTGTTGTGTAAACGTGTTGTTTCATCTGATTATGGTATATGTTATACCGAAACAGCTGTTATGAAATATTAATAAATACTAAACACAAGATTGCTAAGACGTAAGTAATTTAGTAATAAACTTATTTTAAAGCATTCATAAGGCAATATGGAATTTATTAAAAGATGAATCTAAACTCATTGAAGGCTTAGACAATAGACAACAGGTTCTCACTATCTGCTTTGATCTTAGTAAAATGTAAAATGTTTGATTGTACAGATTTTCAAATACTTTTTACCAAATTAGAAAATTTGGCCAAAGGGGGTATCTCTTAGAATGGATATAATCGTACCAGGTGTTCCACAAAGAGGTTGATATTTTTTAATTAATATGCCGGACATATGGAACACTCTACAAACATGACCATTAATTTTTTATGGTCAATCATAACAAAATGGCGGAATAACAAAAACACATTGACCTTATGGATAGAACCATTTCCTCCCACAACGTAATGCAATTAAAATATCCATTGCCATCTGTTGAATCTCAATCAGCTTTTGGTTTGTTAACCCACAAAAATGAAATAATTTGGTAGTTGTGTTCAATCAGTTTATGTGTGATATCTAACCTCGAAACAATTTTTTTTTTTTTTTTAAAAAAAAAAGCGAAATTTGTTCTTGGAGTATTACTTTTGAAAATGAATATGAAGTGATAAGGTCTTCTCAAAACTTATATAAATGTGGTTCCTCCTTAAGAAACTCCATTCAGAAGTAGAAAACTACATTACTAGAAACTGGATCAGTTTCAATGACACACCACAGGTCTAATTCACTTAAAAAAGTTTCATCCGCTACTGGAATACCAAAGTCAAAGGTATGCCAAGAAAAACAAATTTAGTTCACGGATTATTACTGGAACTAGACAGACGACGATTATTGACCCAGACAGACGAGTGGAATTTTGTTGAAGGTAATTGAAAAACTTGACGAAGATGCCGAGTGGTATGAAAGAATTGTATTCTTAGATGAAGCTACATTTTACCAAACAGAACCTGTAAACAGACATAATTGTAATTATCATAACACACAAAATCCACTCAATTTACACGGAGAGGAGTTGAAATCAAAGGGTATAAGTGTTTGGTCTGTCATCACCAAGAATGGGTTTTATTGTATAACATCCCATCAATGACTGGAGACAGATACGCATTAATATTAACTGATCACATAGTTCCTCATCTTACTCAGCCAGAGATGAGGGATATTTTTTTCCAACAGGATTGTGCTCTACCATATTATGCTAATGTGGCCACAGCAGTTTTAGATCAAGATCTTCCCAACTGTTGGATAGGTCATTGCAGCAACTTCATGGACTGGCCTCCAAGATCCGAAGATATATCATGAATTAATGAGGTTGATTGAAGAGGAATTACTTTTGAATCCTCAGCAATTTTTCAAAAGCGTTGATGACTCTTTTTTATTTTTTTGGTGTCAGCGCATAGCTATTGATGGACATAAATTCGATTAAAGGTCAAATTTGGATCATTAAAATTTATTACTGTTATTTTCTTTACTTTTTTATATATGTTAATGCAAATAAAATAATTTTAGTAGAAACGTACCATTATTTTGTTATTCTGCCATTTTGTTTTGATCGACCATACAAAAAATAAACTCGAGGATATTATATATACTCTACAGTTTGTAGAGTGTTCTTATATGTCTGAAATATTAATTTTAAAATAGTGACCTATTTGTGGAACACCCCATATAAGAAGGAGAGTTCAGTATGTTGAGATTACTTCAGGTTTGTCTAAAGATTTGATTCTACAATATGAATTTAATCAGGGTTCCATTATTGGTCTGGTATTATTTTTATTGTCATTATTTAGTTTGCTAAAGACACAAATCTTACTTTTTGGTGACAAACCACATCAGAAAAGTTATGTACAGGTTAAAACGGCAAGTCAATATTTTGATGAAATTAATTTAAAAATCAAAAAGACCAATTAGATATTCTTTGATAGAACCTCCAGATTCTCAATGTACGCTCAATAAAATAATAATATATTCAATTTGTGGCTATAATGTCTTTAGTAGTTAATTTCATTCAGTTTGCTAATTACATGTGGTCAACTTATTCATCTATATATTTACTTTTATTAGCAAGTAGGCCTACATATAAATAAAAGTTGAAATGTTTTAAAAACTGACTGAACCGCTTTACACAAGACAATTACAATAGTCTGTTAAAACCACTTTTTTTGCACTGAATTTCAGAAAGAAAAAAAAATTTCACTAAGGCAATTTGGAATTCTAAACTTTTTACAGTAAAATTGTTTAAATAAAAGTTTAAATTTGTTTAAAACAATTCAACCACTGACATATTACCATAGATAATTCAAATTCCTCAGGTATATAATGAATAAATGGGTCTCCTTCAGAAAACGGAAAATGTATAACAAAACCACTTGACCTTTCATCTAATGATATTTTCAGAATAAGACCCAAAATTATTTGGCAAGTTAGGTTCTGTACAAGATCCCTCTATATTGCAAAAAATGAACAGCAGTGGTTTTGTCAGGTACATTCACAGGTGAGCATAGAGTGTATATTTATGAGAAGCAGGTACAAACAAAACTGTAATAACCCAAAGAAAATAAGATATAATTAGTCTCAACTTTGACCATCAAGTTAACGGATAACAGGTTTTTTGTAATCGGACAAACTGTAATCTATCAAAAAATATTACCTTACTTTAAAAACAATATTGCTAGGGTAGACATAAGAATAGGCAAAATTACTGAATGTGGAGGGTTTTCTAAAAACCCCCCAAAAAAAACGATAATTACCTGAATGTGTGGACACATGCAGATTGAGGTTAGATTTCGTGAGGAAGGATTTGTTGCATTTCGTACACTGAAACTGTGCTTCCAACCCTTGGATGATGTGGCCTAGACGTTCATGTTCAATAAGCTTAGTTTTTGCAGCAAAACTTTCATCACATGTTAAACATTTGAACCTATCATGAGTCTGAAACAAGTGTTAAACCATATACAATTTTGAAGTGATAATATATTACAAACAATGAGACATCAAATTAAATGGAACGTTGCAACACCAACCTTTGAGAATCAATTCTTTTCAAAAAATGTTCCAATAAGTTAAGGTCATAAAAGGTTTCTTTCAATCGTTGTTGGTCCGTTTGTATACATTGTAATATATGAGAAACAAATTGACATATCGATAGTTGAACAAAATTTCGCTGCACAAGTTGCAATTTTTGGTTCAACTAAAACTTTATTCACGCATTTCAGAAAGGCAACTACTTCGTCGATAAATCAATCCAGCCACCAGACAAGAGCCCTTCTAAACCTACAACTGTAACGAATCCAAGGTGCGTCATCACAACCGATTATTCTACAATTTGTTGAACGTGGATGTTGGACTGGATGGATGTAACGTGGATGGACTTGGACTGTTGGTATGAAATCATTATTTAATTAGTGTAATCCATATATGTTTTTCTCTTTTATTAATACTCACTGTAATAGTTGCTTATTAAAGAATCAACCCGAATAATTTAATAAAGTATTTGTTAATTAAATACAAATTACATAAATTGCATTGAAAACTTCGTATAATCTCAATTTGTGTTTCAGAAATAAAAGTAAGAAATTAATAATAGATCATCATGTTGTTTTCATTATTATTCAACCTAGTAATCAAAACTATATAAAATAAGTAATTACAATAAGTTGTTATAACCTAATAATGTTAAAATATATATTCAAAACTCCACTTGTTTCGCTCATGACAGTGTCTCATATATTTGTTTAAATACCATTTCTTAATATATATATATATATATATATATATTGATATTTACTGCCATTGTTTAATAAATTTACTTAAAAGGCTATTGATGATTTTATCTTATGTTTTGATCACTGTGTAATTATTATCTCCTCAAATTAGAATTCTGCAGTATTTGTTTGGAGAGGCAAATTTTGCTTTCAGACCGGTTGATAAATTTTCATTCATCATATCATTTGTTTTGTTTTAAGGAAAATCACTTAGCACTCCTTTACATGGCCCCTTTTACGATGCAATGAGTAAGACAATGAAAGCTAGGTATGGATGTGTATTTTAGAGGTTTTATTAATGCATTGTAACAATTAAAGAGATCTATTAGATATAAGATATATATATATATATATATATATATATATATATATATATATATATATATATATAAACCTGTTTAAAATGTCTGCCACTTTGATATTTTTAAAAAGGTTTTACTGAATTACAATAGGGTTCTACATGAGCACAATATAATCCCCTATACAAATTTGTTTGTTCCTATTTTCATTTTTGTGATCCTGCTCTTGTGTTGATGTACTTATGGCAATGACGATGGATGGACAGCACACCGAAAATCACTTTTTTTTTATGTTGGGAACTCCTGAAGAGTGGAAAAAAATTCAGGTCGAAATTTATAACAATTACCAAACTTACCCTATACTGGGTAACAGCCACAAAAGTCAACCATCTCCAGCTCTAGTTGTGTGCTATATCTTATGACTAATAAAATAATGAAATAATCCAACCCAACCCAATCCCCTGGTCTAAAATTATGTGTATGAAATGAGAAGTTTACCTTGATATGTAAAACATACTGTTGTCTCCGAGAAAATGTTTGCTGACACCTTTCACAGACTAATTGTTTTACATTATGACTCTTAGAGTGTTCTTCTAGTTCTTGTAAATCTTGAAATATCTTACAACACACAGAGCATACATTTGTTTCATTGGCATGTGCAAGAGTATAATGGTGAGCTAGTGAGCGTCGTTGTACAAAACCCTGTGAACACAACTGGCATCTGAAAATAAACATTACAACATATTGGTTTTAGTGTTTAAATCTGAAGGTCGCAGTCAGATTCCATTTTAGACCAGTACTTAAAAAGCAGTTCACAACAACATCGCTTATAACAACATATCGGTTTTAATGACATCTTTTTATTGATTCGTTACAAAATTGGTCCGGATATAACAACGCAATATAAAATGACATTTTGTTTATTAATGTGTTTCTTTCTTTTGCACCGTTTCTTCCATTCTAACACTTCATCCCGGCCCTTTTTCAACGTAATCTGTAACTTTGTCTGTCTACTAATTCAATTAGTTGTTGTCTTTAGTAAAGTACAAAGTTAATTTTTGGCACATCTTCAAAATGTCACAAAGAAAAAGAAAAGGGTTACATAATATAGAGATTGGGAACAATAATAGAGATGTTGCAACAGAACTTGGCATGTCCTATGCAACAGTTTCAATAATGTTTGGACAAAAACAAAATAGATAATTATGTTTTTAAGCTTTCCCCCAGATTTTAGTAGTAAAAATCATGCAAACTTAAAATATTTAACTTGTTTGTCCTTAATCAGATATTTTTTAACAACGCTAAACAATTTTAAAGTTTCAAAACCAATTAATATTGAAGAAATTTACAATTTTAAACAAAAGAAATTTATACTTATTTGGGTTATGACGAATGTATGCAATGACAACTTGAGTCAAGTTTGTGACTGCATTACCAGTCTATGTTTATGTTATACGCTGCATGTTACATTAGTGTAAATCAAAGGATACAGATCTGGGAAGGAAACTATATACAATTACCTTCCCTGACCATTGTAAACTTAGACTGGTAATTCACTAACAAACTTGACTCACATTGTCATTGTACACATTCGTCATAACTTAAATAAGCCTTCATTCCGTGTGTCAAAAAGTGTTAGTTTCTTCAATATTAATGGATTATGATACTTGAAAATTGTTTCTCATTATTAAAAAATATTTAATGGAGGAAAAAAAAAAATTTTTAATTTGCATGATTTTTAGCAACTAAAATCTGGGGGAAGCTTCAAAGCATAATTACCACAAAATAAAATCTCTTTTTGAAAACAACTCTTTGAAAATGTAGTGATAGAAATCTTCCAACATATGGTTATTGAGGAGTTGTTAAAAGTGGTTACAAAATGTTATTGAGGAGTTGTTAAAAGTGGTTACAAAATATTAAAGTGGTTAAAACTGCTAAATGTTAGTAGTTTTAAATAACAAAAATCAGTAACACAAATTATTACATAGTACTGTATTTAATTGTAAACATATTCCTAAATATTATGTAGTTGTTTTGTTTTTAAATAGGCCTACTGTTTTATTGTTTACAATAACTGAAACTGCATGGTCCTTTGAATGTTGTTCTGAGAGATATACACTGTATATTACTTTTTAATTACATAGTTCAAAAAATATTATGATGATGCAAGCATTTTCATATTACATTTTCTATACCGTAGTTATTTTTGAGTGTCTGAAGAAGTAATGATTTATTGAATTTGAGTTAATCGCTTTAAGAGTGTATGTAAAATAAATACATAATACAGGGTGATTAAAAAAGAATGGTGCAAAAATAAGGTTAATTTATTTGCAGACGAAGTGTCACAAAATCATGAAAACAATTTGTTATATTAACAAGTTTAATGTACACTACAAAAATTTTAATATGCACTACAAATGCTCAATATGAGAGCTGTTAGTTACGCTGCAAATCCAGGCGATATTCCAACTCCGCCCACACACTCTGCAACATTTCCTGTGTTATGGATTGCACTGCTTCTGTTATCTACTGTCTTAAGTCTTGCAGGTTTTGAGGTATAGGAGGGTAGTAAACTGTGTTTTTGATGAACCCCACAAGAAAAAATTGCCAGGAGTTAAGTCCGGCTCTGTCTTCATTTCCAAAGCAACCAATCCAACGGTCTGGCAATGTAATATTCAAAAACTTGCATGGCTCAGATTTGTAGTGTGCAGGAGCACCATCTTGCTGAAAAACTATGTTTGGAATATCTCCTCATTGAGCCATGCAGTTCCGATGAGGAGAATCCTTTCTGAATTTTATTCGAAAGTTCCGTTGAACACTAACAACATCATGAGTTTGAGGAAACTCCAAAACACAAAATGCTTTTTCTTGATATGTGGTAGCCATTTGATAAACAATTTAGCGAACCATGGAACCAAGACAAAACATAACCTTATCAAAACAAACTTATAAACATGCCCTTTTCATTGCTGCAATAATCAGCTGTTTTAATTCATGCAAACAGAAGTACCAACTATTTAGTTATGCACCATTCTTTTTTAATCACCTTTTTTAAACTATATTATGAATAATTGCACTGAACAACAGTTTTTTAAGAAATGTTTATGTAAGTGATGTGTACCCAGAAAGTAAATAAATCAATGCAAGTATAAAAAACAATAAATGAGATTTGATAATGTCTGAATAAAAGGCGAAACGATGTAATTCAAGAAGTGAACAAAGAAGGATTGTGAGCAGAAAAAACAAAGGTAAATAAGTTAGCAGAAAATGACTACTATTTCAATACACCAACACCGCAGCACTGTGAATGGCGCTCCGTGCATCTACGCTACTGTTCCTGATTCATTGACTTTTCACAGACACCATTACAATTAGACATGAGTATATTTCCAGTTTATTTTGATCCCCATTTTAAATGTTTAACCGTATTAAGATGCTATCCATTTTTTAATGTAAGATCAGTGGAAATTAATCAACAAATTTGTGAAAAATATGGAAAAAAAAACTACATGAGTGGATGAATGATGAGAAAGTGTGTGAGGCAGTTTATTTTGAAGGACTAATGGATGTGTATAACAAAGAGAGGTAAACTTCTGTCATCAACAAAAATTTGTGAAGAAAAATGGATAAGAAAATTTCACCAGGATTGACAGTTTACGATTTTTTACTTTATAATGAGTTTCCTTAAATTTAAAAAAAAATGTTCTTAATGAAATTGTGACAAATTTTTTAAGTTATAGAAAACTGTGCTTACATTGTTTGCTAAAAATGATTGTCTTATTTGCACAAAACCAAAGGAATTGGAAGCACTTACAGTTTCTCACTTGATACAATGCTAAAGATGATACTTTTCTAAGCCAAATAGTGACTAGTTAAGAGACTTGAGTGTCTCACACAACTCCGGAATCAAGCATCATTCTATGGAATGGAAACACACGAAATCCCGGAAAAATATGAAAAATCAAGGCCAATATGAAAAATCATCTGCATTGTGGTTATCATTATAAGCAGGATTATTCTATGAAGTGAATATTGAGATGCTAGAAATCCTATGTGACATACTCTTATATCTTAAAAATGGTGGAAAGTATGAAGAAAAGTAGTTTAAATTAAATAAATAAAACTCTTTCCTGTAAAAATGAAATAAATTTAAAGAAATTGTATTAAATCTTGTACAGTACTACCTCGTTTATCCGGACCTCATTCAACCAGATGTCCGGATTATCCGGAACAAAAAATAAAAAATTTAATCAAGGATAAAATAAAGCTTAAAGTTTCAAAATATTTTAATAATTAAATTACTGTATTTTGAATAATATTTTGAAACTTTAAGCTTTTGCTTTATTTTATCCTTGAATATGGAGTTTCAACAAGAAATATCTGCTATTACATTAATGTTGATAAAAACGTGATTTCCTCAACACTACAGTGTCGCCTCGAGGTATTAGGGCGGGTTGTTGATGCACTGGGAAGAGAAATGACCTCTGAGAGAGGGAAGAGAAATGGGAGGAGCAATGACCTCTGCGTCACCATCCCCCTACCCCAATGCGGTATGACAGTGACCTTGTCTATTGTCTATGCCGGCGGGTAGTCTATCACGTGCTAGCGACCGGAATACATCATTACCATATCGTGCTGTGCCGTGTTTAGTTTACATTTTTGAAAAGTCAGGGAATTTGAATTTTCTGGAAAAGTCAGGGAAATGTCAGGGATTTTTTTAAAAAACCGGAAAAAAAATTAAGAATGCCTGATATTTTAGAAAGTGTAATACAATGACGATGCCTGTAACGGTCCTTAAAGAAAATGTACAACTGTGAAATAAATACAAACCAGATGCATGTTTACAACGCATCATAAACCATCATGTCATTTATACAACTTTATTGTTGTCGGGTTGCTAAGACTCAAGGGAGTAAATCAGTAAATGTGAACATTTTGTCACATCTTAAAGTGGTGCCGCCAGCTTTGGGAACCCCCGTTCTTTTTTTTTTGGCAGTTGGCACATCACATCTCCAGTCGGGAGTATCGAGGACGTGAATGAGAATCGGCATAGTATTTAGAGGTGGGCGTTGTTACTGCTATTTATTTATATTCGTGTGTTAGCGTTTGTGCGTGGAAATGGCGACGAAACAAAAACGTAATGTGCTTACAATGGTCCAAAAGTTAGATGCATTGAATCGTACAGACAGGGCCGCATTGAAATGTCACACCAAATTAAAACAGAGGAAGATAAATGACTTTTTTTGTAAATAACAACTAAACCCTGTGTAAATTAAAAGCATGTGTAAATATTTCAGGTGTGTAAATAAAATGTTTTTCGTCATTTACAGTACATTGTGTAATTTCGTGTATTGTGTAAATTGAATGACTGTGTAAATATTGTGTTTTTTCATGACTTATAAATGGTAAGTTATCATTTTATATTTTGTTTTATTTATCTTTCTATAATTTTGGATTATCCAGATTTTTTATTAACCGGATCACTTCCGGTCCCAATTAGTCCGGATAAACGAGGTTGTACTGTATACCAAAATGCTATACTTATTGTATGGACATGCATCTAGATCAAACTACTTATTACTACTAATTATTAGTCTACTTATTACTAGTAGACTGAAATTGTGCACCTACAATGAAAGAAAATCATATATTATGATTGCTTTTTATTTATTTTATTAGAAGATAAATTTAAAGGATCTAAATTTTGACTGAAAATACAAAATATTTAGCTCTAAAGCTAAAGCTTATTTGAAAGAATAAATTAGTATACCTGAATATTTTTAAATAAAGTTGTTACTTTTAAAGAATGTAGAATTTGATTTCACAAAATCATATTGTATCTTAAAAGACTAAAATAAATACCTGAATATATCACTTTGTAGACGAGTCTTATGCACTTTTATCATATGAATAGCTAAATTTTTCCTATGAGTAAATCTTGTTCCACATTCTTTACAATCGTTTTTCTTATGTCCCTCAACATGACGAGAGTAATGTATTCTACTATTAAAAATCTTATCACAAAAAGGACACTTTTTAGATTTTTCGACATTGTTATCTTTGCAAACACCAAGTTTTATATGATACTCGTATGACAAATTGTTGTTTAAAATAACATTACATAATTTACATTCGATAGGGCTTCCTGGATATGTTTTTAAGTGTTCTAATAAAATTTCTCTGCTAACAAAATCTTGTTTACATTTTGGACAGTTCAAATCGTCATCTCCTTGAAAACTTCTGATGCTTTGTTCACAGTTGGATGTGTTTTTGGTCCATTCTTCAGTAGTTTTTGATTCATTAGAAATGTTTGCGGAATCATTCTCATTTGGAGAATCTAAAGTACAAAACAAAATTTATGTTGAGTTAGTATTTATTCCATTATTTGTCATATTGTCTATTTGATTATAGCTACTTAATTCACTCTTATGAATCCATTAGTCTGTTTCCCTTAAAAAAATCAAGAAAATTAACAATCCTTTATAGATTATTGATATGGTTTTGTTGTACATCTTCATATAAAAAACTAATCCACAATTATTCAAGATTATATTTGTACAGCAACATATTTTTATCAATATCATTTTGTTATGTTAGGCTTTTCGATTCACTATAGTTTTTGTTATAATGTACATATTATAGTTTGTTTTTTAAGTAGTTTTAGGATATATTGTTATCTGTAAATTTTAATTTTTTTATTGAATTTTTTGTTTTTGTCTATGGATTATTAATAACATTTAATCATGTCATGCTTTTCAATTCACTATATTTTTGTTATAATGTGTTATGTTTTATATTTAAATTAATTTTAAGAAATATTGTTATCTGTAAATATTTTGTCCCCATTGGCATATTCAACCTCCGGGAATTCCCAAGGACAGGGTTATGTACCGTTAGCTGCTTTCACATAGGCCATTGATGTGGTTCTACTTTTATAGACTGATCCACCTGAAGTCTGATAGAGGTGACAATTTGGCAGTTTAGTTTTTAAAATTTTATATTTTGTTAGTATTATTTCAGATCCCTCCGATGATGGTAACTTGGTTACTGAAATGTACATTAGGGAACTATAATAGCATAAGGCAAATAAATATTTTATTTTAGTTTATTTGTATGTGTGTTATTGTACCAAACATGTAGTAGAGGTTTCAGTGTTTTAAACCGTTAAGATTGTTTAACTAATACTGTTAAAATTTTATAATGCTGTAATTTAACTATACTCATTTCTGAAGACATCTTGGTCAGAGAATCTCATTGCTTTTTTCTGTTGAAGATATAGAATTTTTCATCCAAATTGTTGAGTGATGGTTGATTTATGGCGCATAGTTGATTCTAATAATTTCTAAAATTAAATTTTTTTTCTCTCTCTTTCTTTCCACCTTCTGTTCAAATACTGCATCATTCGGTAGAATTATTATTATTGTAATACGATAAGATATTATTAAGATATTGTGTTTATAATGCTTTGATTACATTGCAGGTATTAATCAATTTAATATTTTATATATTATTTTTTTATAAATTTGTTTGTAATTTTATAATTTTAAAAGTGCAAAATTTTGTTGAGCTGGGTGAACGGCAACACCATACTCTTTTTTTTCTCATTTGTTTTCAAGTAGCTAACTTTTAGTTAGAAGTCTCAAACAGGCAATGCCTAGGAGACCCCTATTTTTCACTATTTGATTATTGTTTAATTATTATTTTAAGTAGATATATTGTTATTATTTTTTAAGTCAAGTAAGAATTGTTTTTATTTATATTTCTGTTGACATTTGGGTAAAAAAAAAAGTTTAGGTATATAGTGAATTTTAATAAACCTAATACAAAAGTTTTCATAAGTGTACATGCTTTATTATTAATAAACTATTTAAAAACATTCTCACTCACCAATCCACAAAATCAAATAAATACTAACTAACACTAATTGTCATCAAAAATGTCATTGTAATAGTTGTCAAGCAAAAATTAAAAATTAATTATGAATGCTGTCTTTGACAAAAATATTTATATATTAAATAAGAGGCTAACCTTCCTTCATTCGTGATATAGGCCTAAACATGTCCTTAAAGAAAGTTCTATGTGATTATTGAAGTCGAGCTTTTAATAGTGGCAATCAATGTTAATTTTTCTTTCTTGCCAATTATTCTTCACACAAGTTTGGGTCATTAATCATCACATTTCACGAAATTTGAACGAAACCAGTAGAATTGATTTTAAGAAATTAAGTATTTTATAACAGTCCCATGGCGATTTTTGTTTTTACCAATAACTCACGAACCAGCAATTTTTGAGAGATGTTGTTGTTTATAGGTTTTGTTGAGTCATTAGCGGCTATAATTTATCAAAATTTTATCAAAATCGTTAGAAACAATTTTAAGACAATCATAATTTCGTGTCCCAAACTCAACCATCTTCCTGACGATCTCACAATGCGATACTGGGAGGCTCGGCGTCAAATGGCAAAACCGCCACCGGCGGGCGTTAGCTAAAGTAAAGTAAGTGTTTCTTTCTTATGGCAGGATGGCACATGACAGGCTGACATTATTCTTTAAAAAAAAAAAACACATTTGAAATGAGGGGACCTCAAAATAATTATATCTATAAAAAACAACTCAACTTTCATTTTTAACTCATCTCATAACTTTCCCTATATATATATATGAGAAATTAAAAATAATGAAAAGCCCAATATAGGAAACTTTTAGACTGTTTTAAATAGTGTCATAAGTTCATATAAAGTTCTAATTTTGGAAATGAAATGGATTCATGTTTTTAATTAACCATACAATTTCCCCAAGTGTTCCTTAGCAGAATTAGAATGAATTTATATATTTTTAAAGGTTTTTTTCCATATCTTTCAAATTCCACAAACTGTTTAGTTAATATAGATTAAGATTACACCTTGCACATAGCTTACAATAAACCAATTCAAAAAAATGGCTATTTCTGTGATAAAATAAATTTGATACCATTATAGTGTAGTGAAGAATTATCATCTTCGGATTCAAGGTTATTTACACAATCTTGAAGGTATCCAAATGCCTCAGAGCGTTCTGACGATTTGAGATGTGTGATTGATTTTAACATACAGCCAACCTATACAGAAAAATCCAAATAAATACTTCAATTTGTTATGAACAACTTATTTTAGGCTTATTTATTTGGTAAATGTCTAGTACACTTCCTGTAGTGATTTAGTGAAATTTAACTAAATTGTGTTGTACAAAACTCATTTTGAAACAATTGGATCATACTATACCTGGGCCGAGGACCCTTTTGAAGTATCAAATCCATTATTTCTGTCTAAAATAAGCAATTAAAAGTACGAAATCCTAGACTTATGATGTTACGACATCTCTTTACGTTAATTTGTATGGCAACCAATGGTGAATATATTGAATGTCTCATCGGTCAATGTTTATGTTCATCAATGCAAATAGTTCTGGTTAGTTCATTTTATATAATATGGTTACACCTAACCAGTCCTGTAAAGGAACTACAGGTCTGGGAAGGTCAAAAAAAAATTATATATATATATATATATATATATATATATACTATAGTTACCTTACCAGACCTTTAGTTCCTTTACAAGGTCTAGCTAGGTCAATATAGGCTAGGTTATATATTGGAGATTATTATATATACCATAATCAATACAATGTGAATTGTACTTAATAAGGTATGTATTTAACGATTTCACAAAATAGAAGCAAATATTTAACATGTATATCCAAAATCTAAATATTTTTAAACGAATTTATATATATATTTCCTGACCTGACCTTCACATAAATAACTAACCAACGCCTACAAATTTATTATTATGATGGTCCTAATAAAACAAAATATATAAAGTTATATTTACGTGAAGGTCACTCTCTTTAAAATAGCGTTTTTTCAATCATTTCAATACTTATTAAATACGCTTACCACTTTTTATCTTTCACAATTCATTATTTCTATCCTATCTACCTATCTTTTAGTATCAATCATGTCGTGTAACAAGGTCAGGGAAGGTAACTATATAATATATTTATAATTATATGGTTACCTAACCAGACCTAGTTAAAGAACTACAGGTCAAGGAAGGTCATTAAATATATAGTTACCTTACTTGACCTATATAGTTCTTTTACTAGGTCTGGGTTTCAGAGACGTAGTCATCCAGAATCTTATATCATAGAAGCGTAGTAATATCAACGTGTAAAAATGAATGAAATGTGCATGCGCCCCATAAGTGAATATGTTAAAATTTGTCAACTTGAATTTTAACCCTAGAACACTACTCATTCGTAAAAATTACGACTCGCCCTTTGTAAAATTCGGAGAACTCGTAGACAAAAGACGGACACGCTCTGTCTTTTGTTTACCTTCCTGCCATTGTGAATAGAGGCCACTGTCTCTTCGGCTAAGCACAAAGTTGAACCGTTATTACCGTACTCAAGCTCGCGTCGTATATTTTACGAAAGAATAGTGTTTGCGAAAGTTTTAACTATTAAGTGTTTGAATATTTTTTTTGTAAATTATTGTTTTTATATTGTTAGTTTTTAGTGTTGTAAATAGTTTATTGTGTAAATAGTGATTTTAGAGTTCAAAGTGTTTGATTTAGATACTACGTGTATATTAATCACTGCAAGGAATGTGATTCTCAGTGAAGACAGGACTCTAATTTTGGCATTTTTGGCATTCTACCTAATGAACTTCTTGTAAATCATTTTTCTCTTTTTATATAAATTAAACACTTTAAATGATGTATTTTATGAATATCCGATTAATTTTTCCAATAAAATAATATTTATTTTTTTTTGATTTTTTTCCCAGATTAATTTTTTTTTTTTTTTAAACGTACTTGTAGTAGTGGTAAAAGACATTTTTTTACAGTTAAAATATGTAGGAGTTTATCGTTAAATATTTTTAAAAACACTTAAAAACAATAAAGGATTTAATATAAAAAATAGTCAACACTAAAGTAAAGTTTAAAAAATAATAATTAAAATAAAAACAGAAAGTAGTAAAATTTACGAATGAATAGTGATCACGTAACAATGAACTAAGAGTAGTAATCTAGGGTTAAAAGATAAAAACCACTAGCTTCGTCCATTAAATTCATTTTTATTGAAAAAACTCTATTTTGAAGCGGAATTACCGAGATTTCCCACTTAAATCGATCGGACAACTTCTCTCAATATTTACCACACCGACATTTGATTACAACATCAGGATCTTGGACTCACAAATTCAGAAAGTTATGCAGAGAGGTTTATTGACGTAATTGCTTATACTAACATAACCAAAGCATGATTCCCTTGTTTATAAAGCAGGATTCCTTGTTTTAAATTGCTAATTTCTTTCATAAATAATGTATTTGGTGCATTGAAAATGGTGTTGGGACAAATTCCATAATCACTAAGATGTGTACATAATACTGTACGTATTTAACAAAATAGAAACAAATATTCAAGACGTATGCTTCAATGCCTATTTACCACACTAGGCCTACAAGTACATCAAAAATCAAATGAGGGTAAATTAATGTTTACTTAAAGGTAACTTGTAATATTCGGAGTTTTTTTCTCTTTTAACAACTACTACATACCTTACTTCTTATGAATAAATAATTTTTTCCTAGCGCAGATCACTTTATTCACTGAAAAATTACAATCTAAGAACTATCAAATCCGAAGTATTTATAGTTTAGACATAGGCTAATGGCAAATGATCACTTTTACGTCTCAAATGTTACTAAAGATATTTCAATCTATATATCCGTAATCACGTGATATATTGTGAATCCTCCATATTAATAATCTAATTTCAAATTATTAACTTCAATAAACTTACGAAAGGTTTGACCAGGTGGTTTTATATATAATAATGGTTGGCCAGGTGTTTATATAGCCTATACTAAGGTAACTGGCCAAACCTGTCGAGATACATAATATCTCAAAGTAAGTAAATTATTAACTTCAATAAATGTATGAAAGAGCACCTGAACAATACTATTTGATATGAAATAGTGATCTAACATAGGCCCTAGTCTTGTGTAATGTACTTGCATCAAACTATTATGCTATTCTCATTGCTATTTTGTCTTGTCATTATGTGTAGGCTAACCTATAAACTCGTTGATTTGATAGTTTTTAGATTGTGATTATTCAGTCAAAAATAGTGATCTATACAAGAAAAACATTATTTATTTTTAAGAAGTAAAGTAGCCTATGTAGTATACAATTTTTAAAAACTCCAAAAATTACCTTTCAATAAACATTTACCCAAATGAGGCTAATTAAACCAGATGGCTGTACACTCATAATTACCAGAACAAATACTGCCATAGCAAACTATAAAGTTTTAAACTACTATCCAATTTTGTGTAATACTGAAAAAATTTAAAATAACTTAGACATCATAACATAACCTCTACATTTGCCACCCTACCTTTCTCTTAATGTAAATAAATTATTACCTGCGTTTTAAATTCTACCAATGTTAAACGACTAGATGAATCACTCATTTTGAAATATACTCAATGAAATAACGTCAAAACTATTATTTATTAACTAACTGATTTTATTTTATAAAAACGAAAACAATTTACATAAAACAACTTTCCTATCTCACTCAAACCAATTTTGACATAAACATCCCAGAGTTCCCTCACATTAATAGTGATAGTGATTAGTGATAGGAAGTAGGAACAACAGATTGAAAACAACTGATTCTATTAGGTTGTTCCAGAACAATCGATTCATTCCAGTGTTGATTTCGGTTTCGGTTGAATCGGTCGTTTGAATTTATGTAGTTTTTCAGTACAATACTTTTATTTTGTTCTTCTCGGGACGTGAATAAATTATTAAATTTCACGATCTGGAACAACGAATAACATCATTAAAATATGTAATTTAACAATTATGTCGTACAACGTATTTCTTTTTTCGTGCAACAATATGTTTAGGGTATCTATATAATTCATTTTTGGTACTGCCCACGCATTCTGTTAGAATTTGCTAACACTATTTCAACTATAACGGGAAATCTTTTAAAAAAAATTCATGTTTGGTACTGCCCACGCATTCTGTTGGAATTTGGTAAAACTATTACCATAACTATTGAACTAAAAAAAAATGAATTGTATTTCATTTACAATTAAATTATTGAAATTACGAACACACAAATTTAAAATACAACCGAAAAACCATTACATTCAATAATTGGTTATCAGAAGTTTTGTGATTTAACAAAAAAAAGTAGTAATAATAATGAATTGTGAATACTCTATGTATTTATTATTATGCTTCCTATTTGTTAGTTTCTTCTTATTATAAAATTTAATTTTGTAAGAAGTAAACCAAAAGTTTCTTTCTATGATTATGTATAAAGGAGTTAAGTTCTTTAAGAAAATTTAATTTAATTTGAGGTGAGATAGTAAAGATTAAATCAGGTGAAAGTAGTAAACTCTGACTCATATTTCTTCCTTAGCATTTTAAAGAAATTGTTTTGTAGGCTCTCATTTAATTTGCCATACAACCACGAACCAGAAGTCCGGATTTAGGAGGACATGATCACCTTTTCAACAATAATTGTGCTCCTGTCCTCCCGGCTTTTGAAATTATGTAAAATGTCCGGCTTTTTGCGAAAACCAGCAGTAACAATAATACAAAGAATCATGTCATTCTTTCTTGTGATAAAGAATTCTGCAGCCGCATCGCTTGTGTTCATGTTTCTACACCTACGCTTTGTACCATACACCTGCATTGCACGGTGCCTCCCTCCCTTCCACCCTGGCAGTGACATTGTGACCATGATAAGTTCACCTTACCATGGGCGTCATCACCAGTTCATTATTGGGGGGGGGGGGGGAGGGACATATGCCGGGGGTATGGAATTTTTTTAAAATTAAACTTCTCAAAACATTGTTTTTATGCATTTATTCATGTGTTTGTAACAGAAATGTAATGTTAAAAACCCTAGTAAAGACAAAGCCCGATGTTTACCTTTTAAGTAAATCATTCGTTTTTAGCAAAAATATTTTTACATCTCAAATATTGGGGGGGCGCGTCCCCCCCCCCGGCGATGACGCCCATGCACCTTCATTAGTGTAAATGTGCAGGCTTTACCGCAAATATAACCTCTTTTGAGTATTATTTATTTCTGAGCTGATTTGAACATTATTTATTTGACAGTGAGAACTGAACAGTTGAAATATTTTTGCAATTCAGTAGATCTTCAACTTAAACAACTTCTGAAGCATTATAAAACTAGGTGGCTCATTCTTTTCCCAGCAATTGAGAGAATTTTAAAACTGTACCCTGCTCTAAAAGTTTACTTCCTTTCACTCGAAAAGTCTCCTATCTTTTTGAAAAACTTTTTTTAAGATGACCTATCTGAAGCGTATGATTTGTATAGTAAACTTGTACCAGGAAATCTACATATTTTAACCTTTGTTAGTACTTTTCAGCGTACATTATTATAGCAGTATTGGCACAGTTAAATTATATGCAATTTTAAAACCATTCTTCCTATTTAACAAACTGTTCCTAGATATTACCTGTACAACTAATTTGAATAAAATCTGATAAAGATATGATCAACCCTCTACACATTGTTAGCATATATATATATATATATATATATATATATATATATATATATATATATATATATACACACACAATAAGCCTTGCAAAACCTATTGTATGGTTTTTAAATAATAGAATCGGTGCACTCAGTAAGCCGTCACATTACAACAGTTTGTTTTTTAGGAAATATTAAATTCAGGTACACATTAAATAAACACAATGATAAAATAATATACTATATATTTCCTTTTAATATTCTTATGCATATAACATACTATTCTGTAATTTTAATTTGGTTAAAATGGTTTACATTCTTGACAAAATTTATATTTAATTAAGGAAAATGATTACACAATTGTTATGATATTTTATCAGTACTATTTTTCAAAACATAGTATAATAATCCAAAACAAAAGATTCATTGTATATATACAATAGTACAACCAAGTGCTTATAAATTAAGTCATTCAGATTAAAATTAATTGGTTTTAATAATAAATGATATACAGGATAATCAACTCAAGGCCGCTAACATTAGGATAAAACTATAAGAGATACAAAACACTTTAAATTGGGAAAGGTCCCTACTTTTTAATGGGTTTTAAAAGCATGTTATGAAAATTTAAAAAATTTATTATCCAATATAGCAGCCAACTTTTTTTTTTTTTTTTTTTTTTTTTTCAATAGCGACACTTTATTTTTATTGTAGTTTTGGTAGTACATGTAATTTTTAATTGGGTTTTTTTTTTTTTTATAAACACAACTGTTTAGAAGCTGCCTAAGAAAGATTGAGAATTTATTTATATACTACATTTTTTGTGGATGCTTTTAATTATCATATATTCGGCATAAAAATACAATTACTTACAGATTATTAGACAGACAGGCTATATAAGCAGTTATAAGTATATTTTATTAAATTATTCCACTTCTAGACCCTACATTAAAACAGTTAAATTATATGTAGGCATTATAACCTACATTATACAGGGCATTTATCAGTCCAGAAATTAACAGTAGTTTGAATAAAATCAATATAACTGTTTTTTTTTAAAGGAAATAGAATTAAAATAATTTAATGAAATACACTTTGTAATAATTCAAAATATATATTTTATTATTCAAAATTTATTTCATTATCATACATCTAAATTAATCTATTAATATATATATATATATATATATATATATATATAACACATACAAATACAAAAATCAAGTGGGCAAGTGAAAATATAAAAACATATGGAAAAATAACAGTAAAACAGGTGAAAGAAACAACAGTTAGAAAAGAAAAAAGAAAATTTTTCAGTTAGTTTTCAGATTTTAAGAAGTTTAGTATGGTTGAAGTTAATTTTGAGATCTTAAGAAGTGCGGTTAATATAGATAAATAATATACTAAATGAGATTGAGAAGATAAAAATAATAAATGAAGTAAAATATTTAAATAATTATTAAAAATAGAAGAAAAGGATAAATACAGTAATCTAGACAATTACCAAAAATAAACTTAGAAGGAAAAGACATTGAAGTAAGGGTGAGATTTATATTATTGTTTGAATATATATTTTTGTTTTGTGTTAAGTGATTGGTGAAGAAAAACTCGAACCATTAATCAGATTTATTTTATATTTATATATATATTAAATATATATACATTATTTATTTTTTTTTTTATTAATACAATCCACATCTTATTGATTGATTATTTTTGTTATATTATATTTGATTTAACATTTTGCCGGCACTAACCTAACCCCCGAGATAGACAATCATCAAATTTAAATTAAAAAATTCAGTTTAAATAGAAAAATAATAAAAGACAATTTATTATATTGGCGCCTCAACGTATTGGCAATTTGTCAAGGAAATTTTCCTCCACCAAATAACTTCTTTTAAGAATAATTTTATATTAATTTCAAGATATATATTTTGTGTTGTATTTTGTGTATGAAGATATTATTGCTAAATATTAAGATGGATCAACAGTCGAAATATAATCTAAGAAAGAAAATTACACTGACACCAAAGGCTAGCGAATACGAAGACCTACCGGATATGTCATCGCCCCGTCGTAAAGAAGACGTAGTCGTGAGTGACAATATGGACATTGAGGGCATTCCGCTGGAAGGGTCGCGGATCCCCGACTATGATAAACCGATCAGCGAAATGGAAGAAGAATTCGAGTTAGGCGAGAACCCCGGAACACATATGGATCACGAAATAACGAGCGACAAAAACGCGGAACAAGAACAGCCAACACCACCGATGACGTTAGAGCAATTTTTTTGTCAACTAAATAAAAGTTTAGAAAATAATAAGGGTGAACTAAAAAGGGATATAGGTCAACTAAAAGGGGAAATAAACCAAAGTCTAGAAAATAATAAGGGTGAACTAAAAAAGGATATAATTCAACGTTTTAACGTGCAAGATAGAAAAATAGAGAGTATCCGAGAAGACGTCCGGACTCAGATAGAGAGCGTAGAAGAAAGACTGTGGCAGCGTTTACAATTACACCACCAAGCTGCACAAGAAAAACTCATCCTAGAAACGGAAGAACGGCACAGATCTCTAGAGAAACAATTGGCAATTACTAACCAAAGGAACAAGGAGGAGATTCAACAAAACTTGGAGCGAAAAGCGCAGGAGGTTCGAGAGGAATGCCAGTCCCGAAATACAATTATGCTGGAAGATATTGAGCGAATTAAAGAGATCAATAAAGAGCAGGAGAAGAATATCAATCAACTAGAGGGTAGAGTGACCAACAACAGCAACCGAATGGAAGGTCTAGAAAAGGAAATAAGGAGTCATAAGACCACCGCCACAGCACAGCAAATATACGTAACATGTGGAGGGTCGAATAACAGCGACAATCAAGCGCCGAAGTTCCATGGTAGGGAACACAACCCCACAGAACACCTGCGTAGAATACAGAAATTCTACGAACGAAGGACCATCACCAATAATAACACCGATCCGATCAACCTGCTCGTGGACACATTAGAGTTATGTCTAGAAAGCCATGCTGCCAAGTGGTTTACTCTTATTAAACAGAATCTGCAGAACTGGGAAGACTTCCAAGCAGTTTTTGAGAAGAAATATTGGAGTAGGGAGTTTCAACGAGCCATAAAACAAAGATTGGATGTAGATAAATATCAACATAACGGAAAACTGAGTCGTTCAGAGTATTTCACCGAGAGAGTGATCACATTAAGGGCTATACAACCACCTTTAACAGAAAATGAAATCATTACATGTATGGCTGAACATTTTGAAGAGCTAGTGCAGGACGCTTGCAGAGTCCAAAAAATTGAGACCATTTTGGAGTTTGAGTTACTCTTACAAAGAGAAGATTTGAAGGATGCGCATACCCAGACCAGACGAGACCAACAGCAAGTTACATCATTTCCACCTTTTCATCAACAAAATCACCGACCTCCGCCTAAACCATTTAATTCAAACAGAAACCCTCCAGGAAATTTTAAACCTTCATTTAGACCTCTACGTGATAAATCGACACCAATAACCGATACAGGTCAATAAATAATAATGGTGTATCGGATAAAAATAACTAACTTTTTATTAAATATATTTTTCATTATTAATTTCATTTTATTCCCATAAAAATCTTTAAATAAACATTTTTAGGAAAAGTTACCCTGGAGATAATTGTAATAATTCAAAATATATATTTTATTATTCAAAATTTATTTCATTATCATACATCTAAATTAATCTATTAATATATTTATATATATATATATATATATATATAAACATAACACATACAAATACAAAAATCAAGTGGGCAAGTGAAAATATAAAAACATATGGAAAAATAACAGTAAAACAGGTGAAAGAAACAACAGTTAGAAAAAAAAAAAAAAAAAATTTTTCAGTTAGTTTTCAGATTTTAAGAAGTATGGTTGAAGTTAATTTTGAGATCTTAAGAAGTGCGGTTAATATAGATAAATAATATACTAAATGAGATTGAGAAGATAAAAATAATAAATGAAGTAAAATATTAAAATAATTATTAAAAATAGAAGAAAAGGATAAATACAGTAATCTAGACAATTACCAAAAATAAACTTAGAAGGAAAAGACATTGAAGTAAGGGTGAGATTTATATTATTGTTTGAATATATATTTTTGTTTTGTGTTAAGTGATTGGTGAAGAAAAACTCGAACCATTAATCAGATTTATTTTATATTTATATATATATTAAATATAATATATACATTTTTTATTTTTTTTTCATTAATACAATCCACATCTTATTGATTGATTATTTTTGTTATATTATATTTGATTTAACATTTTGCCGGCACTAACCTAACCCCCGAGATAGACAATCATCAAATTTAAATTAAAAAATTCAGTTTAAATAGAAAAATAATAAAAGACAATTTATTATAACTTCCATACAATCAAATATCATTCTTACTGTAGGGAATTATATTTATATCCAAAATGAATTGAAGATAAAAAATAATTAAAAGCATCCACTAAAACTTGATTAAATAATAAATTTCCAATCTTTCATAGGCAGTAGATACTAAACAGTTCGATTTATCGAAAATTATCTAAGAATAAAAGTCTTAAAATTACAAGTTTTATCCAAAAACACCATAAACAAATATAGTGTAAAATGAAGTTGACAACCAAATTGGAAATCAACTGTAATGAACCACACTACTCATTACTGTGAATTCCAATTACTGAGTGTATTACTCAATTACTGAGTGGATGAATTACTGAGTTCATCCACTGTCAATAGCCTTTGTGTAGTAACTGAGGATGATGATTTGGTAATTGAAACGTAAGTCTTGTATTTGTTGTGCACAAGTAGAATGGTTTTTATGGAAAGTTGTGTTTTCAATCATATGGTTAACCAAATGGTGGTGACTTTCAAAATTCGGATAACTTATTTTTTAATCTCATCAAATAGTAGGGGAGGTTCCCCATGACTGTGAACGTTGGCAGTTTTATATACTTAATAATTAAAGAAATGGTGCACAAACTCATTCACTCACATTTGCTGAAAACTAAACACATTTAAAAGAATAAATAATGTATAATTGCAAATTTCTTGTAATTAATTGTGGTTTCAACGATTTTCACGTGGAGTGAAAAAGTTTAACATAAATTGCAAATTACAATATGTCTAATGTTATAAAGTACTGTATTTCAAAATCACTGCATTAAAAATTAGCATATTTTAAATTATGGGTTAGATCCCTCTTTTATCTTTCCTATCAGGTCTCTCTAAACCAGCTCTTGGTCATTTCAACCCTGACACTAATTAGAGTATTTGAGTGATATGAGTTTTTATTTTATGTTCTTTTATTATTTTACAAGACAATAATAAATTAAACGTTTAAATAAATTAAAATAGAATAGTTTTATTCACAAAAAGATCAATGTAGCTACATGAGCAGTGTACATCTACTTTTTTTGCAGTTAACATAAGAAGATATCTAACATGATCAGTGTTTATGAGTCATTCAGTTTTTATTGGAGTGTTAATTTTTAGATTTTATGATTAGTTGTGTAATTTTATAACTGTTTATTAAACATGGGCGACAAATTCAAAAAAATATATTGTTCGATATATGTAATCTTTGTTACATTCTTTACATAAATATTAATATTTTATAAATATTTTTGTTATTATTTAACTTTCCTTTCATAATTACATCAAATTAGCATATAAAATTCTACAAACACAAAGTTTACACATGCTACTGATACTTAGTTATTACAAATTTGGGTACTGATTGCAAAAGAAGTGATTTAATTTCAACATCTAACCAGTCCAGTCGACCGCCACATTACGTTGTATAGTCGTCAGTTTACTGTATTAATTGTTTTGGTTTTGTCTGGTTTTCAAACATTAGGTACTAAACATATTTCTAGTTACTTTGGTAAGTCTAAGTTCTAATTAAATTTTTTTTCAGTAATTTTACAGTCAACAGTGAAGTACTTAGTTTGATATACCTTGATTCAAACTTAATACGCAATATAATTGACTATTAAAAAAAAAAAATTTAAGTATCGGTAAGCAAAAACCGTGTACTTAGTCCCTATTTGCATCGCCCATAACAAAAATATGTCGTCATAACATAATATGACACAAATCGATCTTTAGAACGACAAAATACTGTAATACTGCAAAGAGTTTAACAAATCGCAAGCATTACTAAACTTAGATGAAGGGGACTGGCATAAAACACATGGTAGGCTACAATGTCAATTTTGTTATATTCTTAGAATCGTTTCTTTTATTAAAAACTTGAACAAAATTCTATAGAAAATGTGTCTTTTTAGATATACCAGAATAAGTTTGTATAAATATAGTTTAACTTAATCATAAGCAGCACTATAGACGAGAGAAAGCGAGAGTTTGCTGTTAGGAGGCTCTTTTCACCAAAGTTTTGAATCCCAGTTAATTCCATTTTTTTTTTTCTCTATTATAATGGTTTCTAAACTTCATTAGTTTATTAACAGAAAGTATGGATGTTAATAACCTTGACAGATGGTTACTACTACTGAATGATTTATTCTGACATTTGCCATCATCCACATACAAAAACCTTCTATTATCGTCTACAGGATGTATTACAATATTAAGAGATAAAGGTTAGTACGACCAAACTTCGCACTTAAGCTTTTAGCCTTATGTTAATTCAATTAAAGCTGTTTATGTTTAAAAAAAATAATAAAACAATATGTTTATGAACATCAATACAACAGCTTTTGTAAACTCAGTTCATACCATTCTTCGCTTTTACAAAGTCGACTATAGTTCTGATGTTAGGCCTATAATGGACTCTTAGCTTCTGGAATGAATATCTTTAGTTTCATTATTTTAACCGATTGAATACCATCAATACAAGTGTACAAATCACATCATTGTTGCCCCATCTCGTGGTATGGTAATTATGTCCTTGGAAAGCTGTAAAATAGATTTTTTAAATTAGTTCAATTCTATTCATTATAGAGCTTACAAATCATTTTTAAAATTTTGTAAATATAAGCTAACAAATAAAATATAGGCTGGTAGATTAATAATAGGCTAGCCTACTTATTTAATCTATTGGTACCTAATGTATCTTCATAACGTAACATATCCATTATCTTAGCCCTATATTGTTTCATTCAATGCTTGTATATCATCATAAGAACATTTTTAAAGTGTCTAAACTATGTGAAATATGACAAGGAAAAAAAGGTACTTACGTATTAACGCCACCGCAGCAGAAGTTGCTAATGCGCATGCGCCAATATTTCCTTACTTTGCGATATAATTATATATCACGACAGGTTTGGCCAGGTAGCTATATATATAACACCAGGTATATAAACACCTGGCCAAACCTTATATATATAATCACCTGGCCAAACCTTTCTTAAGTTTATTGAAGTTAATAATTTGAAATTAGATCATAGATAAACATGAGCTTTAAAAGTGAAGTGCCGCCAATCTACGCCTAAAATTTTTGCGACAAATCATAAAATGAAAGTATATGAATCTCAAAGCTGAAAAAAATGGAATTCTGCTTCCCTTAAACCAGCTTACTTTTATTGGCGCATGCGCATTAGCGCAACTTCTGCTGCGGTGGTGTTAATACGTTAGTACCGAAAAAAATTTGGTATCTTGCATAGATTAGAATAGTCTAGGTTTATATCTAATTAAAATCTAATGTCAGTATTAAAAACATTGTAGTAAAAATGTATACAATTTCTCTGGGAGGTTTATTTATATTAAAATTGGTTTTCAGCCTATCTCTAAACGAACAACTCATAAAACAAATCTATAATTTTTAATACATTTGACTAGGATTTGCACAAAACTACTAGGCAAACTCTTCCTATGGTAAAAATTAAACACAGTTTACATATTTTTCCATAAGATTTATCAAATTCAAACTTAGATAAAAAAAGAAAATTAACACTTGAATGAGCTTATCATATTTTCACAGTAGCCTATAAATTGAAAATTAAAAGTACCAAATTATACATATAGGTTAAGTAGGCCTACCGAAGTATTGTAATTGGAATCCGAAGTATTGTAATTGGAATTCACAAGTTCATGTAAACTGTCAAAAACTAATAATATTCACTTCCAAAACTGTCACTCTTAATTTAAGAAAAAATATTATTTTACATGGAAATTAATTTTAGCCATTAAATTTACATAAAAAATAACTTGAACTGTGTTAATTCTTTACTATAATTCAACCATAATGGTAAACACCAAATATGAAGATTTACAGGTAATTTTATAGATTAGCTGGTAAAGCTAATTTTGGTAATTTTTCGTGTTAATCCTTTACTATATAGGCCTACTTTATTTCTTCAATGCGTAATTCACTATTTCACCAAAAAATCACAATTTGGAAACTACAAAATAGGTTTATAGGTTTAGACACAATGGCATTCTACATATTCGCATCTCGTAATGAGAAATAGTAATTGCGTATGGTTTGACACATACACATTATGTAGGCTATATCATATATAGTTATCTTACTTGACTTTGTAAGGTTAAAAACAATATCCGATCATCAAAGTCAAGCAACATTGAGTGTGGTTAATATAGTATTTGGATGCGTAAGGTAAAAACAATTCGCATATACACCTATTTTAACGTGTAATTAACATTAATGAAGCTTAACCTAGAAAACTTGAATTTTTTTTTTTTTTATGTGAAAAACATTTGTGCTTACAAAAAAAATGTTACTATTCTTCTAAAGATAGGTATGTAGTACAAAAATAACGGGAAAAAAATTATCAAAATTGGGGCACTATAGTAAACAATTACCTAGGAAAAAATACTTTACAAAAGTCATTTCGTTATCATGTGCAGAATCAACTTAAATTACCACAACTTACCCCAAGATTAAAACTTAAATTTAGCCTAGCATTAAAAATGGCAAATTTTTTGGTAAATAAGTTCATACTCATATTTTCTTTTAACCCTAATCCCGCGATAGAATACAACTCTCAGAAATTAATAACAAGACTTGGATTTGTTTAAAACGGGGGTTTTTTTTTTAAATGAGGTAAATGATTTTGGAAATAGGTAAACCATTTCGAAGATTTTGAACATAATGAATTTCTGAGTTGATCCACATAAATTATACCATCAGTTCAAACAAAATAATATTAACACTTTCCTTACCAGCCAGGTGTTGTATTTGCAAGACGCCTCATTCGACGAGTATTTCTATCCTGATCTCTGATTTTCTTTTCCATTTCAGCATCAGTTAAAGTTTCTAAGAAAGGAGACCATTGATCTGCTTCAGAAGGTGGCCTGAAAGGTACTTCTACTGTTGGTAATGGTGCTTCACTGAAAGCATATGTTCGTTGATGCCAACTTAGCTGACCTCGAATGGAATAAGCGATTGCGGTAACAAATTCTCCACCAAGTCCTAATTCAGCACATAATTTCATAGCAAAAGTTTCAGGATTGTTTTCTTTCTCACTCATATCCCATTCCACTTGATCCACAAGAGAAGTGTTACCAACATGTATGTTTAATTTAATAATAACCCTTTGATCACTTTGTTCTTCCAAAATATTATCTGGAGGAAATCCTTCAATCTGTTGACGAATAGCCTGAGCAATTGCTGGCACAAATGTTAATGGATTTAAATCTAAATCATCACAAAGAACTTCTGCAAACTGTTCGGGTGAGATAAGTGTTTCATTTTTATTCCATGTAAAAGTATCTCTTAATTTTTGGCCTTCAATTTCCATATCAAGACGAATTGGAACTAACAGCTCAACTTGAGAAGCATTTTCATGATTTGTTGTTGGGTCTGTGTCATCAAAACATAACGGGAATGTACGCACTTTTTTGTTAACAACACGATTACGATTTATAGGTGTTGCTTGAGGTACAGCATCTAAATGAGAACTATTTGGCAATGAAGGAACCCAAGGCATGCTTTTCTTTGCTTTTCCTTCTCTCGGAGCAGGTTCAGTAGAATGCACTGACACAGCTTTGTATTTTTCATCATTACCATCAATAATATCTTCAACTTCAGAAGCTTTAAGCAAAGATACACTAGAAGCTAAACAATGTGCATTAATACCCATGTCAATTAAACGTTTTCGCTCTTCATTTGTCATAGTCCTTCTGAACATGCCAGGATATCTTTTGTACAAGGATCCTCGAAAAAGTCGAAGATAATTTCCCACCTCAGACCCAATGCAAAAATATTCTCCATTATCCTCAATTTGAAAACTCATAGGTTTATCACCATAGGTTCTTACTGCCATTTTAAAAATTTTGTTTCCTTTCTATTCTATTGCAACAGGTCTGCAGTAAACAGATAGGCTTAGCTTAAATTTGAAAACTAGGACTAGAAAGATTGAAAGAAACTAGGCTGGCACTAAACAAAACTATGTAAAAGTTTAACTGTGTTAACAAATAGCATGAAACTGACTCGAAATTGCTATAAATGTATTAGCACTATCAAGACAAAATAAAACACCAACGTATGTTTTAATTTAATTAATTTACTCTCTTCCAAACAAAAACCATAACATAACCAACTACTTTCCTGACTGGAGCATAGATAAAAACTTGTGTTTGTTTGTGGTGTGAGTGGAGTATTAAATCTGTGTTTGCTACAAATAATCATAAAATTGTAATATTGTATTGGTAGTATACAAGCATAGATGAAATTAATATATTATTTATTTTCATAACCAAAACAAATTTGAGATGATAAAAAAAAATTAATTTGTTTTATAAAAAATTGTTGTACAGCTGACCAAAATTAAAAATAAACTCCTCCTCCCACTTTGACCATCAAATCTTTTTAAGCTTTTATGTATAGTTTGTCTGAGGAATACAATGAGAGGTTCATCTGCTTTGTTTCAGTTCAATAATACATTAAACAATAATTTTTGAAGAAGTCAATCAATATTTTACGATTTTTCTGAGAAAAAAAAATTCCAAATGAATTTGTGGTATTATTTTTACTGGGTTTTTTTTTTTTTTTATTACAGCACTGATTAATGAGATGATTACCGTAAAACATTTTCAATCTATGGTCTATGTCTACATTTGTGACTGTGAATGAATAGGCATGAAATTTGTACCACAGAGTTTAGAGTTTAGAAGCAGACGGTTTTTAGTTTTCACGTAGGTTCGGTACAGGTTTTCGGTGTTTGGTTTTCTAAATTTTCCAAAATGTGGTTTAACGAGGCAGATGAACTCAGTGAAATATTTAAAGGTTATTTTCCATATTACTTACTTATTGCATTGCCATTATTTATAATTATTTCGCCGATAAATCCTGTTGGAGCATCACACGAATTTCCAGTTTATAGAATGCAGCAATTTGATTTGCATGGAGTTCCTCATGGTAAAAAACATGTTTTTGCTATTATTTATTACTAATAAGCATTTTATTAGAGATTCAATTTTTCAGAGTATGAATTGCACAGTATTAACTAACTTATATTTGTTCATTTAGGCTAGTTAAATATGCAGAATATGAATGAAATATTAGTAACAATTTTGGTGGTAAATGTCGGTTGTAGGTCGTCCTTCGATTTTTCTATAAAAAATCATGAAAACATATAGTATTTACCTTTTAATCAAAGGATCAGATCATATTATTTGGCGCAATAAACATTTCAAGTCCCAAAATACATTACTTTAATAGAAAATGAGATCTATAAAAGTAAGAAATCCAGCTACATAGGTTATGAATGAGCTACATTAATACTAATGACTACGTTCATCAAGTCACTGAATGTATGATTGATAGTTCCACTAAGTCTGCTAGGTGACTATATTTATTAGGCATGCACTTTATAGCTTATTATTATTATTATAACATTGTATGATAGAAGAATCATGTTATTATAACATTGTCTATTATCACAATGGCCATGCAAAATGAGTTTCATTGCTACTTACTGAATGAAAGTAAAAAGATTGATATTTATTTATGTATAGCCACCTCACTTAATAAAACAAGAGATAAATGTTTACTTAAAAGTGGGGCCTTATTTTCCGGATTTTTTTTTTTTTGATCATCTGGCACATACCTTCTTAAGAATAAATAATGTTTTCCTTGCGCAGATCACTATTTTTCTCTGAAAAATCACAATGTATAAATTATCAAATCTGACGTATTTATAGGTTAGACTTGTTAAATATAATAGCAAATTTTCACCTTTACGTCTCATATGTTATTAAAGATATTTCAATCTATAATATCGGTAATCACAGTTCACACGATATGCTGTGAATCCTCCATATTAATAATCTCATTTCAAATAATTAACTTCAATAAACTTACAAAAGGTTTGGCCTGGTGGTTATATATATATATATAAGATTTGGTCAGGTGTTTATATATTATAAATACTGTGTGTATATTTATAGCTACCTGGCCAAACCTGTCACGATATATAATTATATCGCGAAGTAAGCAAATTATTAACTTCAATTAAAATACAAAAGGCAACCTGGACGTAGCTGTTGTGATATGAAATAGCAATCTAAGCGTAGTCTCATTGTGTAATACCTAAAGTATTTACCTTGTATTCAAAGGATAAGATCATAATATGTGGTACAATAAACATTTCAAGTCCCAAAATGCATTTCTTCACTGTTGAATAATACATAGAAAACGAGAGAATACAGCTGTTAAGTTAAAGTCTAATTACCGAAAGCCAATGTTAATATATATGACTAAGTTAGTGTATATGTTATGATTGCCTGATTTTAAAACAATTAGATCATTTTAAATTTTGTAAGACACTTTTAAAGTCAGAAAATGCATTAGTTTATTAGAATAGGAATATTAAAGTATTGAAATCGACCAGAATTAGTCGTGTCTAAGTTGGGTAGGTTTCAAAAACGGACGTAAATTACATAAGCAAGGTCAAGTCAGGTGGCTATATATTTATATATAGCTACCTGTTGACCTAATAAAGACATAAATTACATAACCTGATGACCTAATAAAGACGTAAATTACATATTGCGAGGTCAAGTCAATGGCTATATGATATATTATACATATATAGTCACATGACTTGATCTCACCTATGTAATTTATGTCCCATTTTGTAACTTACCTTTATTATATCTTATACCTTTATATATCTAATAAAACAATAATATGTTTAATACTAGCTTGAGTAACGTCCTAGTCATAATCAGAGCTGGGTTTCCTTTTGTAATAAACTAACCAAACTTGGATTTCATACTTTTTTATTTTTGTATTTCCTAGCTTTTTTTATTTAAATAATTTATTTAGCTACTTCAAAAGTGTCTTGTGACACCTAATATGATCTCATTTTTTCAAAATATGCTAGGTAGGAAACGATTTTAATGACTTTCTTAATGAAATTTTAAGGCAAGACTCAATGCATAATTAACGTTTTGATTAGACGTATTTTTGGTATTAAAACAAAATTAAACATTCTAATAACCTGATGTTTTTTTAAAATTTTTTATAAAATGCATAAACCTGAAGTTTGTAAAGCTATTAAAATAGATTTATAGATACTCAAAATTTCTGAGCCTGCCAAAAACAAAATTGTGATGTGTCAGAATATATCTTACGATTTTTATTCAATTTTGCTTATAATTACTGTAGGCTACTAGTGAGTAAAAGACCAAATAAAACATAATAATAATTGTTTCCGATCATTTTTATTAATATGGGTACCTGTAGTAAAATGTGAAGGTTTGTGAGCTAAGCCAATATGTAAAAGCAGCAGTCAATGAACCTTCACCTTCATCTGCTTCATTTTGGTTTTTATAAAGTGTTCACAAACTATTAACTTATTGTTTAATTTACATCGTTTGGCTCATTGATTTACGTTGCAAAATTTTATGTATCACTCAAATTTGTTAATCAATTAGGTCAATTTTGATATATACAACTTTCCTTGTTAGTGAGCATAATGTGTTTTCACTTTTTGTTTGATAACATCAGACAACGAATTTTTAGTGAGGGGGGAGGCAAAATAATGACACATTTTTTTATTAGTATTCTTAGTATAAGTAAGAAAGTATTCATTTCAATCCTTGTTTTTATTCAGGTTGTCGCAATGCTCCTGTAAATTTAGAGGCTCGTTCACTCTCCAGCTGGAGTACATTCCGTCATTGTGTTGTTGCAAGGCTACAAGATATATCATCTGATCAATTCCGTGAAATAAGAGCAAAAGCTGGAGCCTTACTTGTTGTGTTGCCGAAGAATATGGAACATCTACCACAGGAAGATAAAAAAGTAAGTCTTGGGCTATAATGTACATTCTATATAGGTCGTCACCTCAAAAATGAAAACAACAATACAAAACAATCCAAAAAGTATGTAGGCCAATACAGGAAGTTAAAAAAGTGTCCATAAAGTAAGAAATGCACTTATGCGTAGGTTATGTACACATAGCAAAAGGAATTCGGAGGTAGGTCTACTACATCTGAGCATAGTCAAGAAACTGTATAAACTTTGTATAGACTAGTATTGATTATCGATGACACTAATTGCGCATTACAAATAGATGCTTAGCTAGGTGGGGGCTATATAGGCCTATATATAACATAATGATACCTTAATTCAGGTTATAAATAAACTATCACCTCAGGGTACCATATATCATCAACCAAAAGACCCTGACTGCCACCAAAATAGTCACACACCTCAAACTGCCCATCACATAACCCATTTCAATTCATGTCCCATTTTATCCATCAAACCCAAGTACATAGCCTATATATATATATATATATATATATATATATATATATATATATATATATATATATATATCCAAATGATATTGTAACTCATATAATTTAAGAAAATATTCAGTCCACATAAGTGTATAGCTATGTCAACAAACATCTTGTGCAAATACAATAATATAAGAATAAAGGACTAAAAACTGACATCCCAACCAAACATTTAAATTTTAAAATTAATTCCTACTAATTTATTTTTATAAATTATAAAACCATCCTTCATCATTACATATTTTCACCCATTTAGATTTAAGCATCACCCAAATAATTTGTTAGTATTAAGTTATCTTTTAAGTTTTACCTAAAACAAGTGATTATTTAGTTTTTTTTTATTAAATTGAACATATTAGCTTTATAAATCAAAAGGGCTTGGCTAGACCAAGGCATTTCAAAGACAATACCTGAGATCAAATAAATGTTTTAAACTTATGATAATTACATAGAATTGTATTAATTAATAAATAACAGTCATATTTATATTGCATACATCTCATTTAATTATATATATATATATATATATATATATATATATATATATATATATATATATATATTTAATATATTATTATATTGTTTTTTAATTAGTGTTGTAAGTCAAGTTTTATATAATTAACAAATTTATTATTCAGTATTGTTACACAAATTATTAGGTTCCATTTTTTTATTATTATTTTTGAGTAATCTCTCTCTACTCAGGATTACTGTGGGTTAAAAGTTCAATATACAGTAGGACCTCCATATAACGGAATTGAAGGTTCCAAAGAAAAAGTTCGTTACATAGAAATTTGTTATAAAGTGTTTTTTTTTTGTTTTTTTTTTTTTACAATTTAAAAAAAAAAACAGAAATACTGCAGTATTTAACTTGTGTTTTTATGAAATGTAACACAGGATATTATGTATACTCTACAATAATATAACTAATAATGTCTAATATCTTTTTGAACACATGTTTGTAACTTCTCATAGAAATGTTCACAATCATTTAGCATTTGGAAAACATTATCAGGCACCTCTTCAATACACTGGAAACCATGTCTGATGGTCTCAAAAGCAGTGAGCATTTCGGACTTTGAGGGTTTGGGTCTTTCAGGTTCCTCAGCATCATCCATTTCATCCTCCTCTTGGTGTTCGTGATCTTTTATCGAGTCTATTATGTCATTATCAGTAGGATATTCAGTCACAATCAAGTCCTCGTCTACAGCTAAATAATTCGTCAAGCTGATGTTGTCATTTATTGCACCAGTTGATTGAAGTTCATTCCAGCAGGTATTGATGTCTGGTAAATCATCCGCTGTTTCCTCTGTCGTTTTTTCGGCAAATCCAGCTTTGATAAAACAATTTTTTATCGTAGTTTCTGTAACATCATTTTGCCAAACCTTGGCTAAATCTGTTATGCAAACACGCAGGTCAATAACCTTATCAAGGGATTGTTTATTTTCTAATGCGTTAACGATTCTTCTCAGAATTTGTTTCCGATAATTTGCTTTAAGGTTTTTAAATACACCTTGATCCATCGGTTGTAATTTTGATGTCGTATTGGGCGGAAAAAATTCAAGTTTAAAATTTGTTAGTTTCACGTGATGAGGATGAGCAGGGCAATTGTTTTTCTATGTTGTCGTATCATCTTCTTGTCAAAGTTCTTTATCCACTTCTCGAATATTTTGCTTGACTAGTAATCATAGTCCACTTCTAATGATTTTACTCCTTTGAAGCATCTGGGTTGTTTGCTTTTCCATATTACTAAAATTTTTAGTTTTTCTATCCCCCGTCATGTTAGCACAAACTACAACAGTTACTCGTTCCTTGCTATTTTTGCCACCAAAACACTTATCGTCTTTAAAAGCTAAAGTCTTATTTGGAAAGCATTTACAAAAAAGTCCACATTCGTCCATATTAAACACGTCATCAGGTTGATAATCTTTTAAAATCAACTGCAATTTCGGTTTCCATTGATCACAAGCAGTTTCCGATACACTGGCACTTTCCCCTAATACTACCTTCTCTGTTATTCCGCTGTTTTTTTTTTTAATTTGTCCAACCACCCTGAACTTGCTTGAAACTCTTCAATACCTAACATTTCGGCATATTTCATAGCTTTTTTTTTTTTTTTTAAGTGGTCCTGAGAGAGGCAAATTTTGATTCCGCACCATTATTACCCACTTTAGAACTGCACTTTTAAAGTTTTTTTTCTTTCTTCTCCTCCAGCTTCCTGACACTTCAAATTTGCATCCCTATTTTTTTTATTACTGTTGAGAGAGTGCTTGGAGGAATTTCATACTTCTGTTCTAACAGTTTCTTCTGTATGCTGTGCTCGACATCCTTTAAAATGTTAATTTTATCTGCTTAAAGCCTTCCGTTCAGACATCGCGAATGCTCTGTTCTAAATGACAACTCAGTCTATACTGAGAGCACCGCCAGTACCGCCAAGGTGGGGAGAGAGGGGGAGTCCGGAGCCGCAAGCTGTCTGTGACTCATACTAACTCGCTGACAGATGCGGGTTCTTCTATGGCGCCTCTCCTTGTCACCATTACATAAATTTTAATAATACAAATTACTTTTTGGATTTTTTTTCCGGACATTTTAATTTGTTATATGGAAACATTTTTTAATGGAATTTCATTTGTCTTTTTAAAAAAAATTCGTTACAGAGAAAATTCGTTATATAGAAGTTCGTTACGTAGAGGTTCTACTGTGCTTGCAAACCGTCTAAATTACATTATTACATTCATCGAATAATAAAGAATTAGCCTAATCCAACTTAATGTTATTTTACAAAATAATATTTCTTAAGTATTGTCCCTATTTAGTTTTAATTTCTTCAAATTATATGTAGCCCAATCTTTTAAAAGTTCAAACAATCCACAATAATAAAAATATCTATGTTCTATATAATAGGTGTTACAAAGTTCCAAGTTGCTTCAATTTAAAATTCAAAATAAAAGTGAAAAATTGAACTGTGCTCTGAAATGATATTTTTCCTTTTCAAAGTAAGTTGGTACTAAATGAATATATTGTCATTTTTTATTAATTCTCAAGATCAAAAATGATTAAACTTCACCAAATACTCTAAACACCATATAAACAAATATCAGAAATTGTTCTCCTGTTATGAAAAGTTAGAGTGGCTGATTTTGTTAACGTTCGATTGTTGGTGTTCATTCACATTTGCTTCCTGTTTGCCACTTAATCTACTTGGTACTTTGTATTTAATTACTTGTTGTACAACTTTTGTTTTTGTTAGACTGAAGATGTTTATTGACCATATAAGTGTGTAATTGAACCAATAACACAATAAAGATATTTTGCCTTGCATATATATATAAGAGAAAATATATCTGATGATGACATTGTAGATAGTTAAAACTGGTATTATTCCAAGACGGTATAATACAGATAAGTTTTTATGTTGCGCATTACATTAAATGTAATCTTAAATACAAGTTTTCTCATTGAAGGAGTTTAACAGTTGACCTATTTATATTATAATCCTTTTTAACAGATAGGATGTATATTTATAATCTCTTTGTTGATAATTATTTCTATGTCTGTGTCATTAACCTTTGATCTTTATTATTTGAAACTGACATAGCATACTTTTTACACTTTTTTTTTTGGTTTATGTTGCTACACTTTTGTTATATAATCTACTTTTTTTCTTATTTTTGCATGTCAGCTCTGCTTTGTTATATTTTACAACTTCTATTGTCCTCGTTCTTTTGTTTAATACAGTCTTTGGTTGCTTCTTAATATGTGCATTCATTTTATTCATAATCAATTTGCGAAGTATATTTCAGGCACTTGAGCAGCCAACATAATTGGTTATCTATATTTTTTAAATAATTTTAATTTTCTCCTGGTCTGTGTCCTAGTTTAACTTGTGAAGATGTTCTTTCGGTTTGATTTTTTTATGAATATGGCAGTGTATACATCACCACAATTTGTTCCAGAGTCTCAATTTGGGTGTATTTGTATTTATTTTCCATCATTAAACAATTTTACAATTGCGATAGACATTGTCAATTTCAAAAGATAGACTCAATACATTCAGTAAAACTTAAATAATCTGAATAGACAAATACATATACACAAACATAATAAGACATACAATTTATAAGCAATAATCATTTACAGGCATTTACCACTAACACAATAGTTTAATCGCCATGACCTCTTATTCCACTCAGCCCCAGGATTTTATGGAGTCAGAAAATTCTGTCACACTATACAAAGCTTTTGCTTTGAGCCAGATTTCTAAAGTAGTTTAAAAAAAATTTTCTAGGTAGAAGTTTGACATCATCTGGCAATATTTGAACAACTGTATTCCATTTTGACTAAAGTGAGCTTGAAACTGTGTAACCCTGACATTTGGAGCATTTATATTATTTCTATTTCTAGTATTATATTATACGAGTGGACTTCACTACAAGCATCAAGGTGACTTGGATGTTACATCTTATACATAGAGGAGATTCAGTCAGATATGGAATGATTGAGATGACATTGATGGAATGAGATATTCAAGATTTAGATCTAAGATGAATGCAGACTAGAGCCTGAAAGCCTGACTAGTGAATACTTGATTTCAGTGAGCCATCTGTATAGATGTATAGATATGAACTTATTTGTGATATCTGACATTTGATCACTTCCATAGCAAGTTGTTTCAGCTCTTCTAAATGTCCTTATTTTGTTAATCCATTATGAAGTTCTTTTTTCCCTCTTCTTGTTTAACGGTACTAAAGCTCTTGATCACCATCACCTGATATAAAAAAGAAAATAATGACCCCAAATCATAGAATATTCTAATAGCGGCAGGGTTGGAAGAAAACAAGACTTGATCAAGAGAGACCTGAAAGAGAGGGATATAACCCAAGATTACATGACAAAAAGTATAGGATCCAGCTAGTTCTCTCAGGCTTAGCATGCTTGTACTCACTATAAATGAGGCCCTGAGGACTTGATGAAGTTCAGTCTCTATGATTGGTAAAGCCAAAAACCAGGGCGGAATTGAGTTAACTGATGCTATTTCTTTCAGTTCTTTTTTATTCTGTGTTGGTATCTATGCTTAAGAACACTATCCCTTAGACATATGTGCCAGGAATAACAATAAGTATGTAATTGATAAGGGTGTTTTTGTAACTACAGGTTTTAATTGATCTTGAGAAGGGGATGTTGTCTCAAGAAGTATTCATCCCGGTGTATTTTGCTGTGTGGACTCCAGAGTTGCAAGAGATAGTGGATGATGTATCACATAGTCTAGTTACTGATGAGAAGGCTGGCACTGCAGCACAAGGTAAGTAACAAAAATATAATATAGGGCGGTCAGATGGGGTGTTTTTCATGAGGTGAAGGAGTATACAGAGGACCAAGGATCCCATCACTATAATTTTTAGACAGGTGATAACCAAGTGGAGATTACATTTAGCTTGGAATCTTAAAAGCTACATTTCAGCAAACAATTTGATTAAAAATAGGTTTTACTTTCTTACATACACATACGTAGTATAGACAAAGTTATGTGATGGGTTAAAAAAATAAATAAATAAACAGATTGAGTTTTGCTGATTTATCTGTTTTGAGGTCACCCCCGAGTCCAAATTGTGGTCAACCTTGTTCTTCAGCCCAAATATGTGAACTGATGTGGGCATATTTTGACCATATCTGTTTTTTTCCCCCTATTTTTTATTCAAGAATTGAGATAAAACAGAATCTGGTCTGATTTTGATCAATTTTACTTATGTGTACGCCTAACCTCTAATGACACAGCCAAAATGTATTAGTCACCTCTTGCCAATAATGCCAGTTCATGAGTTATCGGTAAAAAATCTGTTATCGGAATATCGGTAATCCCATCTGTCATGGGCTGTTATAAAATTCTTAATTTATCAAAATTGATTTTACCGATTTTGTTCCAATTTTGTGAAATGTATGGTTTAGGAATAATTAGCAAAATATAAATATTAACGTTATTCCCCCCTCCCCCCATCAATAAAACCTTGATAAATATTTAAATATTTTGTTCAATCAAGATGACTTTTATGCTTCATTTTTACTTTTGATTGATAACTGCTGATATGACATTTTTTATGAAAATTAGTTTTGGACCGTTTTCATTTGGTTTTGGGGATATGTAAGTCTGAAAATTTGTTCAAAGTTTTTATACCTTTTATTTTTTATTCCAAATTATAAACAATTTTGTTCAAGAATAGATTTTACATAGAATTTTACAAGAATTTGTTTTACGTAGATTGTCACCAATGTGACAATCTATGTAAAAGAAAGTTTATATATATATATATATATATTTTTTTTTTTTTTAAATGATAGCTGTCATTCAAAAATTTATATCATGCATTGTTAACTGAATGAATTGTTGTACATGAATATAACTGTAATCTTTAAAAATAGCCTAAATATTTGAACCAGAATGTAAAGTGGGGTATTACATTGTTTCAGCTTTACTTCACTCCGTGTCAGCTAATGGTTATCAGATTGTGATAAACACTAACAAAGCTCTGCCAAGGCCTGATGTCAACATTGCTTCTATTCAGGTCTGTTATCTTTTTATATTATGTTCATACTTAGAAGTAACCATTAGTTCCAGTTTAACTGTATGGATTAAGTATTAAGTTCATTATGTGCAGATAATTTTTAGATCAACATCAATTAACAATTTTTTAGCCATTGGGTTTCAAGTGCATTTTATATGGGGAAAGTTGCAATTTTTAACAATTTTTTTTTTATTTTACATTATCGAACTTAATAGTACTATATTTAAAATTGTTGGATTGTTAAAATTTCACATTATTTGTTATAATCATGTTAAAAAATAAACACAAAAAAAAACTATTAAAAAAAAATTTGTTTATTAATATATATAAAGTGTACTTTAAAAGTAAAGGCCAATCAGTTAAAAATGAGAACAAATGTTATTTGCTAACTATTAGGTAATACGAAGGACCACTTTCCAATGTAAGCCTGTTTCTCTAATCCATAAAAAATCTAAACACAAATTATAAAAGGAAAAATTTATAAGTGGTTCAAAACATGTATTAAATGACATTATTATTTATTTATGTAACCGTCTCTACTTCTTTTGACCAGCTGGAAGCTCCGGCTGGCTGGAGACCACGTACACTTTAGCTGAATCTTGTCAGGATGGGCCAAGGAGTCGGGTTAGGACGCTAAATGAACGCACACAACGCAAGTTAAATTAAATGTTCTCTTTTATTTTAGAGCCGAAGAATAAAGTAATAATTATAATTTATAAAAAAGACATAAAGGATAGATAAAAGGCCTTAATAGTGGCCGAAAAACATAACGATTAATTTAGATAGCACGTGGCCGAAAAATGGACTGACCTCGTCTCGTAGCGGTAGGCCGTTCAACCTTCTTCTCGCGGCTCTCGGAACAGACTCTTTCCCGGCTTGCTGGTTCAAGCCCTCCACTCCTCGTCTCCCCCCCTTCTACATGATCTTGCACTGCTCAACAAAATTGCAAGTGCCAATTCATATTTTATTCTTTAGAATCTCTTCCCATTACATCCTAATTTATCCTTATTATAGTTTTTATTTGGTGGGCTCCTTGGCTGGGCCACATTTACATGTCACCATTTCGTTCCAAAAACTTTTGAGATTGTGAAGGGTCTTTATTTTGTTCTTTTTTTTTTTAATAAGACGATGATGAGCGAAAGATTTTTATTGCCTCTAAACAACACGAAAAATAATCAAACTCTTTACATACAATTCCGCCGCCTGGTGGGGTTTCATCCAGTTTTACACAGAGATTTTCAATTCTTCAGTTTCCTGGAATCATTGAGATGCAAACCAGTTTTTGAAGTGTAGAAAAAGATGGTAGTCACTAGATGCAGAATCAGGATTAGAAAGGGGATGCTAAAAAATCTTCTTAATCAGATTTTTGAATTGTTTCGATTGTGTATAGGCACCAATATGCAGGCGTTCATTATCATGAAGGACAACAATTCCTGACCTCAGTATTCTTTGACATTTATTTTTTTGTTCACTCATTTCAGTTGGTCTATAATTAAAAACTAGTAAATAAAAGTGGTGAAATTTATTAGTAAAAGTAAAAAGTGATTACTGTGAGCTAAGAGATAGAAGTAGATTTATTTTGTTGAGTGAAAACCAAGCCAAAGTTTTACAACTATGTAAAAAGTACTTTCATTGTAGACCTCACACAAGCTAGACATATTAATTGGTGCTTTTAAAATTATAAATTTTAAAATATAGAATAGTTAATTTGATGAATTGAAATATATTTAAAGAAATTATAACAGCCTACATGCAGAAGGCAATATTATTTTATGAAAGCAATAAAACAAGATAAGTGAACGTAAACCCAGCCAACTTAAATAATGTATAATTCAGCCATTTTATAACATTTTAGATGAAACTGTCAATATTGAAAGGTATTGTGAGACTCGGAAAACTCTGTTGTACAATTCAAAATAGAAGAAGGGACATGCTTACTTGTGAAGTTGTTTTGCTTCATGACAATGTTCGAATGCATGTTTCATACAAGAGCTGATCACACAGTGTGGTTGGGAGCATGGAATCCACCTTACAGCCCAGACTTGATGCCGAGTGGCTACCATTTGTTTCTGCACCTGAAGCAACTCTTAGCCAGCCAGCGCTATTGTACGTAGAGAGTGTAGGTTAGGTTGGAAGCAGTGGGATCCACCTTACAGCCCAGACTTGATGCCGAGTGGCTACCATTTGTTTCTGCACCTGAAGCAACTCTTAGCCAGCCAGCGCTATTGTACGTAGAGAGTGTAGGTTAGGTTGGAAGCAGTGGGATCCACCTTACAGCCCAGACTTGATGCCGAGTGGCTACCATTTGTTTCTGCACCTGAAGCAACTCTTAGCCAGCCAGCGCTATTGTACGTAGAGAGTGTAGGTTAGGTTGGAAGCAGTGGGATCCACCTTACAGCCCAGACTTGATGCCGAGTGGCTACCATTTGTTTCTGCACCTGAAGCAACTCTTAGCCAGCCAGCGCTATTGTACGTAGAGAGTGTAGGTTAGGTTGGAAGCAGTGGGATCCACCTTACAGCCCAGACTTGATGCCGAGTGGCTACCATTTGTTTCTGCACCTGAAGCAACTCTTAGCCAGCCAGCGCTATTGTACGTAGAGAGTGTAGGTTAGGTTGGTAGCAGTGGGATCCACCTTACAGCCCAGATTTGATGCCGAGTGGCTAATACTTGTTTCTGCATCTGAAACACTTAGCAAGCCAGCGCTATTGTACGTAGAGAGTGTAGGTTAGGTTGGAAGCAGTGGGATCCACCTTACAGTCCAGATTTGATGCCGAGTGGCTACTACTTGTTTCTGCATCTGAAACACTTAGCCAGCCAGCGCTATTGTACTTAGAGAGTGTAGAAAAGCTAGTAATCTTCTATAGATGTCTTAGTAGTGTTGGAAATTATGTAGAAAAGCAGTTTCAAGTTTTTCTTTTAAGAAAAACATTATATTAAATTTATTATACCAAAACGGTATTTATTCTAGACAAACCCTTCAGCATTGTTATAAGATAAATATATGCCTAACTATTTTATTGTTAAATTTTATTACACTTAATTAAAATAAAACAAACATCTCAAAAGTCAAGCTCAGAATTTATGTATAGTTTATTACACTGTTAATTTGTTTATACGATTGTTTCTTGAGCATAACAAAGAATTAACAAGTTTTAGAGAACAGTGTTTTAATTTGTGTTTTTGATTATTTCAGGGTAAATTGACTGGTTATGGAATGGAAGACAAGCTGCCAACTATTGCTATTGTAGCCCACTATGACAGTTTTGGCGTAGCACCTGTGAGTTTTATATGTATTAGTAGATAACAAATGGTTGGGCCAATTTCTGCATCAAACACTTTCTTTGCAACAAGAGTACATTTCAATCATTTTCAGTTACTTGCAGCAGAGAAGCTAATATCTATACGAAGGATTAGCTTCGTCTCTTGTAGTTCAGTGCTAAAAAGGTTTGAGTTTATGTAATAACTGAAGATGGTGACTTAGTTATTGAAATACTGTCTTGTTACAAATAAAGTGTTTGTTGTGGAAAGTTGTATGTTGATGATTGAAGTGTAGTATGTATTAAAAAATTATAATAAAACTGGAACACACATAATATGATTATTAAATCAAACATGTTTCAACAACAATGTCACTATTCAGACATTGTCGTTAAAACACAGTTTGATTTAATAATCATATTATTTTTGAGAAATTGTGTTGAAAAAGAGAAATTTGTGAAAAAGTTTTATTTAACCTTAAAACATCTCGCTAGTCAAGTTCATTATTTATTTATTGAAGTATATGTAATGTATTATGAAATATATATATTAAATAAATAAATATATGTGTGTATTATGCTGCTGATGTATTTAATTTGATTTTATTAATTTTGTTTTAATGTTGCATTTTTAATTTACAGTGTACTTTTTCCTAGCACCTGTTTTTTATTATTTTCATTATTGTTTAGCTTTAAATTTTTGTCTAAATATATGTATACTGATAATTTATGGAGGAATAATTTTTTTTTTTTTTTTAAGTTTCTAGTGAATTAATGATTAGTAGTGAATTAGATCTTAGGTCAAGGTTACAATAATATACAGAACGTGTCACAGAACATGCTCACTTTTAGAGTTTTTTGTTAAAATAATATTAAAGTTTATATTTTTTCACAATAACTTTTGGTTACTTTTGCAGCAAAGTATGTTTGCCATCTTATGGGGTGACTTTATTTTAAAAACTACCTTTATCACATAATAATTTTTTGAAATATTCAAACTATCCAGAACCTGAATTTGCTATTATTTTTGTCCAAAATTACCTGAAGTAAATTAAGTAAACAATTATCAATAATACATTTTCGTAAAGAAGATTAACTAGTAGAGAGATAAATACTATATAGAATTTCAATAGTAAGGGCAGATTTGTTGTAAAGAGCGATTGGCAATAGAGCTGATTAGTTTTTGCATGCCCAGTAGCTTCAACTGGTTCCTTGCACATGTAACCACTACAATGTTGCCAGTCCATTGTTGTTTGGCTTTCCATGACAGTATTTTTTTGTTATGAAGGGTGAAAAATAAGCAATCCCACCAATAATAATTCCATATACATTCATATCCACAAATAAACGTGATAAACTTAACACATTTTCCGCAATTTAATAAATGAATACATCACAGAAACCTGTAATGTGGCTATCGCCCTGTTGCTCAAACCTCTCCCTCGTGCTTTGAAGAATCCTATTGCACCACTTGTTGCGTAAATATCTATTATTCTTGTTTTAAGGTGAAAAACCACTCAAGTCTTCATATAGCTTTGTAAAAAATAAGAAGATAAAATAAAGACCTTTAGCTCTCAATAACTAATCGGAAGGAAACTAGAGTTGCGAAGAGAGACCTGATAGGAAAGATGAAAGAAAGGGTTCTAACCCAAAACTACATAATAAAGGTGGTAGATCCACCTAGGATCCCTTGAGATTGCTATGTCTATACCCACTATAGTGAGCTCCTGAATGCCATATAATGATGTCGTAACACCAACAAACTGTGTCCTGGAAGTACCAAAGTACTCTTCCATAAAGGAAGAAGCTCTTATAGGAGTTAGCACCTGAGTGAACTCTGGAATCTCTCATAAGAATCTTTATTTTTAAACTATAAACTGTATATACAATACAGTTACATAATAGATTTGAGGTGGTAGTACTTGTTACTGGTTACCACCTTAAAAAAAAAAAACATTGGTTGTAACTATAATCACTTAATAACATATATTTTGTATCCTGTTCATATTATGGGGGTGATTCATCAATTCAGATGGTGGAAATGCCACTGTTTAGGCCAACACAATGGCTTTATTTAATAAACTCCCAGAAATTATTTTATAATGAGTTTAAGAAAAGCCTAAGACAACTTTTGTTGTCTGGATCCTTTTACTTGGTGTAGGAGTTTCTCTGTCATGAAACTAGAGCCATACTCGTAATTTAATGTATGTATTTATGTTATTGTTTAATTTTAATAGAATCTGATTATTATTGTAAAGTTGTTAATTTATACTTTGTTGTTCATTAACTTATTGTGTTATTTAGTTCTTAGCCAATAATATTGTATATTTTTCATTTTTTGTTTTGTTTTATTATTTATTATTGTTTAGTTATAAATTTAATATATTTCATATAGTAATTTATTATATTTATTACCTTATTTAGTTGTTAGTTGTTAATGTAACTTTTATTTATTATTATTGTCATCTGTCGTGTCTGGTTAATAATTGTGTTATGATATTTATGTTGTTAACAATTGATGATTTACAAGAATACAATGTCACAGGAATATTATTAAAATTAAATGTTTTTTATACTAATGAAGACAAATGTCCAAGTAATGTGAACTGTCAATCATTATTCAATAACCTTTAAAAATAGTGTAATGGAAATACAATAGTAGTAGTTTCATATTTTTAGTGTTCTCTGAAATTGCTAATATAATAACCGTATTGTATTTATAACATGCATTTCTGTTGTAAAGGAAATATCTTTTGGGGCTGATAGCAATGGATCAGGAGTTGCAGTACTATTAGAATTGGCAAGACTGCTTTCACACTTGTACGCCAGCACTGTAACACATGCTAGAATGAATATTTTATTTTTACTTTCTGGAGCTGGAAAGTTGAATTACCAAGGTAGTAAGAAATGGTTGGAAGATCAGTTGGATGGCGTAGAAACTTCATTGTTACAGGTACTCACTATTCTCTTCTACATGTATTGAATCTCTATTATATTTACGTTAGAACATGATGAATGAATGAGTAAATATTACTTTTTACTCTTTGAAATGTACATAGTATAGGGAAAGTTATGAGGTTGTATCAGTTTAGAGACCCCTGAGTTACTTTTTGGAGTGATGTCATTCATCAGTACAGTGCTCTATAACTCAAACACATAGAACATATGTGAACACATCTTGGTATGATTTGATAACAAAGAATTTGAAAGTAGTAAAATTGCAAAATTACGATTTTCCAAATTTTGATGAAAATGTAGCCTCTAAAGACTCAAATAAAACATTTTGGTTGTCATCGCTCCACAAATATTGGTTCATGAGTAGTTATCACTAAATTACAGTACTACCTCGTTTATCCGGACCTCATTCAACCGGATGTCCGGATTATCCAGATCGATCCTGAACAAAAAATAAAAAATTTAATCAAGGCTAAAATAAAGCTTAAAGTTTCAAAATATTTTAATAATTACTGTACCTTATTTTGAATAATATTTTAAATAATATTTATAATGTTTTGAAACTTTAAGCTTTTGCTTTATTTTATCCTTGAATATGGAGTTTCAACAAGAAATATCTGCTATTACATTAATGTTGATAAAAACGTGATTTCCTCAACACTACAGTGTCGCCTCGAGGTATTAGGGCGGGTTGTTGATGCACTGGGAAGAGAAAGTGGAGGAGCAATGACCTCTGCGTCACCATCCCCCCTACCCCGATGTGGCATGACAGTGACCTTGTCTATTGTCTATGCCGGCGGGTAGTCTATCACGTGCTAGCGACCGGAATACATCATTACCATATCGTGCTGTGCTGTGTTTAGTTTCTTTACATTTTTGATCGGATACGGTTAATAGTATTATAGGGTGTCTAGCGACCGGGAAAACCGGGAAAAGTCAGGGAATTTGAATTTTCTGGAAAAGTCAGGGATTTTTTTAAAAAACCGGGAAAAAAATAAAGAATGCCTGATATTTTAGAAAGTGTAATACAATGACGATGCCTGTAACGGTCCTTAAAGAAAATGTACAACTGTGAAATAAATACAAACCAGGTGCATGTTTACAACGCATCATAAACCATCATGTCATTTTTACAACTTTATTGTTGTCGGGTTGCTAAGACTCAAGGGTGTAAATCAGTAAATGTGAACATTTTGTCACATCTTAAAGTGGTGCCGCCAGCTTTGGGAACCCCCGTTATTTTTTTGTGGCAGTTGGCACATCAAATCCCCAGTCAGGAGTATCGAGGACGTGAATGAGAATCGGCATAGTATTTAGAGGGGGGCGTTGTTACTGCTATTTATTTATATTCGTGTGTTAGCGTTTGTGCGTGGAAATGGCGACGAAACGAAAACGTAATGTGCTTACAATGGCCCAAAAATTAGACGCATTGAATCGTATAGACAGGGCCGCATTGAAACGTCACACCAAATTAAAACAGAGGAAGATAAATGATTTTTTTGTAAATAACAACTAAAACCTGTGTAATTTAAAAGCATGTGTAAATATTTCAGGTGTGTAAATAAAATGTTTTTCGTCATTTACAGTACATTGTGTAATTTCGTGTATTGTGTAAATTGAATGACTGTGAAATATTGTGTTTTTTCATGACTTATAAATGGTAAGTTATTTTATATTTTGTTTTATTTATCTTTCTATAATTTTGGATTATCCGGATTTTTGATTAACCGGATCACTTCCGGTCCCAATTAGTCCGGATAAACGAGGTTGTACTGTACCTAAAAAAATTTCCTTATAGTTGTAATAAAAGATGTAATTGCATTGGAATTTGAGTGAAATATGAAGATTAATAACCCAAAACCCTAATTTACTGGTAAATTATATTATTTTCCCCACTTGTTTAAAGGCGAAAAACCTCTCTGTAATCATCGACTTCAAAAATAAAAGGGAAGAAAGAAGGAAACAAAGATATTTTGCCCTCGAATATTCTAATAGCATAACAAGCGTTGGTCGAGAGAGACCAGGTAGGAAAGATGAAAGAGAATAATCCAACTCGATACTACATGATAATAAAATGTGGGTCCAGCTAGGTCCCTCGGGATTTCCACACCCATACTCAATATAAGCCCCTGAAGGAAAACAAATTAACCTTGAAGACTGTCAATAAAAGTTTGATTTTAAGTAAATACAACTTATACTGAAGAGATGTTTATGGTACAATCGAAGTTACTTTAAAATATATTTTTTTCATAGTTGGTCTCTATGGTTAATTTTCACGCTTTAATTCACATTTACTGACATTACATTTTAGGTGATGATTAGTGTATGTATGAAAGTTTGTGTACTGTTTATTTTCTGTAAATATAAGCTTTAAGAACTCTTAACAGTGAGCTAATCATTATTCCTCTATAAAAAGAAAGAATTAGCGAGAAGAGAAAAGAAAAAAGCCTCTTTATATGAATGAGTGGAGACATTTGGTAACTTTTCTCCAAACAAACAAAATACCAATTGCCCTGAGTAACAGGGTTAAACTACAAGGAAACCTTGTAAATGTACATGAAAAGAAGCCAAATACAGTAATGGTTTTGATCCTATTTACGGTCAATTCTAAATAAAACTTGAATCTATCACATTGAACTAAACAATTTACATACAAATACGTGATGTACAAATCTAAAATAGCTTTAGGCTATTTTGATCTAATTTCCAAATATTATGTGGGGGTAATACAGCTATTTCAATTATTGTTCATTAAAGATTGTTATTCTATCAAAAGTCTCCATTTCCCTTATGCCTACTTATCCCTTATATCTTGTTTTGATAACAGATTAAATAGTTGATCCTGAATAAGTATACAAAACGATAAAAATGTTAAATACCTGGGGATTATGAGATTCACATTTAACTTGGAAGGATCAAATTAATTATCTTTCGAAGGTAAACAAATAATACTCACTTGTAAATTTCACAAAACACAAATATATTTGTAACAGCTGTTTCACAGTTAGGCATCATCAGACAACTAAGAACTAAAATTTCCAAAACAACTTAAGGTAGGTCCCTTACCTTTCTCTTCTTCCCCACCCTCTTAACAGTGATGTTGGTTTAAAGTATTTTGTAAATTTTAGTTCTTAGTTGTCTGATGATGTTTAACAGCTGTTACAAATATATTTGTGCTTTGTGAATTTACTAGTGAGTATTATTTGTTTACCTTATCATGGAATTTCACCAAGAACTGGCTGTGGTCACACTTAATCTTTCGAAGGGATTGAATGAAATTTTAAGGAAGTTATATTTTTTGATGACATTGTGCCCTCTGTAAGTATTTTCAAGATTGAAAAAAATTTAAGGAAGTTTTATTTCTTTTTTTAGGATATTATGCTTACTGTAAGTAACAAAGCAAATATATTTTTCACTTGTAGAATCTAGGTTGCAATATGGATTAATGTGTTGAGTCATATATAAACAGAGTCATATATATAACTCTGTTACATATATACTGTTACTCTGATACATATCGGTATTAAACAAATAATAATAATTCAGAAATAGTTTGTACGTGTAATTTTACTTTGTACAAAAATTGATTTTTCTTTACCACTTTTAGGTTAACACGTTCACTGCTGAAAATTGGCCAAAGGTGTACCCTAATATGCTGGAAATAAAAAATAAAAGTACCTTAAAGTCTGTAATTGATGTTCCCATGTGTCATATTTCCAGCCAGAAAATGTTGATTTTCTCGTTTTCAAATTTGAATTGTTTCGAAACAATTGTTTTCACATACTCAAGTGTTGTAGGTTTATTATAATAAAACACTTATTTACAATACAATTTACATCCCTACCAACCAACCATAAACTTTTTTTTAAATATGATATTTGTGAAAGCATTTGACTGCACATAGTCCTGGTTGTCCCAGACACGATAAACACTCATATATAAGTATACTTTATTTTTCCTTCAGATGAACATTGTCAGCACTTTTTTTGGGAGATTCTTTTAATGTTAGGTCTTTTTAATAAAAATTTTAGTTATTGTGTGTCCAGCAGGTCGGAGACGTGGACTTGGACTTGATGAATTTGGAAAGTCAGAGAATTTGGTATAAGAGAATCAACAATGAATTGGGTGTAATCACAAAACGGCATTTCCTTTTCTGATCACATGTTTAAACATTTGGTCAGAGCAGTCTACTCCTTTCATGAAAACATTATATTTTACTATCGCTAAAGGTTTCTCTGCTTTCTCATTTCTTTTGTTATGACAAACCATAATTCCCTCAAAATACATTGCTTTTATTTCTCCCACTTCCACAATTCCTCGTTTTATTTCGTTGGTTATATATGTATATATCCGATCAATTCTCAAAATCGTTGTACAGTAAGTATTATTGGCTAGGAGTTTTGCAGCCAGTGGTATACTGTTGTAATAGTTATCCATATACAGACTATGGCCACTCTACAACTTCACATTCTTCTTTATTAATAAATGATAAATTTTATTACAATATAAATCCTAAACAGGCAGAGACTTAAAGAGGACCTAATTTATCAAACAGTTAAATGTATAAGTAGTTTCTGATTTCTTTTTAGAATCGAGTAAAAATGTTATTTTTAGTTAATTATTCAAATGTGACTTTGTTATACATAATATGTATATGTGTGATAAATATATTCATAATAGATATTGTAACAACTCGAAAAAGATGTTGTCAATAAATAATTTATCATGCAAATTTATATTAATTCCATTCATTTCAAACGACGACATACACGCGCCTAGCGGCAAGAATGCGAAACGCCAATCCAAAACAATGTCAAATTCAAGATTTTCGACCGGACAATAATTAATTAACGTAACTTACCAAATTTTAAACCTAGGAAGACCTATATAAAAATTAAGCCTAAATATTCGATCTACCCGTAAAAATTAACAACTCAAAGGCAGAGATATGGAAATAAAAATAATCTGCTTTTATCAAGACGACAAAGTCAATCAAATAAATTGCCAGTTTGAAATACAGTGTCAGTATTTCGCCGATTGTAGAAATACAGAAAGCCTCGAGACCAAACAAACCAGGCCTAGATATAATCCATATATCCCTGAATATAAAACGTCACCTGAGTCCTTATTTAAAATCAATAATAAAGGTAAAATCTTTCAAATTACGACAGAAAGTCATAGTCAAAATGGCGGCCGAAAGAAATCAAATGACTGACATTTTAAAAGACACGCCCACCGACAACTAAATCACGTGATTCAAATAGATTCCATAGACAATTGAGATGCGGGAATTTACGATAAATTTAAGATTAAAATCAAAATATGTATATTAGTTTTAAGACAACATATTATTTTAAAAGAAGTTATTTGGATCCTTAATATAGTTTAACAACCTAATTTACAAAATTAGAAGAAATAAATATAAATGAAGTTATTAACAACTTCTCATTTAATAAATTAGAATCATATATTCATATCATTAGTGAACCAAATATAGCCTACATTATCATTTCAAAGAAATACAAATATAAATTCGAACCTCTATGTACATGGTCGAACAATGATTGAGAGTGAAATGGGAGAGAGTTAAAAAATTGGAGGCAAATAAGAAGCATTCCAAGTTTCTGCTACTACAATAATTTTGAAGAAATTTACATAAATTAAAAATATATTTCCTACATCATGAAAATAATAAGAAGAAATAATATTGAGTGAAAATTTCGAATGTTAATATATATATTAAAGTGGGTCTGATATGAAGATGATGACAAGACAGATTCTATGAACTGGTGAGATCCTTCCATTTGCATTCCATTGTGTTATTTTTTTAAATCATAAACCCTAGGTGGCCTGTTCTTTTTCATAACTATTAGTGTTCACAAGTTGAAAGTGGAATCAATAAAAGCATAAAAATGAATACGAACATCTATATAAAAAAATATAACAAACTTGAACCTAGCTTATTCAGTTTTGAACAGTTATAAATTGTCAACTTCATTCATCTCATTTTTTTATTTTTCTCCATGTACTAAAACTAAAATTAATTCTTTCATTTTGTTTTCCTTTTATGTCCTTTATATTAAATGGTATTATACCTAATTTCCTTGGTAAAAGCCGCACTAACCTAGTACCCCGAGATTAAGAGATATGAACTATTATATGTATAAAATAATTCCAGAGATATAGACTATAGCCTAATTAATTGTGTTTCCATTGATATTTGTGTTGCAATAATACCCTACGATATGTATATGAACTATTGTGTTGATAAAATAATTCCCAGAGATATGGACTCCAATAATTGCTTGTGTTTTCCATTTATATGTGTGTTATAACAATTACTCGAGATATATATATATATATATATATATATATATATATATATATATATATATATATATATATCTAAAAACTCTTACACCATTTAACTTTTTTTTATAATATAAAATTATAATTTCAATTGAAGTCATTTAAGACAAAGCTTTTATGATAACTAACTAAAAGACTGTAATCAACTTTATTGATAATAAAATAATTTATATCGAAATAGAATCTATATTAATAGTTATATATCAATATACACTGAAAAGCTAGTTTAATATCTCTTGATATTAGGCCAATGAAGCTGGACTAACAAAATACAGTTTTTAAAAGATTTATTTTGTATAACCGTTATCTTTTCCTTTTATACTGTTAACAGGATGCTTCTTACATACTTTGTCTTGATACTATTGGCAATGGTGACAACTTATACCTTCATGTGTCCAAACCCCCCAAAGAAGGAAGTCCAGGAGCACAGTTCTTAAAGGTAAATAAATACAATATATTGTCTACGAATACATAACAGATTATTAAATGATATCATCATCTTTTGATTGTTTTTGCCTAAGCGTGTTGTCTGGCATAACAACCTCTTTCATTCCTGACAATCTCTCCACATCTACTCTTTCTTCACTCTGAAAATATCTTCTAATTTAACATGCTGCTAAGAGTATTGTATTAGCATCTACTATTCTTGATTTCTGGGTTTTGTGCTACAATTGTTAAAAAAATTTTAATGAATTTTGTTGTGTTAACTTTGTGTTAGTTTTTCAGTTGAAACCGTTCTAAAAACAAATTGTTATGTTTCCGGATTTTAGTACTGTTGATACAAATCACAGTTTTATTTGGTATTACAATATACCAATCCTTTTTATTCAGGCATATCGTACCTTTATTCCTATTACAGTAGTATCACATATCTCAGGCTAGTAAAAACACAATTAAACATACTTGTGTGCTGTTCGGATGTACAGATCATTGAAAATGTGTCTCGTGGCTATAGTTGTGTATGTTTCAACTATTTATAATCTCTGCATGAAGTGGTGTGTGTTTAATTGTGATTTTATTACCCCGTTGTTGATGGGTGATCCTCTGAAACTGCAGGAGGAATAAGGTAAAAGATACTTTTAAAAAAAACTAAACTTGTTGTAATGCCAAAATTAAATGTTCATTAATTCATATTTTTAAACAAAATGTCTGTCTAAAAGTTTATAATTGAATACCTTTGGAATAACAACCTTATATCCAATTTTGATAAGGTAATTTTCTCTACTCGTGTTTTACACTTACGAGTTAGCCTTGTAATAAGACCATAAGACAAAATTCCATTTCTCTCAAATTTGTTTGATAAATTCTACCTCTTGTGATACATATCAAACATTTCGGTTATTAACTTCAAAATTAAGTTTAGAGGGAGCAGTTAAAGTCAACCATAGATGTTAGGTTGTTAACTATATAATCAATTTTTTTAATTGAAAATCAATTTCCAACTAGGTAGTAATAAGTACTTTGTTATAATTAAAATTCTTGAAGATCTGTGCTAACATTCGCAATATAAAATTTAATGAATTCCCAAAACACACCTTCACTTAATTAACTAAAAATTAATAAAACTAACTTTACGTATTACCTTTATATACATTTTGATAATATTATTTCAGTTTGTTTAGGGTTTGATTTTATTTACAGTTGTAAGAGAAGGTTTATTAAAGCTGTAAACAAATTATATTTCAGGAATTACAATCTGTAAATAAAGATGTACAAGTGGAGCCTGTGCATAAAAAAATTAACTTGGCAGAAGAAGTGCTTGCTTGGGAACATGAACGTTACAGCATTCGCAAACTGCCTGCGTTTACACTTTCTGCATTGAAGGTGAGCGTGTATTACTGCTTTAAATAGAAAACTCCGAATAAATGCTACAATACTTAGTTACAGAGTTATGAAATGCTCTTTTTAGTTTTGTTATTTATGTAGGAAAATAGTATTATCTTTTCTTTTTAATTTCTTAAATTTTTAGACATTATTTAAAAATTTTGAAAACATAAATAATGCAACTTTTTTTATTTGTCTTTATTATTTATTCAATATATTATGAATAGGTGTTACTAAGTTGGTAATTGTCATAAATTTTTATGTCCGTTGTTTTTACTGATCTTCACATTTTATGCTTTCAGGAAAACCGAAAAGGCGTAAGCACATAGCAGCCATAAAAATTAAAGATAATACTATAGTGTGCTCGTGTACAACTCTATTAAAATGTTAAACTGGTAGCCATTTTAAACAGTTTTTTCTTATCTCGTATCTTATTAAATACAATTTGTTGATATTGTTAAATTACATATGTTTTTTCCCCCAGAGATGTGAGTTTCAATTGGTATGTTGTGATCCTACAAGGATTGAATTATAGTAAAGATTATTTATTTAGTATATAATCGATGTTTATTTAATTTTGTATTTTGTAGAGTCATCGAGAACCAGCACGTGGAAGTATTTTTGATCTCCAAGACAGTATAGACATGTCAGTCTTAAAAAGAAACACGGAAATAATCGCCCAAGCATTGACAAGACATATATTTAATTTGTCTTCAGATTCACTTCCATTCTCTTCACAGTTGGTGAGTAATCTTATTTAAAAGTCTTCTTTATACCAAACTATTTCTGTTTAATTTTGGTATTACAATACGTCAACTAGTCATTTTTCAATAGATACTTAGAAAAAGAATTAGTTGATTGACGTATTGTATTAGCGAAAGTAAATTTTCATTAATCTGTAGGCTACCATAGTGGAATTAAAATATCTGTTTTTTTTGTAATCATTCAATTTTTATGTAATACTAAAATATTGTCTAAATACTGGTTACTAATAGCCTTTTTACTTTCTCCCATAGTATAGAAAAAAATGATTTCGAAATTATGTTTGTCAGTTTTATGTGCAATACTCTACAGCCAAAAGTGTGGACCGATTAAAATCAAATTTTGTATTTTGGCCATACCTTGATACTTTTAATCGTCACCTCTAACAATGTTGATTAAATCTTGCTCAAATATAGCTTCTAAGAATGAAATCATAACAGATTGGTCACCATATTTCCAAAAAATGTTGGTTTGTGAGTGATCGAACATAATTTCTCAAAATCAGATCTACTCATTTCATTCAAATTTTAGTGAAATGTATATAACAAACCTGTATACAAAATCTCAAGTAAAACCTATTTTAGGGTTCAGGAATAATTAGTAAAAAACTAAATAGTACCTTTAACGTTGTCATTAAAAACTTGATTTCAATTAAATGTATAAATATTTTTTTCAAATACGGCGTTTGTGATTCATTTTCATTTTCTTATTGACAACTAAATTTTCTAAATGACATATTTGGTCACAATTATAATAGATTAATTTTTATTTGTTTTTGGGGATGACAGAGTGAGAAAGTTTGTGGAGTGTTTTGACCACGATAAAATCATAAATATCATTAATTATGTTATTCATGAAAATTTTCTTCATTTATGGATAATAAGTTCCCGCTTATTCCACACAGAACTTTAAAGAGTCATTTTGTTATTTTTCTGTGATGATGTAAAACAGCCTTTTTTTTATCCTTCCCCCAATTTATTTATTATATAATTTTTGCTTAGATATAATAGTTTCTATAAATGTTGCAGGGTGTGGAGGAAGAATCTTTAAAAACATGGTTAGAATTTCTAGTGGCACAACCTCGAGCGGCTCAGCTTCTTAGTGAAAAAAATAATGCATTTGTGATAAGTCTCTACGATGTTTTGAGCAGGTGAGATTTCTGCAACATTTTGTTGTTGTTACTATGGTATTTGTAGAGAGTTAGTCCATTATGTTTCTAGCATCCCAATCTAAAGCCATTAAATTCTCTTCTTACCACTGTGTAAGGCTAGCTGAATACAGTTCACAATGGTGGTGCACATTTCACTGCTGTAGATCTTCAGTCGTGGTAGATGCGTTGCTAGACAATCGTGACCAGCTGCTAGTCTAATGGCTGTAACAGCTTCTTTCCTTGTACCGGGCTGTTTGTTTTCCACAGGTTGGCAATCGTTTTTCATTTTTCTCCTTTGCCTCTCTTGTTGATATCTGGTGGATTTTTTAGCACAGTTGATGTTGTTTGTGCTAAAACAACAAAGTAAAATTTATTTGTGAATTTATAACAGCTGTTTGAAATTATTTTTGTTTGTGAAACATGTTATTTTACCAATAACAGGCATGTTATTTAAATAATAATTTTTTTTTTTTAAAGTGTGTTGTGAAGGAAAATGAATAATTTTGCAGGTAACACTTTTATTTGACACTTCAATAATTTAAATCGTCTCTATAGTAAAGAAATATACAACTGGCACAGAATTCCTTAGTGAATTAAATATAAGATTATTCTACTTTTATTCCAGGTACTTGAAGGACACGAAAGTCACATATCAGACTGCTGATAAACGAGATCCTGAATTTGTGTTTTATGATTTAACCAAATCTCTAGTCAACGTATATAGGTAATTAAAATTTTGATTTAATTTATAGTAGTATATTTGATGGTTTATTGGTAGTATTAGTATAATGGGTAAATGTCCTCTGTCTTGAATCAACTCTGTTGGATTCTAAAATTTTAAAACAGCAATCGAACGAAAAAATTTATTTCTGGAAAGTTTTAGATTGGATATTTCCACAAGGTATTTTTTGTTAATACAATTTTCCTCTCTCTCTCTCTCTCTCTCTCTCTCTCTCTCTCTCTCTCTCTCTCTCTCTCTCTCTCTCACACACACACACACACACACACACCCTTCTCCTTTATCAATCAACCTACTGTATAATCTAATTTTCTTAAATAAATTTAAAAGTTAAATAGGTTAGAGTAAATTGCAACTGAATTTTTCATGCTTTTCTGGCTTTCATACTGTTTCTAAATAATGGACTTTCCCAAAAACGGACACAGACAATGGGCCAATGAGTCAGTTGAAACATCCGAATAACCGACAGCGGAGCATGAAATATTACTCGGAAGTTGACGAATAAAGTTTCTGTGAGAACAGTGTGTAATATAATTGTGTGTTGTGATGTCTCTCAAACGAACATGTTTAACTTTAAAACTTCATAGTTTGATCTTCTCCATTTTACTAATTTGCCTATTTATCTATTCAGTACTGTAGTACGAAATGATTATAAATAAAAAATACAGTACAACTTCGTTAAGTCGGATATCCGGGTAACCCGGACCGGTTTGCAATAAATAAATATAAATTAATATAAAATATGCATTTAGGTAGCGCTATTGCTCGTGTTTCCGCCGAGTTCACGCAACCGAGTTTGTTTGCCGTGACTGTACATCTGATGCCTAACTGTAGAGCTGCATGCCTGCGTGATTGGCGCGCTTTACCGGTTGCCCCACTTCTCCGGCAACTTCTATGAGACTACACCTGCCGAGCTTCTCATGTTGAAATGGATGCGCGACCATGCGGCACGTAAACGTAACTTGAACTGACGCAACAGAAACTTACAAGCTTATTCTCCAAAAAGTAGACGTACCTGTACAGTCCACAGATGTGTTTGTTGTTTTATTGTGATGAGTAAATATTTTTAAAGTGTTTTTCTCCGTAATAAAAGAAATTATTGTAAGTAAAGTATGTATATTTTCATTTTTTGTGTTTTATGCTCTTTCTCCGGATAACACGGATTTTCGTTATGTCAGATCGGCCACGGTCCAGGCTGGTCCGACTTAACGAGGTTACACTGTATTATTTAATTTAGAAATCTGTGTATTTTTGTGAGATTAAAACCATTATGCCTGTTGTACTATAAAAACATTGATAATACAGTAAGACAGTCAGGTAACAATACCAATGTTTATTTTATTTCGCTTTTATTGACCGTATATGCATTAAAGTAACATGCTTTATATTATACAGTAGGTGTCATAAATCATAACATATAATAATTAAGGTACACCCTTTAAATTTTCTGAACATGTTCAATATCGTTACAAGATGCTATTTTGGTGGTTTACCATGCATTATCAACCAGCCTATATAACTGAATTTCTTCCGATAGCAGAGACTTCTAAATAGCGAACATTTTATGCGGTCCAAACAGTGTCCGTTATTTGGAAGTTTCACTGTATAACAAATTAAGAGTTAATGAATAAAACAAATATATGGACACTATCAAAACTTATATATATACATATAATTACACATTTACAATACCAAACTTGAATCAATACAAATATTTATAATAAAACAAAAGCAATAAATGTACAAAGTAAAGTACTATAATAAATTAACATATATAACAATATAAACAGCAATATAGACTGAACTGAGCAAAGTAGATTTGATGATGAATTTACCACTTATGGCTATCAAATTCACTCACAAAGTAAAAGGGCTTGTTGTTTTAGGGTAGTTTAAAATTTTTTTTTCTACTCATAATCACTGGGTTAATAAGATTACTCCTACTTGCATAGGCAGTTTTCTTAAAATGTTAAGCCTATGTCGTTGATACTGTGACAAATCATCTCTTCTGGTGTTGTGATTATGAATATTTTATATTATATACTGGTTTATATTTAATCCAATAGTGTAAAATGGTTTCATAAATATAAATGTTTGGAAAGGTTAATATTTGTAAATCAAATGCTTCTCTGCTTTTAAAAACCATTCTTTTAAAACTAGTAGTAATTTTAATAGCTTTTTTTTGCAAACGTAACACCCTTCATATCTTTTGACTTGAAAAGTTATTCCATATTTCAGTTAGGGATAGATAATGACATAAGGAGTGTATTTTTAGTGCAATATGTCATAAGATTTTTCATTACAAAGATATTAGAACAAATGTACTTACATAGAGTATCAATATGGAAGTCCCATTTTAGATCACTGTCTAAAAATTTGGTTCTTTTCACCTCATTAAGTAGATCATAATATTTGGAGCCGACTGTTGTATATGGTGGTCCAAATTGTAACACATAAGGAATGGTCTTGTCTGTATTTCTGTATTTATAAACAATTTGTTTCTTAAAAAGTACTGATCTTGTATTTTCACATTTATAAATATCTTTTTCTGCCCTAAATGCATAGATTTAGCTTGAACTTTAATAGTAGTATCGTCAGCATATTGAATTAAATATTCAGTTTTGATTGAGAAGACAAATCCTTAATATAAAATGAAAAGGACAGATCCTTGAGAGACCCCACATTTAACTTGAACCTTGATGGACAGCCTTCCTGTTGTTTGTTTGATCCACAGCTCACCAGAGTTTGTTAGGCTGTACATCACTCCAGCATGTCTAAGATAACAACCACTTGTTTTTTATAGTCTTTAAAAAAATGCTTTGGAGGCATAACACTATGAAAAATTATTATTATTTCTTGATTGTATAATTTTAAAACATTAAAAGTAGACTAATATAGATAGAAATAGAGTATTTCAAAAGGAAATTTTATTGTTTTTATCTTTTAAACAAAAATTCAACAATTTTCAAAGTAGTGTTTTTTAAAAGAAAATCAGTTTCCTGATATGTTTTTTATATAGCTAAAAAACTCAGTAGTTATTTTTGTCATTTTTTACAATTCTAAACATGGTCCTGGATATAAAATAAAGAATAAAAGTAGTCCTTTATGTATTTATTTTCATTTGAATAAGATATTATTTTTGTTATCAACTATGTTATTGATTTGTGTTTCAGTGTAAAACCGGCGGTATTTGATCTCTTCTTAACATTTGCTATAGTAATCTATTTGGGAGCCATTTATGTCTTTATACAGGTAAGTTATTTGTAGCTACTGTTTTATATATTTTATATTTAAGGTAGAGTACATTATGGTACATACCCTATTATGTTTAGATTTTGTATGGAGAGGAGACACCAACTTACCTTGGAAAGTTGTCCTTAGTATAACCTAGTAGTAGATAAATAGGATAACACAATAAAGCACTAAAGTTTTGAAATATTTCGTAAACACTGTTCACTTTCTCAGTCAGTAAAGAGTATTAAAAAGAAGACTAAATTGTTGTAATTTGGTTGCAGAAAATGGATCTGCGTTGAGTGTTTAACCACAGACAAATGTTTTTTTATTGTTTGTGTAATGTTGTTATTTCTTTTTTTTTTACTGAATGAACTATTGAAATTGTTGGACGGAATATGTATTTTGCATGTAAAAATAAAATTACATGGAAAATAAAATTAGGAAGGTTAGGTTTGTTTAGGTGTGTTGAGATCTGGAAACTTAAAGTGATCTAACGTGTGTTTCGGATTTGTGGGCTGTTGAAACAAGACTCTGGGGGTTTCTGTGAAAAGATTTTTGGTATTGTTGGAAGCTTCATTTGGTATGGCTTGTAGAATTTTGAAGTTTCATTTAATATTTTGTTTATTCTCTGTAGGCCTGGGTTATAATTGGTAACAAGAGAGATGGACAAGTTTTTGTTTCTTTTCTTGGGTGTTATATCAGTGTTTTGTGCCAAACAAATTTGATTCTTAACCAGTTTCTCAGGATAACTTCTTTTTACAAATGCAGATGTCATTTTTTGTTAAATTTGTATAGTTGACTCTTCTCAGAATGCATCCTTTTGGCTCTGATTGCCTGCTTGTAAAGAATGCCTCGTTTAGTATTGATAAAATGGCTGCTATCGAAGTGGATGTATTGTAGGTGGTTTTTCGATTTAACATGGATGCCAGTTTGTATTTTGGCTTTTCATAGATTTACATTGACATCCAGGAAGGTATCTGTGAAGTAGACATAGTCCAGGACAATTTAGAATAGAAGGTTTTGAAAGACTTACTAAAAAGTTATCTAGGCTTAACTTTTCTGATGTGCAAATAAAAAGGTATTGTCAATGTATCTGTACCAACAGAGAGGTTGACGTGGTTGCCTCCTAAGAAAAGTTTCCTCCATTTCTCCCATATAAAGGTTTCCATAAGATGGAGCCATTCTGCTACCTATTGCCATTCATTTTATTTGTAAAAAGTTTTTGTCTTGGAATTTGAACTTATTCTGTTTGGTTCGCCAAAAAAGAAGTGGTAGGATATGTGTTGTTCTGTTTTTTGTTTAAAAAATGTTCTAGACATAATAGACCATGTGCTTGAGGGATATTGATGTATAAAGATACAACATCTATGGTTACACAAATTGTGTTTGAAGGCAGGGGTTGTGGTACTGAAGATGTGCGTTTGGGAAAGTTAGACACCAACTTTAGTGTTTTATTCTGTGTGTTTTCTATTTGTGTACTACTAGTTAATAGCAAGGACCACCACTTTCCAAGGTTAACCTCCTCCAAGGTCTCCTATCCATACAAAATCTAAACATATTTTATATTTAATAATTAACACCATAACTCAGTTCTTTAGGATTCTTCAAAATTCAGGCAATTAAAATCATAATAAATCAAATAAAATCCTAAATTGTTTTCTCATTTTGTTCTTATTAGTTTAACTTGCTCTAATGAGTGAATTGAGCAGAAGATATCAAGAGGGTAGCTTCCCTTGCTATCTATAAACAATCCCTCTCACATAGTCTTCTTCATTCATTGAGTAATTCATTCATAGCAAAACAAATGACGTGGCATCTTATTCAGAAGGACTGTGTATTTGCTCAATAATTTTACAACCTGCTCATACAATCTGATTACCACTTTTTACTTTCCAATTATTTTCTGCCAACCAATGTCAGATTTGAATTTTTGTAAAGCAAAAACCTCTTGGTCATCATCGCTTTCTAAAAAAAGGGAAGAAAAGAACATAAATAAATACTCCTAGCCCTTGAATACTCGGGTTTGGAAAAGAACAAGACTTGATAAGAAAGATGAAAGAGAGGGATCTAAAACCCAAGACTACACAAAAAGTGTAGAATCCAGCTAGGTTCTCTCGGGATTTCCAAGCATGTACTCACCAATGTAAACCTCTTATGGATGTCAAATTTGAAATTATATCTCAAAAATTCAAAGAATTTATATTTGTGTGAACAAATAGTTTGTCAAATTGTTACTAGTATTGTTAATAAACCTAAATTCTATATGGGCTTAAGAAATCTTGATAAATTTTTGACCTTATGTTACATTAAATTAGGTTGCCCTACTTTGTAGAATAAGTAAAAAAGAAGTTTAATATATTTTGCAATATTGATGATCAATCTACCATATATAGTTTAAAATACAGTGTAGAAACATTTTACAAACTTTCCCACTCACACATCCCCAAAAACAAATAAAAATAAACCGAAAAATCGTAACCAAAAAATTTCATTTCGGTAGCCGTTAATCAAGAATTGAAAATGAACCACGGACACCCCGTCTTGGAACAATATTTATGTATTCAAATAAATGTGTAAACTTGTTTCACTAGTGCTATAAACATTTTCTCAACATAAGTAGTTTTTGATTCAAATCAAGCTTTTAATGACGATAGTATAGCTTCATTTTTGTTTCTGTTAATTATTTATTCTTAAACTATAATATTTTTTCCTTGTGTTTTTGGAGAGAGGTTTGGGTCATTAATATTCATATTTTACTAAAGTTTGGCTTTGAAAGTAGAATCGTCAACATTTAACTCTTTACTTAAAGTATCAAAAGATAAGATACATTTTAATGGAAGTACCTGGTCGTCAAGTATAATTTTCTTTAATACGCTGTCCTGGGCTAAGAATAATCAGCTGTCCTGAACGGTATCAGACTAATTAAGGATATAAACAAAAAGCCCGATTTCAACACAGGCCCACATTGGTGTCACAGGTAGTATTTTATAAGATTATGTTTTTGTTTTAAGTTGTTCTATGTTACTTGACTTGATAATGGATTTTGATCCATTCACTCAAGTTATTGTATGTTCATTTTGTAATTTTAAATTTTGTGGCACATGTTTAAATTAATAATAATAACATTATCATTCTGTTCCAGACTTTCCCATTTCTGTATACGACGATGTCAACTTTGGTTTCTATTAAGAAGTCCAAAGTACAATAATTAGGTTATAAACCACAACGTGACAAAATTTCAGTGGTATATTGCTTCGTAAGTTTATATTTGTTTGTTTATAATATTGTTAAGGTTTATTTTAATTATACTGGCTATTACAATAAAACCTCTCACTTTTTGAGCTGCTTGGTAGTAGAGGAGGATAAAGTGTTGTCAGGAATAGATTGTGCATACAGTGAGTGTTTTCAAAAACAGCCAATCTGTGATTGCAAGTGCTAACAATTTTGGTATTCCATATTATGAAAACGTTCTTAATTGGAACACCATCTTGATTATCACGTTGATAACACCTGATAACACTGGATGCTATTTAGAAGATGTAATTTTCAAAACACAATAAATAAAAACAGTTTTTATTGTTCTTTCATATTTTAATATAAAAATTGTACTAACTGTAATATTTTTTCCTTTATTAGCCTGTGAAAAGTGGGAGGTTTTATTGGGTCACTATGTATATAGAGATTATTTTTAAATACCTTGAACATTTTTACTTTTTAATAAGGAAATATGCATCTAATTTGATTTCATTGTTCGTTTATTATACCTGTTACATTTTAAGATTCATTTTTTCTTTAGTATCCAAATCACTCTACAGAATTTACTATAAAGTTACCTAGTTTTTTTTTCTCTGTCATGTAATTTTGCTTAACACAACTTTGACACTTTTCAGAGCTTTTATTACATCATCAGATTCTTCTCTCTTCTGAGGTCATCATTAGTAGGTCAAATTATACACTTCACTTAATTGATGAAAACTACGGTCGCAGATTTTAAAACTAAGGATACTGTCAAGAATTTCGAAATATACCCAGTATTTAAAAACAATAAACATCTGTTACTGAACGACCAACTTTATGATACAGCTATCTATATCATAAAATCACTCCCTTCAGAATGTAACCCCTCAGAACTAAGAAGATGGGAACTGTCTCATAAATGGGTCACAAAATCAAAAGAACCCCCTAATCTTAATCTTAGATGAATCATCCTTTATCCTTTTCCCTTTCCCAACAGGAAAATAAATACAAAAATAAATAAATAAAATAATATAATAAATAATAATCTGTGGCTCAACACTCAGCACAGATCCATCCTAGATCAAAACAATTCTGTCTTCTTCTTTACTCTACTGATTGAGAAAGTGAACAGTGTTTACGAAATATTTCAGAACTTCAGTGTTTTTTTGTGTGTTTTTTTACTTGTGTACTATTAGGTAATACCAAAGACCACTTTCCAAGGTAAGCCTGTCTTCTGTCCATACAAAATCTAATCTAATGTAATAGGCTATGTGCTCTATTAAATTCTAACCTATATCAAGATAAGGGAATCCCTGACAAAAATCATTGTACGATTGTACAAATAATGTTGTCCAAAGACAGCAGTTGTCCTTGGACAGTCACATGGGCGTACCTTATGTTGTGTTTTTAATATGTGTTTAATGATTATAATTGCCTTTATGGACTGGTTTCATTCAATAAATAACTTTTTGAGTTGGCTGTACAGTACTTCTTTTATTTTTGGTGACTTACGTTTCATCTGCTATTCAGACATTGTCAAACCAGATTATATTTTATTAGTCTTGCATTGATATAAACACAAATGTCTCTACAATGCTATTGGCACTTATAAAATGACCTGCAACAATTGTTATAAATCATTTATAGGTCAAACAGGAAGATCTTTCAAAATGAGATTTAAAGCGCACATTCCAAACAATAATTTTATCAATAAAATTAACACCTCAAAATTTGCAAAAGTCAGTCACAATTTTATCAGCATAGAAAAGAATGCAAATTTCCCATAAATGTTCCAATAGCCCAATAATGAACATTTTAGAAGAATTCTAAATTTACGACAAACAACATCAAACCCAAGCTCACTACTAAATTAAAAAACAATATTCCAAAACACTTTCTTCATCAAAATCGAACCACTTCATTCAACGACGACCAATTCCAAAACACAGATAATAACCTAGGATGTGACATATGTGTGTACAATATGACCATCATAGATTTTAAAATTCACATGTAACTATGTGTTTGTTAGTGTTAATCGTTGGTGTATAACATGTAGGTGGTGTTAAATGTTAAATATAACACAGACATATCAATGCAAGACTAATAATATAATCTAGTTTGACAATGCTTGAATAATAACTAAACGTATGTCATCTGAAAGAAAAAGGACTCAACTCAAAAAGGTATTTATTGAATGTGATAATGTTGTATCTATGTTTTATATTAATGTGTTGATGACCTCAGAAGAGATAAGGATCTGATAATAGAGAGTAGAAGCACCAAAACGTATCAGAGAAGTGTTTAACAAAGTCACATGACTGAGAAAAAAAAACAAAGAACTTTATTGTTTGGTTACCTTGTGTTTATTTACTGCTGTGGTTTATCAACTATACTGTAGCTGCTGATATGTCCAGGTACATTATAACGAAAACTATGTTTAAGCAAAGAAGAGATTGGTCATTTATATCAGACACTACATTGATCTTCAGGCTGAACGAATAGTTCCTTGAAATTTCTATTCTACAATACCAAATATACATTAGTAGTCTCTAAAGTTAAAAAACTTGCCTGAGCAATTTTGATTGTAAACTTTCCTGTTTCTAGATATCTATCAGGAATCATCAGGACAAACACTTATTTCATTCAACATTAAAACATTAGAACAAATGTTTTTACACTTTTTTAAAAACTATCTACTTTATCCAACAGTTTAAAGTAGACAGTGATACAAATTAGATATATTTATGTATGTACAAATTTATTGAACAATTTTAAACTTATAAATTATACGTGATGTGTGTTTTTAAAGCATATTTAAGTATTTTAAAATAAATATTTGAATGAAATCAGTGTTTGTTCTGATGACTGATAAACAGCTGTAAATAGGAAAGTTTACAATCAAGATTGCTCAGGGAAGTAAAAGACTTTATAAATATTATAGTGAGCGATCGGTTAGCATAATACCACAATAAAATGATTGTAGTCTGTCAATTCAACTAAAAATAACTTATATTCTAGTTTGATAATTAAAAAATTCAATTTTTTTAAAAATATTATTACAATATAGATAGTGTTCGGAAGTTTTGTCTAGACAGTCATCTACAGTCTTTGCAAACTATCTTTTGATGTTTCCACTTCAACGGGTTTATGGTACAATCTTTTCCATTCCCAATGATCTCTCCTCACCTGCAATCTCCTCCATCTACTTGCTTGGCTTTCATATCCTCCTGAATTTGTACTTTCTATCTCTCTACTGCTCTTCTAAGCATTCTTATTTCCTCCATTTTCATTACATGTCCAAACCATTGTAAATGTTTCCGCTCGATCATCTCTTTCAGCTATTCAATTTTGATCCTTCTCTTTATACCTTATTCTTTCCCTTCTTGTAACATTTTCTATTCCTCTAAACAATCACATCTCTGTCATCTATAATCCATTCAGATCTATCTTTGGCCATGTCTCTGACCCATATGTTAAAATTTGTTTACAGTACACTTTATACATTATTGTTTTAGGTCCTTTCCAATGTTCAACTACTATATAACCTTCACCATGTTGTAAAACTGGCTTCTTTTCCATATCCTTTGTCCTATCTCTTCCTGTATCTCACCATTGGTGGTTAATTCCAAATATATTAGGGGCAATTATGATTTTTTATATAGATTTTATGAGAAATAATGGATGTTATCACCCTATCATGGTAATGATTACACATGAGCTGCATTAAATTTTTTTTTGTTTTAAAAATAGTTACAAACTTGATTTAAATTATTTGCATATATATATATATATACATGGGTGAAGTATGAGAAGGGTTTGATATCTTGTTTTAAAATTCTACATTAAAATTATGTATCACATGACCACCTTCCCATTAAAAAAATAGAGTTAAATTCAAAATGGCGGATCAAATTTTTGAAATCATAATAAAATAGCATTTTTAAATGGAGTAGGTTTTTCAATCACATCTACCTTAAAATTTCCCTTATATATGAGATATTAAGCCGTTCTCATACTTTTCACCCACCCTGTATATATGTTTGCATACTTGTTTTTAAAATACTTACAAACTTTATTTAAATTATGTTTGCATATTATTTGTCTTCTGGTTTTAAAGTTATTTGATAATGATGGATTGTTTATATTATTAATATTGTTTAATCAGATATTTTCTATCATTTGTCTATATAAAAACTAATACACGATATTTCGGAAGTATAAATAAACTCCCGTTATCAAGTGACAAACTTGGAGCATATAAAAGAAGAACACCGATGTAAGTTTAGGGCCATGTTGGAAAATAGGACAACATGACCTATAGACTACTAGGATATGTTGTGTATTAGTTTTTATTTACACAAATGGTGGCAAATGTACGATTAAATAATGTTAACAATTTGTGTGTTGTATAACTTTTAATTGTTACTTATGTTTCAGTATGGGACCTTAGCAAGTGAAGATTTGCCATACAAACCAAAGAGGATTAACAATTTATGTGCTTAAAATCAACAATAACTTCATGTTGAGTATTTATGTACTCGGCAGTCATGCTACTTAAGTCAGATTGTTTATCAGTCCCTTTTATTCCTCAAAATTAATAAAATATTTATTGTTATATTTTATATAGGACATTTTAATTATGTTGTTGAACAACGTTATAGCTAGTAGTTTTTTTTACTTTGTATAAATGCATTTGTTGCATCTGTAAAAATTGTTGCTATAACTGTTTCATTTTGTCCGTCAGACGTTGCACATTTGAAATTCACACTCAATTTATACTTTGATAAAAAAAATAATAAAAAAATACAAATGTAAAAGGTTTGTAGTATAAAAAGTAGATTACAACTTATAAATAAAACAAAATTTGTAACAATTGCCTACTGCCAGATAATTAGTTTATCCTTCTTTCTTGACTGTTCGTTTTGAGAAAACTAATTGGTTTAAATACAGAGTAGGGATAAAGTCGCTTGATCGAAATCTGTCTAATGATTAAAATAGTGTATTACTTATACTGTAAACCTACATTATCAATGCAGTTGGAACAGAACTGTAAACAAATCCTTGTCAAAAGCTGTTCCAATAAATGTTTTCAGATTGATAATATCTTTTGGTCTTTGTCAAAAGACTTTGTCTTTATCAATTTCCCACAAGGAAAATTTGCACAGAGTGAAATCACAGGATCTTGTTTGCCATTCAACAACTAATCTAATCTTGTAAATTTTCATTGAGGGAAATGTCCTACAATCAAACCATAGTGAAGGTGGTGCTCTGTCTTGTTGCACTTTTTCATAAATATGATTGTCAAATCTGGTATAACAACATTGAAGCATTTAGAAATATGGGCATATTATTCCACAATACCAAATTCCAGTCCATATTACCTTTAATTCTTACAGAGTAACCTGATGAGAATTACTATCACTTCCAGTAGTTGACACACCCATTCCGTGTCCATAATATCCGTATTTATAAAATTATTATCTCCTTCATAACAAATTAAAAGGTGTATTCACAAAATTCCACACCTTGATATATGTATCATCTTCATGAAGAGCTTGTAAAAGCCGAGGTTTATAAAGTCTTAGATATATTTTTTTTAGAATCTTACAATAATTCCTAGCACTCATTTCAAACTGTAAACTCATATCCTAGACTTTCTACAATTGTATGAGCTACAAGCTTTAAATTTCTTAATTTGCTACTGTTGAAGACCTTCCTGAACAAGATAAACTGATTTAGTTTCTTCAAATCCATTTTTTAAATTGTAAATAGCCTGTTATGATAGTGTAGGTATCCCAGGAAAGTGATTTATGAATGCATCATTGAATGTGATAATTTTTTGGTTACACATCCACCATGTTTGTAAGGCAATGACATGGTAACTCATTTTAATAATACCAAAAACTAGAAGAGTACACATCATTGTCAACTGTACACTGTTGTTCAAACCAACCCTGTACTGCTAGACCATGGTAGGAGATACAAAAAATAAACTGGTTTTAACCGGATAGAACTGATTAGACAATCCATACAACTGATGAAATTGTTCAAGTGACTTTATCCCCACTCGGGATACAGAACCGTGCTGGATATTTTTCTAATATAATATTATACATTACTTTAATGTAATGAACAAGTCATATATTATATTCAAAGTAAATCAAATCACTGAAACCATTTCCTTTTTGGCAACCTAAGGAAGATTTTATTATTAAAATAGATATTTGTGAATCGATGATTTTTTATTAAGAGCTCTGAAAACATAATTTTTATAAATGTGCTATGTTTTCTTAGTAAGAATTTTTTTTAAATTGTTTAAAACGTCTACATAAAAAGCAGTAAACAAAATTAAGTTTTAACAACCACAACTTATTGTGGAGTCTCCTTTAAACTAATATTTTCAAAAGTGTTCACATTCACATTTATATTGCATTACAATGAGTGTGTCACTAATAGTATATTATATTTTTCATTTCATATTTTGATGATATCATTTCATTTCGTGTTAGCATTTATACCTTTTTATACGAAGTAGGTTAGATTCAAATAAATAAAATGTGTTTAGGTGTAAACAATCAATAGTCTTGTAAGTTTATAGAACATTATCTTAAGTAGACTACTGATATTTTTCAGATGACATTTTACAGGTTATTGATATTCATTTAATTTAAAAAATGAAATCCCCGAACACAATCCAATGTTATTTCAAATCTATTACTACTCACCAATTTATAGAATGTATATGTTACCGTTATATTATACATCAGTCTATTTGAAATATGAAATAAAATATGTCGTTGTTTGAGTGTTTTAAGAAATTTTGTCAGTTTTTCTCTACCCTCTGCAAAATAAATATAGCTTGGATGACTGTAAAACCAATTTGTTTTTGGATGTAAACTTGTTTTGGATTGGCGTTTCGCATTCTTGCCGCTAGGCGCGTGTATGTCGTCGTTTGAAATGAAAGGAATTATTATAAATTTGCATGATAAATTATTTATTAACAACATCTTTTTCGAGTTGTTACAATTGCAATGTTTTTATTTGATCAAATAAAATTTACTCTATTGTAATTTAGCTTGAGTTATACAATAGGGAAGGTCTATATATTGTGTTATATGGTTTTAAAGTCATCTATATTGGTCAACTAATTTTTTCCACATGGAGGTTGGAAATGAGTTTAACAGCACCAGGAGACACATGTCTCCCAATGTGTGGAACCCCAGTTCATCCTGATTACCCACTAAAACCTATCATCCAATAGTTCTGTTGACAGACCACCTGAAAGTCTTACGCTACGAGAGAATAGATTCAGAGTAAACGCTTCCTTCTATACAGTGTCCTCAAGTATTTTTTTCTTTTTAAAATGGTATTCGTGAAGTTCTCAATGATATTAAAGTTCTGTTTCTGTGATGAGCTGAACTGTTGATATCACCTCCTGACTTACATTCGATCTCATCTCTTCACTGCCCACTTCTTCCAGCTTAAAAGCGTATGGATACATTGTATGTTTCATAATCACAGTAGTCCACATACTTGTTGGTGTATCTTAAATTTTTGCAACCATGTTCTGAAGCATCCATGTCCGGCAAGCGATTCAGTAATATAATACATTTCCCGTGCTATCTATTTATCCACGTTCTTATCTGTGGAATGAGCTCAAAGTCCATTTTCCTATTGTATCGGTGTTCCTCTCTAGCTGCACTCCTGACTATATTCTTCATGTGTTCCTTCCCTGTGTCTTGATTGCTGAAGATTAAAATATATATCTCTTCTTTCCATGATTAATAGACTAAAGGTGTAACAAAAACTAGAACCAAAGCCACACTTTCTGATATTGTGCAATAAGCAGAGATGACCCTTATCACAATAAATCTGTGTACAGATGTCAAATTCTTCCTCATTGTAATTTTAACCAATGTTTCTTCCCAAATCAGGGTTACATACAAAATTTTGGTCTACTCATTAACATGTATATGGATTGGATTGTGTACCTGTGGGGCCTAAAACAAGTCTTAAATAAACAATAGTAAATAAAATATTATTCACTTTATTTATTGATCATAATTTATATACCTCGGATGTATTTTAGATTTATTAGTTATATAATATGTTTAGAAGAGTAGAGAAGTGTTGTGTTTAAAATAGTGTTTACCGCCAACATGTTAATAATAAAAGTCAAATATAGAAGCTCCACAAAACTTTTTTGTGTTGGTAGAGATGTTTAGTTTTTGTGGGTGTTATTTAGTTATAAAAAAATAAATTGTTAAGTCTTGTTTGAATTAAACTTATTATTGTTATATTTTTTGACATCGAACTTTTGTTTTCTTACAATTATGTTAAATGTGTAAAATGCCCGATTAAAAAATAATGATGTAATAGGATATTATTCTAGTTGAGAGAAATAACAAATAAAAGTTAAACTGCTTGCCTTTCTATTGCAAGTCAAATGTTAGTGTCTATAAATAAAAACTTGTTAAATTTTAAGAAAAGTGTTTAGTATTCTTTTTTAAATACACTTTGCTTGTAATATATAATCTAAATATTTTTCCATAATCCTTTTTCAAAAACTTATCTTAGGAAAAGGTAGATGATGGTTCCATACAGAGATTGTTAAAATATGGAAATTTCATATACAGACTGATTCAAAATAGCACAACGTATTTCGGGATCTGATTTTAGAGCTAAAAATAAGAAGAAAAAATTTATGTAAACGTAGCTCCGGAAGTACCATTTTCTGGTTGTTTTCCATTTTCAGTCATTTTGTGTTTATACAGATACTGCACACAATATATCTTTAAAAGTAGATAAGGTATTGTGTGAAGATTTTGGTATATGTATTATTTATGTATCCATTTACCAATATAGCCTACTAGAAAACCAAGACTTTATTATGTTGTTTTCAAAATAACAAACATTTAAAATTTTTAATGTTGAATATCTTGGAAACTGTAACATTACAAAATATTTTTTTAAAAAAACTAAAGATTTTATTATCTTAATGAAAAACTAAAAATGTTTTATCTTTCCTGTATTCCAAAGGATAACCGAGTAATCGTAATAATATATATTGAAAGAAGAATTAAAACACCAGTCACATTTGAAACTATTATAGGAAATATAGAGTGACACAGAATAACAAGAATTTTTGAACTGCGTAGTGGCAGCCATTAGCAGGTTGCACCACTGCAGGGCAGTGCCTTGAGTAAGTAAACACTCCGCCATTTCAGTAACAATGGATCAGTGGAACGAGCAACAGCGTTTGTTAGCAAAAAAAGTTTTATAAAAACTATTAGTTTGAAAGCTGTGCAGAGGGAGTTCTGTCGTTTTTATAACTTAGGACATCATGGTCTTGTTCCGTCAAAACACATGATAAAAGTTGTATTAATAACTTTGAAGAGACTGGACATGCCCTAAGGAAGAAACCAACAGGACGACCAAAAGTACTCCACAGAAGATTGATGTTGTACATGAGTCTGTCTCACAGAACCCACGGTGTTCAGTTTGTAAGCAAGCAGTTGCGGTTGAAATGTCCCGGAAGTGTGTTTGCAAAATTCTTCATTTAGATTTGAAATTGCATCCATACAAGCTGCAACGAAGCTATAAGTGAAGGAAAACAATTACCAGTTGTGATCACAAATTCTGTCAACAAATGATGATGAATTTCTAAGCAGTCAATGACGATGTTGCAGTGGTCATTGGGATATCTCAACAGCAGATTTCAACAATGAATTCGTACAGAATGACGCCATCTAAAGGGCGTAATTTAAAAAAATGATAAATGGCAAGTTTTAAATTTTCAAGAACTATGAATAAAATGTTTTTCTTCCATCACTCTTGGTTTTATTGGATTGTTAAAAAGTTCCCATTTTTTTGTGTCGCCCGGTATTTTCATTTCTGGAGAATGAATTATAATCATCATAATTCCATAATATTTTTTTATAGCAGTAATCTATCCATATTAAATTTTAGATAGACTTCAGGTAAATTGTTCATGTATGCTACTTACTTTCACAGTACTTCTTAATACAGACATCCAGCAACAAATTCTGCTGACAGCCTGATAACCATTATTCAGAGCTGCTTGTTTGTGAGTATAGTTGTAACAGTTCCTCTATTCTCTATCAGCTCCTTCAGTGAGTCTCTTGTTGGATTTGGAGCAGTTTTCCACATCTCCAGGTGCTTGATAGTTGAGAGACTCTTAGAGATTAAAATAGTGTGTGTCAATATGCCATGTTCTGGCTCTATCTGCAAAAGTGACTGTATCTTCATACTTGAGTACCTAATTATGGGTTCAGTTTTCTACACTGAAGAAGGTTGTTTTTTATTCAATGTGATGTCGGGTTATTGACAGAATATGTGGGCAAAATGCTAATCCTGCAGACATCTCTGCCATGCAGTCATGTCCAGTGTTCAACTCGAAGTATACCACTGATTTTCTTATTAAATTCCATATGACATCTTCGTTGTTCAATATTTTATATATTCTGTGATGCGCTCTTTATTGAATGCCAAACAGTTGTTTTTAAAATAGTTTTGGCAGTATAGATGGGTATGAGTTAAAAGGTGTATTTCTAGGTAAAGTTATTTGATTTTTTTTTTTGTGATTTAATAAGGCAATGCTCTTGTTTCAGCATCAAAGTTTGGTTTGTTTTGTCTGAAATGTAATATGAAAAGAGTACTAAATGTGCACCATTTCTTCTTGTGATCCGTTTGTGTAAATTGCAATCCATTGGGTGTTCTAAAATGATTATGTTGTGTAGATCTTTACAAATGATTAATTGGGTTCAATAAGTCTCCCAGATCACTGCAAAAATTGTTAGATGAAATCATAACTTTTTTGAATTAAACATTTTTAATGATCTCACCAGTTATTGTGACTTGTTTTTAAATAATGTAAGTACAAAAAATAAATTTCTTTTTTTAATATTTTGTGTTAAAAAATAAAATAAATAGTCCAAAATTATTGCACAAACTTTCTCATTCACTCATTTCCAAAAACCAAAAATGTAAATTCAGTCAAAAAGTAAAAATGAACTATAGACACCTTTTCTGAAAAATATTTAAATAAGGTTCTAAACTTACTTCATTTTGTACCATAAACATGTTCTCAGTGTAAATTCTATTTGATTAAAATTGAGAAATGATAGGTGTCAAGCTTCATTCTAATTTTGTGTTTTGCCAACTATTCTTGAGGCCTAATATTGTTTTTTTTTTTACTTACGATGTTACACACAGATATAAGTCATTAATATTCACATTTCATTATAATTTAATCGAAATTAATAGCTCCAATTTTACGAAATTATGTATTTCATAACAGGCTCGTAGCCATTTTTTTGGTTTTTTCCCCGATATTCATGAACTGAGTTTTTCGTAGAGATAATGACCAATACATTTTATTTGGTTCGTTAGAAGCAACAGTGGAACAAATTGATCACCATCGTTAGAGCCGATTTTGAGAAAATCGTAATTTTGTGTTTACTTATGACAGCTATCCCTTACATTTTGAGTTATATAAAAATGCAAACAATATCCATATATATTGTCAAAATATGCCCACATATCAAATTTGATTAAAACGGTCCATGCACTTGTGCTGAAGAACACTGCACATAGACGTACAGACATAAGTCCAAAGAACAATTTTTTTAATTTATAGGAACTCAAGATGGATAATTATATCTGCAAAAAAAAATCGATATCAGTTTTTGTATCTAATCATAAACTTTCATTACACTAAGTAGGGTGCACATGAAAAAATAAAAATCGATAAGCCGATTTTTAGAATATTTTTTTTTTTTTTTAGATTACTTATAACTTTTCATAATGTTGTTTAGACAACTAAGCTCCATAAACTTAGGTGTCCTGTATGTATTTTAAACCAAAAACGTATCCACTCGTTTAACCACCATGACGTACATATTTTCATTAATAAATATCAGTAATGACTTATGTAATAAATCTAGATTTAGTTTTCGCGCCTTGTATTTAAAGTAATCATAAGTAACAAAGTACAGGACATTCAAAGTAAAATGTTTCAACTGGCGTAGTTTCAAAAATGACCACCAAAGAAAGAATAATAAAATTAATCGTTATAATGTTGAACATGGGCATATTAAATCAACCTAATCTTTTAGTCGGCCTAGTTACATATTTGAAGATATCATCGTATATTAAATAATATATTATATAATCTTGGAGTATATAAAAAAATAACATTTAAGCAATATGTCAGTAAAATAAATTAATATCTGTGTACAATTTTCATTGTACGCTGAGTATTAGGACTATTAATTGGGATGACATTTGCGGTACTTCGTAAAACTTTGTAATTAATATCGGAAATGTTTAGCCAAGGATCTTATTGCAATTTCTCAGTCTGTATCATTTTTATAGGTATCGACCTTTTAGCTAGTATCGACTCTACAAATGAGTTTAAGCTGATACATATGTTCATTGTTGAATTTTAAAGTTACAAAATTGTGTTAAACTTATAAACTTGACGTATATTGGTGTTATTTTTTCTATATATTTTGTGATAAAGATGAATGATAAGGAGATAAAACTCATTTAAGTAAATAAATTAGGCGTGCAAAGTCTGTAGTCCTGATAAGATGAAGCCAGAATTTTAAAAATATAATTTTGTCTTACTACATTTTGGAAACTCCAAACCTAGTTGCAAAATGGCTCAACCTCCACTAGGTGAATACAGTACTTTTATATATTATCTTTGGAACACACTCATATTATTTTCGTATTTACTCAGAAATAATAATATTCTGTTCATAGAGCAAGTAGCATGCTTGTAAGCCATGATAATTAGGCAGAGACTATTGTTGTTGGGAAAACCTTAACCTAGATTTAAAATTTAATGGAATTGCCTAATTTAAGTTCTATTTTAAAGTTTAAAGCCTATCTTTAATAATATATTTGCTTATGGTAAATGTTTTCTTTAAGGTGGCGCCTTATTTTTCGGATTTTTTTATTATCGGCTAGTACATACTTTACTTTTTAAGAATGAATAATGTTTTTCTTGTGCAGATCACTATTTTTCACTGAAAAATCACAACCTAAAAACTACCAAATTCGACATATTAATAGGTTAAAATATAATAGCAATGTTAATAGCATATTTCGGTAAATGTTTACTTTAAGGTGGCGCTTTATTTTCCGGATTATTTTGTATCGTCTACTACTTACCTTACATCTTAAGAATAAATAATGTTTTCCTTGCGCAGATCACTATTTTTTACTGAAAAATCACAATAAAAACAGACGTATTTATAGGTTAGATATAATGGCAGATGCTCACGTGATATTTCATTCTATACTGTGATCCCTCATTGTGTAATGTGCATGCATCGAGCCATATGATATTAACATTGCTATTAACGTATTCCTATAACGTATTTAATCTATAAATATATCGGATTTGGTAGTTTTATAAATTGTGATTTTTCAGTGAAAAATAGTGATTGGCACAAGGAAAACATTATTTATTCTTAAAAAGTAAGGTATGTAGTAGAAGATAAAAACATAAAAATCCGAAATATAAGGTGCCACTAAAGTCAACATTTACCCAATTTTCTTCTTTATGGAATCATAGTCTCTTTTCAAACCATCTCCCTAATGCTGTCTTCAGTAATTATAAAATTTGTCTTTGTTTATTTATTTTGCATACCGTACCTTAACTTTTTTTGACTCTTATTTTAAGAAAGGTTTTAAACCTCCTATTACCCAGCCACTGCAGATTGATCCTTTTGACTTAAGTCATTACCGTATCAATTTTTCTAAAATTGTAATATATAAGTCTATATATTTTTTAATGTAGCCTATATAACTTTTTTAGAACTTCCAAGAAGTGTAGCTTGGGATAACTCATATTTTTTTCTCTTATTTTTCAAATTTGTATTATATCAACTTTGATCAATGGAAAGGGGAAAAAAAGAAGATAATTAAAATATTAGCAAACAAAGTTGTACCAATCAATAATAAATAGGGATGTAGAAAATTTTAGGTTAGTGATTTTTTGTTAAACACAAAATCAAACATAATCTGTTCTGAATGTCCAATTTTTAATCTATACTATAGTTGTGAAATGATGAAAGATCATATACTAAGTAGTACCATATACTTATATACTTATATCATATACTTAGTACCATATAGGCCTATCGTAAACAGTAGATATATCAAAATTTGTTAGTATCATTGTTGTTCAAGTTTGGTGGCTACACATTGTTTCTCTAACTATGACTGGTTTCTAACAAATTTAAATAATTTGACTTTTAATAAAAATTAAATAATTTGACTTTATTTTATGACAGATCAATGAATCAGGACCAAGTTTGATTCAACCTTCACAAACAATTTTCTTTACACTGGAGAACAAGTAAAAAACTGATAAACCAACTCCTTACACCATGTGTAACTACTGTACAAAATGACGTAGGCCTACTAACTATGATCTTGTTATGACTCTTTGACCAGCTTATTATGAGTTCAACATTTTAGTTCAGTTTCTTATAAGAAATGGGCTTTATTTAAATAAGTTTTTCTGGTTATCTTTATCTGCTATTGTGTCTCTATATTCACTTCTAGAGAGTAGGCCAAAATGGTTGTAAACCACACTTTCATAAAATATCCCCATCAAATTGTTCGTTTTTTGTAAAATTATGGTAAATTTAGGAGTGGTGGGGAAATTAACAGAAAATTTAAACAACTTCCAAAAGAATAAAATAGGAGAAGATTTTTGTTTTAGTTTTAACTCCCATAAGACTTTATTGATTCAAACCAAAGTTCTATACTTTTAAGCAGGTGATAATGACAAAATCTGTTGCAAATATGGAAATTAGTATTAAGCATACATATATATAAAGAATCTATATAAAACAAATTAATAACAACAGTAAATAAACCAAGCATTTTAAGAAAGCTTACACATATTATAAGCTTAGTAAAAGGATCATCAATTTTAATGTTTGATTTTCAAAGCAATGTTTAATTGTTTGGTATTCCTGTGTTTATTTTACAGCAATTAAATGTATTATATAAACATTATCTTTTTATTTTATATGCTTATTTTATAAAATTACTGCTCGTTACCAAATAGTTTATTGTATACTTTACTTATAAAAACATCCTGAGAGCAAGATAGCCTATATTTGTTTAAAATCAAAGTCAAATTTAATTTATACTTTTTTGCCAATTATTCCTAAACTCTAATATTTTTACTTATGATTTTATTCATAGATTGAAGTCATTACTCTTTATACATTTCATTAGGTAACAACAAAATCGGTGGATTTTTTGTTGTTTAAAGGGTGAAAAACCTCTCTGTCATCATCACGTTATAAAAAGAAGTAATAAAAGAAGATCAAATAAACACCCTTAGCATAAATACTCTAATAGCTTCAGAAAAAAACAAGAGTTAGTCAAGAGAGACCTGCTAGGAAAGATGAAAGAGAACCCTAAACTACATGAAAAAAGATGTAGATCCAGCTAAATTCCCTGAGGAATGTCTAGCCCATAGGATTGCCTATAGTGAGCCCTCGAGGACCAAAATCGATAAAACTGATTTTCAGAAATTAAGTAGCGTATTTTACAACAGCTCCATATATGTTTTATTGTTTTTACCGATAACTCACAAACTGGCATCTTTAGAGAGATGATTACCAATAAGTTTTACTTAGGTCTTTAGAGTCAAACTCATCAGAGCTAATTTTGAGAAAATCATGTTTTTTCCGATGGCAGATGCCACTATGAATAAATTTTCAGTTATCAAAAAAATTTAAAAAAGTCACTAGATTTAGCCAAAATATTTTTAAATGCCAAATTTGATTAAATTGGTCTGCACTTTTTGGCTGTAGATTCATTGCACTAATATGATAGATGACAAGACAGACCACTTTTTTGGAGTCAAGAGGTCTCAAAACAGATATATCCCCAAAAAACTCAAATTCGTCATTTACATAGTTAGGGAATTTCCTTATACTAGGCCTATGTATATGTGTGAAAGTAAAACACATTTTTTTTTTCTCAATAAATACTTTATTGTTCAAGACGTTTCAATCACCAAGTCATCCACCTTTAGTTGATACCTGTAAACAAACCTTTGCAAATTGAGGATAATGTCATCTTCAACAAATACAGTGTTTATTGTGGAGAATTATGTTTTCTTTTATTGGATTTTAGAGTTTCGACAAGTGTTGCTCATTTCAAACAAATTGAAAATTATTACTAATATCCATTTACATAAACACAAATTGGAAATTACTGACTCAAACACAAATTTGATATTAAATTAATATATGATTAGCTTATATATCAAGTTAAAAATAGAACTATATTGTCTAAGTTATAAAATATAATTGCTAAAAAATATCGTATAATTAATAAAATTTGTTTTTAATCAGATACAAGTATGGCTATTAAAAAGGAAGTGTTTGAAGATATTCCAAAACCTAGGCAATCAATAAGAGCCTCATTCAGGAAAGACATGATATCTGGAGTGTCACAGCAGGAAATATATAAGAAGAAAATGGTAAAATGTTTTATCAGATTAATGTAATCAAACTACTGTTATGGTACTTTAGTCTTAAAATTATATTATTAGGTTTTAATACAAATTTTGAAATTTAAATAGGAATCTATACTAATAAATCTGTGGGTTGGTGGAGGGGGGGGGGTGTCTACATTTGTCCTCTGAAGGTTTTAACATTGAGTTTGTTTTGATATCTCAATTAGAAATTGAGTTATGTCAATAAAAAGGTTTTCCTATGTAATTTTCCCATGAGGATATGGAAGGCGTAAAGGTTAATATTTGTTCGCCTTAATCACAGCATCTATTGGACCGATATCAATGAAAGTTTGCAAGCTTGTAGTAGTATTTTTTAAGAAGGTTTTAGACTTTGTTTCATATTGATTTTTAAAAATAATAAGTTATTTTAAAAAAATGTAAATCTGTAGCAGTCAACATTCCCACATCCACAGTAAATAAATAACAAATTCTCTGTGATTCTGTGTTTGAACAAACCTAATATGTGACAAAGAAATTTTTTTAAATCTTTAAAATTCAATGCGAAGTATCATAAGTTCTTCTAATTTTCTTCGCTATTTTAGACTGAGCAGATTTTAAACAGTTGGTAAGTCTAGTATTAATTCTATACTAATATATCTCAACGTTCAGAGAGTGAGAAAAAGAAGAATAACATTGTAACAAATTAAGTTACCATAGCAACCAATATAATAATCATTTATAACAGCTGATTAGGTCTATCAGCTTTAACCCTTTGCGGTCGGTTGGCCAGCATTGCTGGCCAAGCCCCTCTCCTGGTTAGATTGAAAGGTCTACTTATCTCAATGTGCTCTCAGGTCGGATGGCCAGTACTGCTGGCCATGGCTGTTTCTCTGTCAGATTGGCCGCTATGTTGTCCTATCCACTGGCAGTATGTGTCATGTTTTTGTTTACCTGCTGAAAATGTGATAGGACCTAGGGTTTTAAAAATTTAAAGTCCAAAATCGTTTTAAATGTCAATGTTGTTTTGTTTTATTGAACACTAATAAAATGAAGAAAAACATTTTATAATTATTGTACTTATTAAATTATGTAATATATAAAACAACATTAATTAATTAATAATTAATAAAAATTAATAAAAAATGACTGTTGCTAATAACTGTTTTTTTTTTTTTTTTTTTTTTTTTTTTTTTTTTTTTTTTTTTTTTTTTTTTTTTTTAACAATCATTTATTCATTAAAACTAGTCCTTGAATGTCTTTAGCGTATGATATTTTTCAAAGCATAGTCCAGCACAAAGACCTGGCTGACATTTGCACGTTTTGCAGAAAAACTTGCTTCTTTTTCGGGGTCCTCTTTCACTACGATCACTGCATACAACACAGTCTTTTGTTTTCCTGTCTTCAAGGGGCCACAATAGGTGTAGTTTGTCATTCAGTCGCTCCTCTTCTTCCAAATCTGATGGTCGGTGTCTTTTGTTTACGTTTCTCACCAGTCCTACTAATTGCTTGGCAAGCTGCTTCCTAAATTGTCGTTGCCTTATTTTCTGCTGTTAAGGTTTGTCTGCGTTAAACAAAAGGAATACATTGACTATTCCTGTTTCCAAAAGCCAAAAAAAAACTTTACGCCACCATTTAATGGACTTTCTGACGAAAGCATAGGTCGAAATGTATTGGTCGGCTATATCGACTCGTTGTATTTACAAACAACAGTTGGCTTCTTTACATTTTCCACAATGCCTTTTCTCTTCACTTGTCTCACAGTCTGCGTTGAGTCATCATAAAGTGTGCTAAGCATTGTCACATCATTGGTATCTTTCCAAATTAAGAGGGAATATTTGTCTTCTTTTCTAAAAGCTTTTATTTCTCCTTGTTTTAATTTGATCGGTCATTCTTGATTGGTCACTTCTTTCACCTGTTGTTGATTTTTGGGTTTTTTACCTGAATTTTTTGTCTTTATTACTGGTTTTATTTGAGGAGGTAATCCTCTTCTGTTCCGCATTATAGTTCCAGTGATATGGACTTTCATGTCGTAAAGTGCTGCCGCCAAGTCTAAATTGGTATAGAAACGATCAGTGAAAACATAAAGTCCCTCAACACTCCCGTAATCCTCTTCTAGTGTTTTTACTAAGTGTAAAACTATCCTGCTAGTAACACCTAGGTCTTGTCTGCCCATAAGGTCTGTTGTTGATTTTCCAAAATATGGCTCTTGTCCACAAATGTAACCAGTGTTCGATTTTGAGATTACGAAAATTTTAATACCCCATTTTATGGGTTTGTCCTTATTATAGACTTTAAACTGTACCTTGCCTTTAAATCCCACAGTGCTCTCGTCAAAACTGACTTTATGTTGAAAGACATAGTACTGTCTAAATTTTTTGTCTAAATAAAGTACCACTCTCCGAACTTTCCCAGAACGTGACATGACTCTTCCTACAGGCCCATTGTGAGGTGGACTAACATGGAGGTTAGTAAATTTCATAATGAGTAATTGAAAAAAAGAAGATTACTCAACAATAAAATAATGTTATAATAATTGTTAAATACAGTTTAAACTAAAGTTAAAATTTTGTTTCTTAGGCTAAGATTAAAATTGCTCGAGCTGAGAGAACAGCCCGCTTGAGACCAATATACCGGATAGTGATGGAAATGGTTGCGTTCTATATAGATAAGCCTTATTCATTTGTCGAAGAAGGGATGTTGGATGCAGACGTACATATCAACTTGCTGGAAAGTTTCTTTACTGTTGGAGGCTGTCAAGCTATTTTGTTTAACGAGACTAGTCGCAATCATCCAGGTAAATACACGTCAGTATGGCATTCATTAAACTAACACTTTCCTATTTTCTGGATATACATGTTTTATGTTACTGATAAAGTCCCTAACCTTTTTGGAGGGTAAGCTTTAATAATAATTGAAAATATTCACAATTTCGTATAATTATACTGTTTGGTTCAAGTGTAGAACACTTTACTTATCTATACATTTTTTAGATTCGTTAACTTCAACTTTTAAAAGGAAAAATAATATTTTAATGCGCTATTTTCTTTTTCACCGTAAAGTCTGTAAATGAAAGAACCAAGTCTGTATGTATATGCACATACATATAGGTTGTGTAAAGTCTAGAGATCCTGAGGGGCTCACTCATAGTCAGTATGAATATGGTGGACCTAAGGTAAACTAGCTGGATCTACATTTTTCTTCGTGTAGTCTTGGGTTAGATCCCTCTCTTTTATCTTTTTATTAGGTCTTTCGTGACCAACTCTTCTTCTCTTTTGACCCTGACACTAATAGAGTATTCGAGTGTTTGAGGTCTTTACTTTTATACTCTTTTCTTATTAGAGTATTCGAGTGTTAGAGGTCCTTATTTTATACTCTGTTCTTCTTCTTTTTTTTTTTAAGGTGATAACGACCCACAGGTTTTTTGACTTTTGAAAGATAAAAAAATGGACTTTCATTGAAGTAATTATACAGACATTCATTAAAGTGATGGACTTTTAGATAGCAGAATAAAGTTAGTAATGACTAATGATTAGTATCAATTATCGATCAGACTAACTGCGCATGTGTAATACAACTTTTAAAAGATGTTACTTTTCCATAAAATAAGAATATTTTGACGGCTGTAATTGTTAAAGGCTGGGTAATTTGTTTAATATGAAATGAATATAAAATTATTTAACCTAACCTAACTTGTCCTTTTTTCAAAGATATGTTAGCTAAGATTAAGTCTATTATATTAACATAATTCAACTATTATTTGTACGAAATACTATTTATATAAAATTTTACAACTATCAAAATCGTCATATTCTAATAAATTTAAAACAATCCCTATGATGTTGAATTTAATATTGAAATTTCATAGTTGAAAATGATTTTCTTTGGAAAATTATTGTTTTTATATATTATGAAAGTGTCAGTTTTGGAAATGAATATTAGTTACTTGACTATACATGAATTCCTATTACATTATGTACTTACCCTATTCTTATCTGTATTTGGAACTTTTCTTTTTCAATTTTAAGTGGAAAAATTAATGCATTAAAAGTTATGATTTTCTTTTCAAAGTAATATTTGAAGTAATGGTGATAACAATTAAATTTTAAATAAAAGTTGAGTGTTCTAATCGTTTACCTACTGTTCTTTTTTTTTTAGAAAATAAATAATATAATTAAAATAATTATGCTATAAATAATAGAATTGTGTTCGTTTATGAATTTAAGCTTTTTTCAATAGCTAATGTTCCTTTTTAGATTTTTGTAAGTCTATTAATTAGATATTTTCTATTCTTACTCATATAGATATATATATATCTGTTGTCCTTTTTTGCTGGAAATTGTTACCCAAGAATTTTAAAGATTGGTGTGAATGCGTAGTTTTACAAACTTCCCAACACAAAAATTAAAATTAAATATTTATTTATTGAAAACTATATGAAAACCCCTCATCAATAATATATCCTCAAAAGCAGGGGCGTGCCGACGGGGGGGGGATGAGCGGGACCGGACCCCCCCCCCCAGAGCCAAAAATATTTTAATATTTTTTTATAAATTAGCAAAATTTAAAAAAATATATATTTCATAAGATATTAATAGCAGCTAGCAGTCTCATATAGCCTAAAATAGCACCATATAAACCCTATTTTTTCAAATTTTCGTTTTCCATAACCCCCCGGCCGCCCCAAAACTCCCCAGGCCGGACCCCCACCAGAGTAAATTCCTGGACACGCCACTGCTCAAAAGAAAATTACTTTGACATGTGGACTTCTTGTAAAGGGCCCTTTTATCACAATGAGTGTAATACTATATATATATATATATATATATGATATGCATACTCAGCGACTCCAAAAGCGCATTACAACTCCTCCACCAATATAGGCCTTCAAGTTACTACCACAGAGTCCAAGAGATTTTAGAACTCCTGAACCTGTCCACGGACAAGGAGATTTTCTTTCAATGGATACCGAGTCATTGCGGACTTCAGGGAAATGAGAAAGCTGATGAAATAGCGAACGCAGCCACCAATATGCATCCTATACCATCTAAAGAACTACCTCTTGCAGGCTGCATCTCACAGAATCCTGAGACACAGGTGGGTGGAGCAGTGGAGGGATGAAGTGATGGGTCGCCATCTTTACGGACTCCTCAAAGAACCAAACAACACTGTCATCTACAAGAACTTGCCCAGGTCCGTGTCAACATTTGCCTCAAGAGCTAGAACAGGACATATTGTAAGACAGTCCTATCTTTTTCGTTTCCAACTTGCTGAGTCGCCCCTGTGTCTTGTATGTCAGATAGAAGAAGAAACCCTACAACACATCCTCCTTGATTGTATCATCAGATCGGAGGTCAGAGATGAGCTGAGGAGAAGACTCCAACCTAATTGCACTCTTGGACGAATTTTGACTGATCCCACCTACTGGAGACTGGCTAGCTATGTGTATGAGAGACACCGTGCGGTCGGCATTACCTGAGGCTGGATGCACGCACCATGAAGATGAAGATGATGATATATATACACAGTGTACTCCCGATTATCCGGGAGTCTTGCAGAAAAAAACAAGTACAAATATTTTTACGGTTCTCTTTACCTGTTTAGTACGGGAAACAACCAGTAAAACTACAATAACAAAAATGATTCGAATTTGCACCTAACCACAATCACTAGAAACTTTAAAATAAAACACAATTATCTGATTAATTGTTCTTTATTAATTATTTCCACTAAATGCCCTGATGTACATTTCGATAATACGGTTATCATCATCGGAGGGTCTTGCTTATAAACTAAATCTAAACTTACATATCTCCTAATGTACATCTACAAAACACTAGAAATAAACCGTCAATCAATGGAATAACATCATTCCAAATCACTAACAAAACTATAAAAAGCAAAACACGTCTTATTACGCGGGAATTGATGGTGACCATGTTCTGAAAATACCATGTCCATCAAAAGGATTGATTGATTTCATACCAAGAGGATTGACAGTAACCTTGCGTCATATTGTTAGATGTTTCACTGTATTCAACACGTCATACAGAACAAATGCTGTCGAATGTTCAGACGGCTCACCTTTGTTCATGATAATGTTCGTCTATACACTGTTGTAAAAACTTTAGCTTTACTTCAGTCCTGACTTGGCACTCTGTGACTTCCATCTATTCTCTAAGTTGATAAAGTTTAAGTCATTTTGAAGATGATGGCGAGCTGAAAAAAGTTGTCACTGAATAGTTCAAAAAGTTGATGCTACATTGACATTGTGTAGTTGAAGGCATAGAAAAAATGTTACCACATTATGAAAAGTGTTTACATTTTTATGAAGACTATGTATATAAGTAGTCTACAGCTTTCTCTAAGTCTCAGACAATTAAAAAAAAAAAAACTTCCCTTAATTTTGTATATCAAAATGTTCTTTATTTACTGGACAATCCTCATTGTTATATGTTAAGAATGTTGCTAAAATATAGAGTTGACTTTAGACATAGATATATTTTTGTTAAAGTACAAAATATTAACATGGTTTTTGTTTGTTGAATTTAAAATGGAATTGAAGAAAATTTTAAGGTTAGTTTCAAAACATACTATTAATTATTAGGGTACATTATGCTTGTGAAGTTGTAGACTTATTTTATCTCTAACTGTGTACAATATATATTTTTAGAGCTGCCCAAAGGAAATCATCCGACTAGAGTGATTGTGACTGACTGCAAAGATGAGAACATATCAGGTTTATCAGTTCTGGTTTACCGTACAACAGATAAAGTTAATGCATCTGAGGTAATACAGGATATTTAAAAATATTTATTTATATTTTTGGTTAATTATTGTTGAAGAGACTTGACTTAGGTTTTCAGTAAGTAATACATACAACATTTTAAGCATTATGCTTTAAATTAAGAAAAAAAAGTGGCGAAATGTAAAACTTGTTAAAAAATCAATATTTCTCTGGCTTTTGCAAACAAAATGTGTACAGTAATACATTTCAGATGATATTTAACTGAAGTTTATTTGAAAAATAAGAATTATTATTATTAGAGCCCAGAAAAACTGGGCTCTAATAATGTAGTAAAGTGTAGTAAAATGTAGTGAAAAATGTAGTAAAGTCTAAAAATATAGAAAACAATTAAATAAATTATTATTGAGGCAATTAGTTCCACAGTCAACAGTTGTTGAGGTTGAAAAAAATACTACATAAAATTATCACGAGGAACTTATAGCTTTTTTTAAAATTATTTTCTTATATATGAGGTGTAGAACCTTTTAGAGAAAATAGAAACTGTATAATATAAGAACTTTATAATATACTTTGTGAGGCTGAAACTGCTGTCAGTCAACAACGCATTGCAACATTTAACCAGTAAAAGGAAAAAGAGAATGGTCTCGATTTACATTACTTAAGCCTAAAAACTGGGTTTAATATTTAGAAAATATAGATGGCTGAAACTGCTATCAGTCAATAACATAATGTAACACTTAACCAATAAAAGTAAAGAGAATGTTCTTTATTTTCATTACTTAGGGCTAAAAACTGGGTTAGTTTTTAGAAAATATAGATACCTCAGCATTGGATCATTGTAAGTATAGTGTTTTTGTTTTTCCTTACAGGCGATAATCAGAAATATACATTTCTTCAATGTAGGCCTATATGAAAAATATAAATTGTTGTCTTCTTGGTGACTGAAGGTCTACCCTCATTGTGAGAGATTGTCTGGTCGTAGTTCATTTACTGTTGTAGAATTTTTATATGTGGGTGACATAAGTTACTATCTTTATATAAGCTCTTTATCATAGCTTGATGCAAACCACTAAATACTAATTTGTCACATTGAAAATATTTATTTAAATTAACAAATTTTGGTAACATCCAAACTAAAAATAAAAATAATAGTTTTACTTGTTTATACCCTGTAACATGAAGCGTTACAAATATTTTATTACTTTAAAAGCATGTTGGGTGCCATTTGTAACTTGATGTGGGTAGACGCGTTGAGCGTCATTTTGTAACGTGAAGTGTGATAAAAAGTTATTTTACCGAAAACCATGTTGGGCGTTACTTTTGAAACATGAAGCGTTACAAATAAAAAATGTTTTCTAATTTATTATTATTAATTTTTACTTACTAGGTTCTTACCTTCATTTTTGTACTTCCCAGCCTCAAAATTGTTCAACGTGTTTAGCTGAAAAGCTGTTCTTTGGTAATCTTTTAAAAACTCATCTTAAGATTTTTTGAATACAAAATCTTTATTCAACATAAAAAATAAAAAAATAATTCCATCAATTATAAACAAAGAAATCAATATTCTAAAGAAAATCTTAAACCTATTTTTATACATCTTAAATCTAACAATTTTGTATTATGCTTGTTTATACCAATGATCACAGTACATTTCACCAATGAGTACTTACAGTTTCACTTCATCCACACCTCTAATTATTTAATCTATCACCTTTATAGGTACATCAAAACTCCATTATAATTAATTGTTGAACACATATTTCTTCCCCCAATTTTAAAAATACAGCCTTGCTTCGAGGACAACAGTTTCTTACGTCCGACACTCTCGCCGACTTTTTGCAGAGTGACTACAAAATTCCATTGAGTTGCCCTTTCCGTTTCTGTTAGCTTCGGTTTATCGCAACTCCCGCTTCTAATATCATTTGAATTTCTTTGTTCTGAGCCAATCACATGTTTAGGATCGAAGTCATCTCTTTTTATGGCATATTACGCCATACTGAGTCTTTGCTTTTACATGAAATCTTCTCACTTACAATTCATTAATTTCTTTTCATTTTTTCTTTTCATCATTATAAAACAGCTTTCTTGTTTTACCATTTTAAAAAAATTATAAGATTATTATTTTTTAAGCAATTGTTTCTTTAACAAATAAAACACAATTTTTCTCTTGTAAAATTGTGTTTTATTTGTTAAAATGGAATTCTATCAAGTACCGTCGGTCATCAGTGTAAACAATTGTTTCTTATTTAAGAATTAAGAAACAATTATTCTAAAAGGAAATGTTTCTTATTTTTATTTCCTAGATTAAGCATTTATACTACATTTATTTACAATTACCAACTACAGATTTATTATTGGTTGGAATGTCCCATGCTTACAGCCCCAAGTACTTATAAATGGTCTCCGTACCATTTGTTCATAAAAAACCTAACATAACGGTTCCGACTGTTCCAATATGCACTGTACAACCATGAGCAAAGATAGCCATGTTGTTTGAGATGGTTTTAACATTTCGTGAGACTCCATATTCCAGAATTCTTGGCATTCCAATAACTGAGCCTGTCTCTTACAACTTGATTGAAAAAAATGTATATGTTTGTGATTAAGCATTCACACTGCTGTGGTAAATGTTTACAGGCTTCACTCAAACAAATTTAAAAAGTAGCAAATATATTCAAATACTGTAATACCTGTCAGTAAGGCTTTCAGCCGACTCAGAGTTTGCCTCACCCATCAGAAGTAAACCGCACAAGATTGCTCAAAGGAATATTGTCCTCTTTTAGTTCCTGAAGAATAATATTACATATTCTTTCACCTATGGCTCCCAAATTAGCTTCCTTAGCATTTTGAAAAAACATTAATTAATTACCAAAATTTAGTGTCCATTTTGTTGTTGGGCTCATTATAATGTTGTAAACAAGTAGTTAGATTTTTTAGGGTACCAAAATTGGTTGACTCATCGATGATCAGGCTAAACTTGTTATTTTTTTAAAGTACTGAAAGAGAATTAGTCACCTATTTCCCTTTTTCATTTGTGATAATTGTGGAAACTTTGAGCAGCTTAATTTAACTTTCTCTGTTAGCTTTGTGTCTGGGAATTCGCTCTTACACAATTGTGTGAGATGATCAGCACTTCTAAAAGCTATGTTATGATCAGGTAAATGCTTACACAACTTAATTTCAGCACTCTTCACTTTTTGCATGAAGTTTGATAACTCCTAACTCTTGCAGTAAATTCAGTATATACAGACAACGCCATTTGGCCTTTTTACTGTTTGAGTGGATATCATTTAGACAATTTTTTAAGTTTGGGTTGAGCTCTCATTCTTTTATGTAGTGTTAGGTCCTACGGCGTTATTATTTTTTGTTAACTCTACTCAAGTTTTAAGTTTATTTTTTGTCTTAGAAATGTTGGCCCTTTTACGTCATTGACCACTTGAACATAGTTAATAAACAATTCAAAATGAATAAGTGATGAACATCCATTCATTACTCACAAGAGGCGTATACTTGTAAACTTGTATTACTATTACTGACTACATGACACACGACTGAGCAATTTTATTTTAGTAATAGATATGTAAGGTTAGATTTAGTTTATAAGCACGAGACCCTCCGATGATGATAACCATGTTATCGAAATGTACATCAGGGCATTAAGTGGATATAATTAATAAAGAACAATCAATCAGATAATTGTGTTTTATTAAGTTCCAGTGATTGTGGTTAGGGGCAAATTCAAATTATTATTGTGAATTTCACCACAGTGCTCAACAAGATTGTAACCAATTTCAATATTGTTGCTGTTCCCATAGAGAAGTCAAAGATCTGACATCCTAATATAGCTTAACCATGTATTTTTAGTTATTGCTGGTTTATTTAAACTTAGTGCATTCAAGGTCTTATTCAAAGTCTGAAGTTAATAAGTCTTCTTTTCTGAGTGTTTGTTTATTTTTTGTCTAATTTTTGGTGAATATCCTTTCTATTTCTTCGTTTTGGGTTGATTTGTGGCTTCCTGTTAGAATATATTAGTCACTTAGAGTTCATTAGTTTTTGAAGGGAACCTGATTTATTAGTGTGCAATTTTGTTCTTTTTTTGGCGAGTATGTCAGCTTTTTAATTACCCTCCACTCCAACTTGGGAAGGAATCTACTGGAATAATTTATAACTGTTTTCTGAAGAGCTTGTAGTTGCTTGAGAGTTTTTTAATGTTACATAATATTCTGCGATGTGGTGATTTGTTCGAAAACACTGCTTGTGAATCCATTAAGAGACCACCTTTTTGAAAGCCCAAGATCTGTACAGTACTTGTTGAATGGCTAGGGCTGTAGTTTTTATTTCCCCTTCGAAGCTTTTTGCATATTTGCTTACCAGAGTGTAGTGAGAGAACAACTTACAGTATACTCCTGCCCTTGTGGTATCTTTGTTGACTATCGAGAGCCGCAGGGAAATTTTGAGTCACTTGTCAGGATAATTACTTTCCATGGTTTACAGTGTCAGAGCTTTCAGGACTTTTGAGTCAATATAGTTTTTCTCTCTCAGATGGACAACGCAGACTCCGCAGAAGCAAGTTGTTCTCTCACTACACTCCAGTTTGTTATAGTGGTTTGATGGTTTGGCAGCTGTGCTCTACCTGTTGTGGTATGTTCATCAATATCAAGATGTTCTGGTATTGGTGGTGGTTGCATGTTAAATGTGTGTTCTGAATTTTCTGTTTAGGTCAGTTAGCCAAGGAAGAGGCTTGCATTCTGATGTAGGAAACTCTTGACGATTTCTAAGCTGATAGGTAGATTTTTTTGTATACTATTAAAGGCCTGCACCACAGTCTTAGTGATTTCAGTTTAATTGAACTAATTTTCAACTATGAAAATTCGATTCTTTTTATGAAGTTATAACTGTTGGAAACATATAACTGTCAACTTTCAATGATTGCCAGTTCTAGGGTTTAGATTTACTTTTGTTAGTGTGTCACAAACCTTGACACATAAACACACAAATTGAATCTATAGATGATTTGTTATTTACTACTTAGAGTTTTAGTCTAAATTTAAAAATAATTAGTTGAATAAAAAGTAGAATAAAGACATAGAATGAAGTAAGATATGGATGTTTTAGGAAATATGTTACTCCATGTTAGTTGTTGATGAAGAAACTAACACTACTGTTGGAGGGCTTCATTTACTCAATAGTTTGGTTTCTCAGCCTCATATTGCTCAAACATCAACATGGGGAGAACTGAATAAAGCTATCACCGGTCCAAAGCATAAGAAAGAATTTTTGGACTATTTTATGGGATATGTTCATTTTATGAGACGTAAGTTAAAGCTTTCTGATGGTATGTTATTATAAACTTTCCAACTCATCCATCCCCAAAACCAAAACTATTCGTCACCAAAAATATCATTTGGGTAATTTGTCAATCTAAAAATGAAAATGAACTATGTAATATCGTTTATGACAAAATATTTATATATATATTGCCAATTATTCTCGAACCATAAATTTTTACGTGCGATTTGCACATGGGTTTGAGTCAATAATTGTCTTGTTTCACTAAAATTTATCTTAAATTGATTAGCTGATTTTAAGAAATTAAGTATTTAATAACAGCTTCGTGGCTGATTTTTTGTTTTTATTTACTGATAACTCGTGAAGTACATTTTGTTTAGGTCCTTGGAGGATAAACGTAAGCAAAGTTTGATCAAAATTGTTCAAGCCGATTTTGAGAAAATCTTAAATTTTGTGTTTTTTCTTCATATAGCAGATACCCCCAAATTTTCAGTTATAAAAAAAACTGAAAAAAAGCTTGAGATATGACCAAAATATGCCCACATATCAAATTCAATCAAAATCGTTCTACACGTTTGGGCTGTAGAGCTATACACATATACACATATTCTCAAAACAATTTTTGAACCCATCACATAATGTTCTCAATATTACGTATTATGTAATCATAGGAGAATAAAAAAGTAAAAACAACATATTTAATATATAATATAGTTAATTTTTTTTAAATTTATGAAAAAGTTTATGACGCTGTTGTCTAAATATAACTAATTCAGATATCGATGTTTGTTTTAGAAACCAAATTGGACTTGGATGGTGCAATACAATTTGAATCAAATGAAGAAGTTTATAATAAACTTAGTAAACCCAAAGCTTTGTTAGAGTTAGCTACTAATAAAGCAACTGTTAAGGAAGTGGAGGCTGTTGTACGAACCTGGCTGAAAAAAATGGAGTGGGTAAGTCCATGAGTTATTTTAACTGAGAAAGTTCCGACTGAACTCCATAATTTAACAACAGACTGTAACATTTAATTTATATTGCAATAGTAAAACAAAATTACATTGCCTGAAAGGGCTTATACTTTGTGTCTAACATTATAGAGTAGATGATGCTTAAAAGTCATCAAATGGGATTTATTTGTTAAAATTCCATTGCCTTTCCTTTGTTTATACTAGCTATTCCTGCTGCTCCATCCAGGTAATCAGGCTTTCTTCTTAATCGTGTTCAACCTAAAATCTCCTATATTTATAATAATTCTAAATAACTTTTTGATTATGTATCAATTTTTTGTTACTGATAAAATGTATGTTATTGTTGAAGTATCAAAAATATAAGGGAAAATGTGGATCAGCATAAAACAATGTATTAAAACTTTGAACTACTCCACCAATTTCAAAAAAGTTTTCAGTTTCTATTAGTGTTTAAATCATATACTAATTTAATCACTCTCAAAATTGACATTGTTGCTGAAAAATTTAAGGATATTCTTAAAATGTTAATAAATCTGGATTTCCAATTTTTCAGCAACGAACAATGGCTGTAATTTGTGACTTACTGTTCATTGAGAAAGTATATATTTTATTTGAAAATAATGTATATATTTTTTTTATTGAAAATTTTGGTTTTCTTATTCTGTTGAGATAAATATTGTTATAACTTGAGAACTACAAAATAAATTTGAATCAAACAAAGATTAAAACATGATTAGATATTGTGCCTACATCAGTGGCAGCTCGTGATAAGGTTGCAAGGTTGCACAACCCCCATCCCATATAATATCTAAACATTAAAAATGTTTTTAAATCTAAACATTTTTTGAAAATGTTAATACAATTTCAAGTTTAATCTACATCCTTTTAAACAAAAAAGAGATAAAAAAAGTACAGTGTAGAGCTGGTGATAACTAAGAAAGAATTGTGTGATGTGACATCATCGCTTAGGTTAGGTTGTAGAGCTCGAGTGCACCAGGCTTGCCCGTCCCTCTAATGGTAAAATAACATGGAACACTTTGCGTCTTGAAAACTTAATTTGTTGCCTAGCAACGGCCTATCTCTCTATTAGCTTGCAGTAAGTTTGCAACCTGACAGCAGACATGCGCACTGCATAGTTTACACTTGACTATGGAGTGGACTACAGCAGCACTCCTTTGTTCATCCGGTTATTAACTTGAGTCGTCTGTTTGTATTTGTTTTCGAGATTATGTGTGTTTTTTGAGTGGTTTGATCACTTTCAATCTCTATTGTTCATCCGATAACAAAAATATCAGGGACATTTTGACTTTAGTATTAGGTATTTGTTTTAAATGGTGTTGGAATAATTCTCACTTTGTTTGTTCCGTAATAAATAAAACTCAGTAATCTTATTTGTTCTTATATGAAGTTATATGCATTTTTTGAGTGGTTCGATTATTGTACCAAGTACTGTTAGTTTTAACATTAAGATGTGGTTAAACTATTACTTAATGACAGTTTTGTTAGGACGATGTAATCTGTGGAAAATATATTACAAAGACCTTTCAGTTTGCTGTCATGTGAAGAAAAATGTGAAATTAAGCGATTGGGTAGGCCTACACCTGACCTTTCTGGTTTTACCCAAATTGTCCAATCTCGAAAAAGGTCTTTTACAGAAAATGTAATTTGGATTTATACAAAAAGTGCAGTTGGCTGTATGGCTGTAAATTAAAAATGGCATTATTTTGTTTCCCCTGTTTATTGTTTAGTGGAGAAGACATATGGGTTAAGACAGGATTTAAAGATCTAAATTATATTGCTGATAGAATAAAAAACATGAAGCATCAGCTAACCACATAAAAAATAGCTTACAATTAGCTTTTTTGTGGACAACAACAATTAAAAATCAGAACAATTAAACATCCTATAGTGTGTATAGGATGAACATTGCTGCACATAATGAACGGTTAAAACAAAATAGATATGTATTATGTATAATTATAAATTGTATTTGATTTTGTGGTGCATTTGAATTGGCATTAATAGGTCATGATGAAAGAACTGAGTCGAGTAATCCTGGTGTGTTTAAAGGGTTGATTAATTTTAGTGCTGACGTAGATGCAGTTCTAAAGAGAAATCTAGACAGTGCTACAGTGTTCAAGGGGACATCTTAAACCATCAAAAATAAACTTTTGCAAATTATGTTAGAGGTCTGTCATAAACACTTGCAACCACCAAGTTTTTCAAGCACCAGCTGCCACTGGCCTACATAGGAAAGAAAACTATATGAAAATTAGCAGTTCTCTTGTCATAAGGTTACAAATAGATAAACCGAGAGATGTCACATTTTATATACTACCTAGAGATTATTGAAATGACAACATCAGTTTCAAAGTTTTATTGCTTCTTGGATTAAAAAGCTTAATATGAGCTTATTTTTAGTCTTTTAATTAATAATTTGTATTTATTCATGCATCTTATATTCATTCTACACTAAATTCTTGTTTATAGTACTTTATTATTTAAAACAGTTGTTAATATATCTTAATGTATAGGTACTGAGACACAGTGAACATCTCCGGAGTGAGAAACCAAATGTAGCGCCAGAAGCAGAATTCGCTCATTGGCGGAGATTGTTAGTAAAATTCTCAAGCATTGTTGAACACAATAAAACTGAAGAGTGTACTACCTTAATCTCATATCTTCTTCAAGCTCATTCAAAATTGTTCAAGGTTATAAAACAGATTAGTTGTTATTAATTAAATAATAATATTTTTAGATTATTATTAGTTATTTATATTATTTATCTTCCTTAGGCAAAAGAATATTATAGCACAAGTTGTTTTACTAAGATAGATAAATAGAAATGATGTGGCATTAAAAAGGATTTGAACTGTGAACACAAGATTTAAATATTATAGTATATTCATTTTTTATATTAATCACAAAGGCTTATTGGACTCCCAAATGTGAAAAATAGAAATACATCTAGACACCCCCAGGAAGATCCATAAGCGCCATGATCATCAGAATCTTTCTGACAAAGTTATCTGGAGAGTAGCAAGTAGAAATTTCCAGAATGGCATGCCATTTTTACTCCTTTTCTAATAGTTTTTAAAAGTTCACCAATAAATTATCCAAAACCCATTTTCAAAGGAAGGTGATAGAATTCATCCATGTAATTAAAAATAAATGTTGTTGTGTAAATAAATATATGTTGGATGAAAAAACTTTGGTGTTAGTATGTCAGGAATCAAAAAATTTGCAGGCAGTAACCGGAGCCAAAATGGCACAAAAAAGTATATAACATGCAATAAAATTTTTCACATTTTGTTCAAGATATACAAAAGTTTCCCACCTTTTTTTCTTTTTCTTTATTAATATATTACAACTGATAATTAATTATATCATCTAGTAATTTAACAATTAGTGGATTATAGCCCTATGGCTACTTCCAGCAAGTCACAAACAATCATATACTACTAGCAGGTTATTGATTATTCTATTTGTGAAATTAACATGAGTCGATTTCTTCTCATTTGATTTTATTCTCCACCTTTTAATTTCTCCTGCTACTCATTGCATTAATAGAGATTTGTAGTTTATTTGTGGCTTCTTCTAAAGAATCTCCAACAGCCATTATGGCAGTATAATCCACAAATGTTGCCACATTAACATTACCAGATACTGGAATATCTCTTGGACAGACCAGATATAATACCGGCCCCAAAACACTTACTTGTGGAACGCCAGCTGCAGTTGTTTTTAGACATATTCCATTAAGGCGGTCATTTTTGACCCACCTTTGGGTACATTCCCTTCAAATGAACCTATTTCTGCTTGCCTTTCCTTCTATCAGATATCAACCTCTAGTTAATCCTTTGTTTTAAAGCTATTTTTGAACTAACCAAATGCATAGCTCATTCGTAGGTAAAAGATTTCTTTCCAGTAGCCATTTTGTGACCGTCTCCACTTCTTTTGACCAGCTGGAAGCTCCGGCTGGCTGGAGACCGCGTACACTTAGCCGAATCTTGTCAGGATGGGCCAAGGAGTCGGGTTAGGACGCTAATGAACGCACGCAACCAGTGAAATTAAATATTATATTTAATATATGCCGAATTAAAGAATACAGAATTTGATTATAATTTAAGAGAAAGACATAACGGTAAGACTAAGCCTTAAAAGTGGCCGAAAAGCATACCGATGAATTTAATAGCACGTGGCCGAAAAATGGACTGACCTCGTCCCGTGGCGGTCTTCCGTCTAGCGGCTCTCGGACAAGACTCTCGCCAGACTCTCGGAAAAAGACTCTCCGGACAAGACTAACTGTAGGCTCGCTAGCTCAAGGCCTCCACTCCTCGTCTCTCCCCTCCCCTTCTTCTACGTCATATTGCACTGCTCATCAAAATCGCAAGTGCAATTCATATTTTAATTAAAAATTCCTTTTCATTATATTCTAATTTATTATTATTAGGATTTTGGTTTGGTGGGCTCCTTGGCTGGGCCACATCACCCCCCTCCATACAATTCGAGCCGCACCACTCGGCTCGCTGTAAAGTGGTGGCTAATGTGACACTCCACTCATAAGAAAAAAATAAATTTAAAAAAAATCGCCAAAAATATACTACAAGATTTCCTTAAATTTTGAAAGAAGAAAGAGAAAATACGAACGTGAGGTCAATTCATTGCTGCCAAATGCTTCCAAAGTCCCCATGCGCCTTAATTAAAATTTTGAAATCAGTTAGCAATCTGCAAATAGGTGAAGACAATATAGTCTCCTAGCTACTATTGCCCCTTCTTATTATAAAAATTGATTGATGTAAAACGAAATGAGTGTCCATTTAGGCATTTTTTTAAATTTTTACACTGTATTTACCCCCCTTGAATAAAAAAAACGAAAACCAAAATAAAATTTTGTTGTGTTTTACCACCTTGGGTGCGCATCTGCGGTCTTAAAGAGAGAAATGTTCTTCTGTTACTTTCCTTTGATTGCTTTGCTTACAATCACTAAAATTTCAATATTTTATTCAGACTTAAAAATGATGTATTCAAAATGTATCTGTTATAGGATTAAAAATCACCATGGCTTCATTGTGGGGATGCTCGGTTTCTGCATGGGCAACCTTACAGCACTTTGCTGTTACTCTAAATTGATGTTTGGTTTGTTAACAATTGAAGGGCACCCTTTGGGTCCCTTCCGTGCCTTGTCCTTTTGGACAAAGGCACTAGGCCTCTATAACAACTGTTGCTGGCATGATGGTGACATCTTTACATTTATTCCCCCACTACAGACCCGCCCCCGAAATCTACCATGGTGTTATCCTAAGAGAGAAAAAGAGAAAAAGAAAAAAAAACTTCTACTGTTAAATAGTAACTTAATTATAACAGAAGCACACTTTCTCATGACCCCAGATGCGTTCACAACATTTTGGTTGCGAACATAAAAATAAATATTTATAATATTATACTTCCCCCTTGTTTTTCTAACTGAATTCTCATTTCGTGTCCCATGATCCCGTTATTAAAAATTTTCTTAAGTAAAATCATAATTCCTCTTTACAGATTGTTAACTATCTTTTATTTATTTATTTATTATTATTTATTTATTTATTTTTTTAATTTGCAACTATCACTTGCTTAAAAAAATTTCTTATAAAACATAATTTTCCATTCACGCGCGTCCCATAATTAATTATTGTACACCGTTATGTCTTTTCTTTTACAATATAAAATTAAATTTGCTTTAGTATATTAAAAAAAAATTGTTTTAAAGTTTTAAAGTTGAATGGTCATTTCCAAAAATAAATTAGTAAAAAAAAATTTGAATTAGTTATACATAATTTAAAAAAAAAAGATTACAATAAAACAGATAAGAACACAATTATTCGCGTTTTTTTTTTTTTTTTCCAAGTGGTGTATAGGTGTTGAGGTGCTGGTGTTGGTTGCTGTTGGTTGAGTGTAAGAGTGTTGATGATGCTGGTGGTTGAGTGTTGATGATACTGGTTCCAACGTTGGTTTTGCAAGTTCCAGCGTTACCTGTAAAAAATGTAAGACCTAGTTTAGTTTTTGCTTTACAGTAAGTTAATACTTACCATTCGTACCGATGTTGGAATAGACCATTAACTTGTTTATGATAGAAGTGTAAAATTAAACTGGTTTTGAAAAAAAAATTATTTATGCATTTGATGTCGGTGAAGCAGTACTTTGAAGGTCACTGACTGGTTCTCCAGTGCCGACATGTCCCCTTCCATCTCTAAACACACAAAAAGAGTGTTAATTTCAATTATTAAAAAAAAATTATTATTATTATTATTATTATTATTTTTTATATACTATATTCTTATGCTATCTTAAATGTCTACAATGTCCCTTTTTAAAAAAAGATTAATAGTAATGTACACCGTATTTTTCCGGCAGCCTAATAAAGCTAAATTAAATAATCCATAGCTAAATTAAATTATCCATTCATACAAATTATCATTTATGCAACCTACAATCACTCATATTCTCCTATCGTTTTTTTTTTTTAAATTAGCTATAACTATATCCATCTATTAACTACAACAAAAATTATATTACTTCTTTCAAGAAAAAAAACTATCTATGGCTTTACATCAATTTTACTCAAAATCATTAAACTATAGTATCTCATGTTAAAATTTTTCCTTTTTAGGCCTTTCACAAAATGCCTTCGTTGTATTAACCTCAAAACTTTATTTATTTATAAAAATCATCATATATTTCGTCGTAGAAAAAAATTATTATTATTTGCAGAACATCCTGTTCCTGCCGTAGAATCGTCGTTATTTATTTTTCTTTATAAATACTCGTAGAACATTATTTATCATATATATCTCGTAGATTATCGTAGCATATTATTTCATCGAAGCATTTCATAAATAACCATAAAAATAAAATCATCTTTATAACCTCTCAATACAACTAATTACTTCTTTCCTATAAAAAAAACCCTATAAAGCCTTATTCTTCAACTTTGATACTATAGCCTCTTTCATTATTTGTAAATTGATCAATATAGACTAATCTTTACCGCGTATTTTTTCCCTTCTTTTATTTAACAAAGCAATTATGTTTATAAACTTACAAATTATCATTCATGCAATCTACAATCACTCATATTCTCATATCATCTCGTAACGCATAAACTTTTGTCTTTGACCATATCCAATACTTAAATCATCACGAAAATAGTCCAAAAATCGCTGCCTGGAAGTATGAAAAAATAGAGAAAGTATTTTAGAGTCGGCTTAGGCGCCTGTGAAAACAAAAGATGCAAATGGCCATATTGCATAATGGCATCGCCTTTGGGCCATAATAGCGACGTTTGTTTTAAAAAAAAAACTTATTTTAAACGTATGTTTAAAAGATCCCTTATAAATATGAAATTTTCGGAAGTAAACGTCTACCCCATTTAGACTTCCGTACGTATTGGTTACGAGGTGATAGGAATTGTCTCACACTAACAAACACTCACATCTCACACCGCACACTCATACTATCTTATTCTAATTTATTTAACACATATCCTCAGAGACTTTTACTTTTTTAAAAAAAAATCTCCGTCAGAATCGTTCACTGTTCTGATTTTTAGAGGATATGTATACAAAAGAAAAAATTAATATTTATTAGGTAATTTGAGAGTATTCTTTTTATTTTTTCTTCAAAAAAAAAATTATCTAGGTGAACTATATCCCAAAAAAAACGGATCACCTATCAAAATTTATAAAATATTTTGTATTAAATAAAAAGATTGTCATCATTATTTGTGACAATTTTGTATTTTAACCGCTTATTTATGAAAAGTCCAATCCTAATTTTATTATTGAAGTGCAAAGTTTTGTAAGTGAAATAAACTGTAAATGCCGGACCTTGTATGGAAGCTAGATGTTGATGTAGGCCTAGTCAATAACAACAAACAAGCTGTCAGCCTCAGGCTGTGTCAGCTGAAATTCTTATCGCTTCAGGCTTCCACTGCTACGTCTGATTTGACTATTACTAGGTTTGAAATGTTTATATTGTACTTTGCTTCAATTAATATTTATTATTCTACATTAAGTTTTATAATGATAAAAATTTATTTAGTTTTGTCCTACCTGGTTGTTATTGACATTTTATTATCATTTGATGTATGAGCAAAGCACCCAAGCATGTTAAAGTGTTATTTTTATTTTTTGACTGTTGTTTAAGGAGCTAAGTGATTGCCCTGTGACCCTACTCATTTCTAAATTTTGATTCGACCTTTTACGTTTTGTACGACAGCATTTATATATTGGGTTTATTAAACACCTACATTTCCTGTACAACAAATATACCATCAATACGAGTATTGTTACTGTAGTTCCATACGTGCCCCATGATATATACCTATTTATTGAAAGTTCCGATTTTTGTTTGTTTTGGATATGGAGTAATAGTCTGTCGAGTCTAATTCCTGTTCTGTCTGTTATTGTGGTTAACGTTAGCTCTTTAAGGGCGTCGTCTTTGAAATTTAGGCTACTGTTTAACAAAATATGTTCATCAGCTGTTAGTATATTCCCTATGTCCGGTATCGTTAGTGAGAAAAGATCTCCTTTATAAATACTATTCCCATGAATTTTTGCAAGAACCCTAAATCCTGTCCCTATTATGTCGCAATTTGCAGCATTCAACAGAATACCTACATCCCTTATTACTGTAGTTGTTGTATTCATATATTTACCCTTGTAACACTCCAAGACTATTGGATGCTTCCTTTCTGTACTGTATATCCAATTATTTCCGCTATTAATTAAGATCGGCGAGGTCAAGTTTTTGTAAACTAGCCTAGTGCATGTATTTTCCGTAATTCCCTTAAATATATTCAAAATACAATTCGGTGTAGTGGCACTTATTAATTTTGTATTGGTGTAACAAATATTTAGAGGTCCTTGTTTACATTTTGAAATTTCAGTCGGTGTCAATTCGACAAAGGTCTGTCCGTCTGTCGAAATTAAAAAGTCTCGCGTTTTAATATCCCATTCGATCCAAAAACCTAATGTCGGCTTATAAATGGGATATGTTTTTATTCTATAATGTTGAAAAACGTTGGATTCCGAACCTAACGGTAATTTTATTATAATTTTGATCGATTTTCCCACCGCGTAAGACTGTATGTCTGCCATATCATAAAAATAGTGTAAGTTAATTGTACCAGCCTCGTAGGGTAGGTGGTAATTTTTTGGTAGGTTTTCCTGCACCTCTTTTAGAATAACCAAAAATTGTTTCGGCGGAAGTAATTTTGAGCTAAGTTTCCCCGTGTGAATGTATTCCAAAGATTCCCTTAATTCCGCTATTTTTTGTTTTGAGCTTATGGCTAGTTGTTCTAGTTGTCTAAAGGCTAGGTTTAAATGCAAGTATTTGTATATGTGGTGGATTTGTAAATCGCTAAATACTATTATTCGCTCACTCAATACTTTAAAATTTTCCTCGATCGAGTCCCTATAATGTCTCAGTGCTTCTGTCAATTTTTGTATATTTTGCGTGTTCGTCACGATATGAACATTCGCCTCTTTCATTATTGATATTTGTTCGTCAAAATTATGGTATAGGTCCTCCGAAAAATCCCCGAGTTTAGTCAATTTGTCGTTTATATTTTCCATGTCCTGATTGTCCATTGTCCCAAATAAAGTTTTAAGAAAGGTACCGCCCGATTCCATAATTGCCCTCTTTGATATTTCAGACGGAATAAGTGAAACCACGTCGTTAACATCAGAAATATATGCTTTCAACGTATCTTCTATTATTAAAAATTCCGCTTTGTATTTCTCTAGTAGGCCCGCAGTATCTACTGAACTACCATTTTTAACGTCCTTCTCAAATTTAGCCAAATAGTCCTTTTGTTGCTGTACTATTTCATCGAGTTTAATGCTTTCCCTTACAATTTCCGTTAAGTCATAGTCTACCACAATAGTCCATTGTGATCGAGTTAACAATACCCTGGTCATTTTTTCGAAAATTATCCCCTGATTAAGTGCTGTCGTACATTGTACTAAAATAATTGTAATATAAATGGAAGCTAACATGTTCCCAGCTATTAAAGACCAAGTACGAATACGTGTTATTTGACAAGTCCCAATTGCGTACGCTAGAGTAATGTTTAAATTGAATGAACCTAATGTTCATGTAAATTTCATATATGTAAATGTTTATGTTAGTTTTAAACTATAATTATTTTATTATTATTATTGCTATATGCCAAAAGTCTACCTTACTTTTTGGAGCGTTGATCTATCAGCAACCCGACCTTGTCACTACACTATTCTTTTAATTTGAACGTTACCCTTTCTTTCCCCTTCGCGTTAAGTTGAAATTATCCTTTATTACACCTCCGTCAGCTATTATTATTATTAGTCTATATAAATATTTATTTAATGCTACGCGTGATCAAACTTTGTATTCGGATACGCGTAAGCAGTTTTGTTCACCGCGAGTTCATCAACACCGTTTCCATACGTTGCAAAATATATTTTGTTTGCAAAATATTTTGCAGTCGATAAGTACTTTGTACTTTGTGCCATGTGTTGCGAAGTTAGTCACGTATTGCTGATGCGTCGTAACTCAATCTTATAGCTGTGGAATGTTGCCTTCTTCGAAGTCAACCGAGTTCATCTTTGATGTGACAGTTTTTTTCAATTATACGTTTATTACGTATAAAAAAAATACAATTTTCCCGTTTTTCTGTCAATATTCCTATCTTACCTTTATTAAATTATATATGTGAGATAGAGAAAAAAAAAAGTTCGATTACTGGCATATCCACTGATATGCCACACTTACCGATGTCATGTACAGGATGTCCCGTTATTTTATGAATGATTCTATTTATGAATTAAATAAGTTTGTTTTTAAAGACAAACAGAACAGAACCAAAATCTGTGGTTCGTGTCTATGTTAATACATAGTCTTTTAATTTTGTGGGAAATTTCGGTACCCTTTTTGGTTGAAAATCGACATTAAGGGAGTGGAAAATTGTCATTAAGGGCGTTGAAAATCGACCACGTGCTTTATTTCAATTTATTTAAATTAAAATATTCGGTCAAGTCTTACGCGCTAAAACCCTAATTGGTTGCACATTCTTATCTTATTACTAATATCTTAGTTTTCCAACATAGTTTAAAAAAAATTATTACTTTAATTCATACCTTTTTTTCTCTTAATCAATATTTAAAATTACATTTTATCACTTAATTGTGTTATTTACCCCATCCAAATCGCATTTCATTTTTTTTAAAAACCTATCTTATCATTCACCCAAAAATTTATTACTTAAGTTATTATTACTCATTTATTTTCCTTTTATTCAAAAATTACTTATTTTTCTTGCTGGGACAACACATAAAATTTCTTCCACAAATCTAATAAAACATTAAAAACTTCATTATCAAATTACAAACGCTTCAAATCACAATATTACTTATTCTTCTTTAAAATACATAAAAAAAAATCATCTTATTACCTTCAATAAACTTCAACAATCATATTGCCTCATAGTATCTTATTTCAAAACTCATCTCATTAGGGGCTCTCTATAACTTAATAACTAGATTGCATTAACTCCTTAATCAAAAAACTTCCTTAATTATTTATATGTAGCCCCTTAGGTCACTAACATATTTCGTCGCATTAAAAAATATTTCCTCGTAGAAATCATTAAAAACCTCATTTAAACCTCAATAGTTCGTCGCATATCATCATCATTTCAACGTAGATCATAAAAAAAAATTCTTCTTAACTTAAAAACTAACTCTTAATGCAATCAAATTACCTTTTTCACAGAAAAAACCTCCTTATAGACTTATTTCTCTCTTTGATACCACTTTTCAATATTCTTGTAAACTTTATATCTCCTTCATTAATCTTAAAAATTCTCATTTCATTATTTTCTTTGAAAAATCTCCTCATATTACCTACAAAAAAAAATCTTAACTATTTCATCAAAATCTGCTTTTAATTATTGTCCCAGCAAATCACCTTATTTTCGCTAAACATAATCAATCTTTTTAATCAAATTATTTATCTAAAACATTATATCTTCAAACTTCCTTATTATTCTTTATTTAACTCAATTTACAATTATTTACCCTCAAACTTATTAAACCTACTTCAAATTACTTTACATTATATTACTTATTCTTTATATTAAAAAACAAAAACTTTAATATTTTAACTTTATTACCCATTTAGTGAAATTATTTTATATCCATTACTCCAATCTATTATTATTTTATCATTTAAAACAAAAACTTTTAATATTTTTAGACTTCTAGCAATCTTAAACAATCAAAATATCTAACTCTCTTTACAATCTTGCCTTCTTTTTTCAAAGTTCCTTTGTCCTTTCCAAATTACATCTTATTTGCACAAATTATGACTTTTACCCTTAACTATATAAATTTATTCTACACAAATTGTTACTTAAATTATTGCCTAATGAGTTTTTGAGTTTTCCAAACTTCGGGGATTTGTCCTGAATCATGGAAAATTTTCCTTTTTTTTCAGAAAAAAATTTCCTTGATACGCCTTTCCCCTTATGAAGGATCTATAATCCTTCATACGTGTGGAAAAAACAAATTTTGTAAACTTACTTAAAAAAAAAATTTTGTCTTTTTGGGTGTTTTTTTTTTTTTAGTGTCTTTTTGGGTGTCTTTTTGTGTGTCTTTTTGGGTTTATGTTTATGGGACGAGGTCAGTGAAATGTATTTACTTAAAAAATAAAGGAATTTAAATTTTAAAACTTTATTTTTAAATTTTTTTTAAAAAAAGAATTTTTTAAAAACAAATACATAATTTAGGGCGTTAAATTTAGTTAGAATTCAAATAAATATTTGTAATTTCTTACCTGAGTTGCGCTCGCTGTCCTCTCCAAAAACAGAGACGGTCGGATCCCACTTCTGACACCAGTTGTGACTGTCTCCACTTCTTTTGACCAGCTGGAAGCTCCGGCTGGCTGGAGACCGCGTACACTTAGCCGAATCTTGTCAGGATGGGCCAAGGAGTCGGGTTAGGACGCTAATGAACGCACGCAACCAGTGAAATTAAATATTATATTTAATATATGCCAAATTAAAGAATACAGAATTTGATTATAATTTAAGAGAAAGACATAACGGTAAGACTAAGCCTTAAAAGTGGCCGAAAAGCATACCGATGAATTTAATAGCACGTGGCCGAAAAATGGACTGACCTCGTCCCGTGGCGGTCTTCCGTCTAGCGGCTCTCGGACAAGACTCTCGCCAGACTCTCGGAAAAAGACTCTCCGGACAAGACTAACTGTAGGCTCGCTAGCTCAAGGCCTCCACTCCTCGTCTCTCCCCTCCCCTTCTTCTACGTCATATTGCACTGCTCATCAAAATCGCAAGTGCAATTCATATTTTAATTAAAAATTCCTTTTCATTATATTCTAATTTATTATTATTAGGATTTTGGTTTGGTGGGCTCCTTGGCTGGGCCACAATTTTTTACAGTCTGATGGTAAAAAGAATATTGTACCTTCATGTAATCAGAGATAATTTCCAGTGTACATACTCTCATAACCATAGATATTATTCTGGAGTGTCCCTGGACTATCTGGTGTCCATAGTAGGGTGGGTTGAAAAAAATCATTATTTTTTTTCGAAGTTGTAATAGCGCGTAAAAGTTGCAAATTAGGAAGACAAACAAATGGGGAAAAAAAATATCAAAATCTGTTCACATCTTCCGGTCGCGCACAGGCCCTAAAGTTTTACAAATAATGGAAAACCGTCATTGCTGCGATTATTTTTTAAATTTGTTATTCTAGTTGTTTTTGTAATGTAATAGTTTTAAACGTCTTCAACAAGAGCCTAAAAAAATTGTGTTTTAATTTGGTTTGGATCAGCTGATATCTTTCGGTCGCTCATAAGCCCCAAAATCTGTCACATATTTACGCATTTTTTGGTATCTGATAAATAATTAATATTTAATGGTAATAACCGTATTGGTTTTTAAAACAACCTGATAATGATACAACAAAAACCTGTTAAGTTCAGCCAATGTTTTCTGGTCGCGCAATGGCTTAGAATATCTCGTGCACAGAGGGCAGGCAGCAATGCACGGAATGTCACTCGCCTGGCTCGGGCAAATGACCTTGGCACTCCCCTCCACCTCTCCGCATTCCACAGAACACCAACCTGTCCCCCTTCCATATTTTTGTCAGTCTGCGTCTGCCATTTGTGATTGTAGTGCATTTAGTTCGCTCTTGCTGTTTTCGTTCTGCAACTCTTGGTTTTTTGCAAAGTGTTTTGTGTTATGACATTTCTGTGTGACTCTGTAATGTAACAGTAACGTTATGGCTGTGCCGAAGAAAGTAATCTCAAGACAGGTATTTGATTGTCCTATTTTTGGCACACCTAAAGATTTGTCATCAAACAAACTGCCAAATGGTGAGGATGTTATTCACAGTTGTTTACATGAGAGGTATAACTTGGCAATTAAAATTAATAATAAGAGCGTCAGTTTAAAAAAAGTTGCCAGTACAGTAACTAACAAAATAATCAGCATATAATATGAAAAAGCATCTATCCCTACGGTAACAGATAAAAGAATCGTGCAACTTATAACTGTGTTGCATGACAAGTATTACAGCCTGAGAAAATCATATACACGAGACAAAAACAAAGCTTCTTTTAAAAAGCAAATTGATGAATTTAAGTAGAAGTGCTCACTTCTTTTTGACGTAGCAGCTTGCAAATGCCTTATTGTTGTTGAATGCACTTGCAAAAAACCACCAGATTTGTGCCAGTGCAAAGTAACTATTGATTGTAGCTGTGAAAAATCAAGAAAAATACCCCCAATTGAGCTAAGATTTGTTTACTCACTGCGAGTACACGGAATAGGAAAAATTGGAGCTTGATAAGTGAAACATCGAACAACAATAACAAACAAGGATCGACTGTGAGTTATCTTCTCCCCCATTGTTGGCAGAAATTAGTGACGAGGAGATTAAATCACACATCGAAAGTGACTCAATCTAAACTCGTCACGGAACCCTCAAGAAAGGTCTGTGGAGCTGAATCTCGAGACGGATTTATAAGAATCACTATGCTGTCCAGATCATCTTTGCCTAATTTCACCAGCAATTTAGACTTCAAAGTCTCTTCGGCTACAAAATAGAAAAGAGTGCTAATGGACAGATTCAACTAACATGTACTATTTTTTCAGAACTCTGTTTTTTGTTAAAGTAGCCTATGTTTATTGTTAAAACTATACAGTAACTTTAATATTAAGCTTTCTAAATATAAAACAAGTAAAAAAGAACCATGTCCGTTGTTATTGTTATCATCCATCATGTCATAGGCCTACCTATCCTTTTTAGGCACAGTTTGTCTGTGGCATTGGGGTCATTGCGCGACCGGAAGTTGTTGATTTAATCACTCCATAATAAAATACTATGTTCTTATGTTCTAAAATAAAAATACTTGAGCTATTACGTTAAAATAAAAGTAAATTAAAGACAAAAAAATACATAAAAATGTGAAATTTTCAATATTTTGGCAAATTTTAGGCCTTATGCGCAACCGAAAAATATCAACTGATCTAAACCAAACTAAACCACAATTTTTTAGGCTCTAGTCGAAGACGTTTTAAACTACTACATTACAAAAACAGCTAAAATTAAAAAAAAAATTTTAATAATCACAATAGTGACGTTTTTCCATATTTTGTAAAAGTTTAGGGCCTGTGGGCGACTGGAAGATGTCAACCGATTTTGATAATTTTTTTTCCCACTTGTTTGTCTTCCTAATTCGCAACTTTTCCGCGCTATTACAACTTTGAAAAAAAAATAATGAGTTTTTTCGGCCCACCCTAGTCCATAGTCCCTTACATTGTAGGTGATATAGACTTTTTCTTGTCATTGTCTTTATGATATGGACCAATGAAAGGATGTAAAAAAGACAACAGTGGAAAGCTTCACCAGGAGGACTACTAATCGGCTCTGTAACCGCAACATATGCTAGTCATTGAATTCTCGCCATTCACTACGGCAGGTCTCATTTCAAAGATACAAATCCAAATCATTAGTTTTAGCATAAACTTCCATGATCTCTTTTCAAGCGCTTGTTTTTTTTTCTTGCAAATTTTATATTATATATAAATTTATATCAAGTTATTGATTGCTTAATGAATTGCTCACTTTTATTAATTCACAAAATTTGTTTTCCCTTATATTTAGAAATGGCAAGCATTGGACAATTGGGTAACTTTCTGTACACATGAATCTGAGGATAATGTCATATACTTATTTGCTTTGAAAAAGTACTGGCTACCACTGTATAGAATGGAACCAATAGATATGGCAAGTTATCTACCAAGCCTAATGTATGCAATTAGAATGATATATGCAACATCTCGTTTCTTTAATACTACTGAGAGAATTACTACATTGCTTGTCAAGGTAAGTTTTAAGACAAATAAAATGTACCATTGGTCTTGGAATTTAAATAAATAAAAAGAAGATACTAGTGTACTTCAAAATTGAAAATATAGCCATTGTTTTTGGAATAATGAAAATTTAAAACTTCTCATTCATAAATTATGCTTCTTCTGTATTCTTTAAATTTGGACTTCATTTAAAATCTGGCCTGTTAGTATATTCTGTTATTTTTCTATTGTATGTTTTGGCTTTATATTCTGTATATTCATGAAAATTTTGACTTACCTACCATAAGAAGAAAACAGAACTCTTCATCTTCTTCTTATTCTTCAATTGTGTGTCAGCCAAGAGGGTTTGACCCTAAGTAGTTTATGAGTAGTTTAATGCACCTAGACGTTTCCATAAAGACCCTTAACCTCCTAGATAGGGATGTATGCCATCATTTGTATATATGAACTAATACACAATGTTTTGGGAATATAAATCAACTCTTGTTATCAAGTAATAAACCTAGAGCATGAAAGTGAAAACCACCAATGAAGCTAGGCCTCAGCAGTCAAAACTAAGATTAAATACTAACATCACACAGGACTGGACTACACAAAGAATGGCAAATAACTGACTGTTGTGGCACCAAGAGAAAGTCCTAACTGTTTAATCAGAATGAAGAACTAATTATCTCCTCTTTCAAATGTTTAGTCTGAGTCATGGGATGTAAGTAGAAAAATTAACATCAGTTATTATGGCCTTATTTCTACACTGGTTTGGCTGATAGGATTGTCCAAAAGCTTTATATATGAAGCTTCAATTAGTTTTAGTTTATATTATTTCCGGGTTGCAACAGATTGGATTTTGACCAAGTCGTTGGAAGGAGAAATAATTCAGAAAATATTCAAAATGAATTATTCATGAACAGACAGGCTTTACAGGTCCAGACCAGTTAGCATTTAATACAGGAATTAATAGCCAGGGTTAACAAGAAAACTAAAGCATGTGTTCCAACAATGGAATGGCTAGAATCCAGTTAATGATATAAAAGGTTTTTAATTTTATTTAAAATTGTCAATTTTATAATTAATTGTATGTTATTAAGGAGTAGTTACTGAGTAAGAATGCATAAAAAGAAATTAAAAATTAATTAAGAAACAGAAGTTATCCACAAAAAAGTAGTCAGAAAAAAATATAATCCAGACTATAAATAAATAAAAAAATTTGCTAAGAATGTTTAAATGGTATTAAACAATTTAAAAAATAACATAATTAAAAAAAATTAAGGTGTAAAAAGCAATTAAAAGTTATTCTTTATTAGTTTTTGGTCAATAAAAACAGTACCAAAAATAAAAGTAAGAATGAAAAACCAATAAAAATGTAAGAATACATAAAGTTTGAAAGTCAGAGCAAATCAGAATAACAGTTTTGGAGTAATTATGAATGAAATGTAAAATTTAGTTAATTTTAAAATTTACTAAAATAAAAAGAGCTTTCATCTTTTTAAAAATAGTAAAATGAAGATAAAGTAAATATTTATTATCTAAGATGAAGCAAGTTTTATAAAATAGGTAAATAATAGAGCCTAAAACAAAGACTTCTAGATCTGAAATACTCTAATAGTGTCAGGGTCAAAATAAGAGTTGTTCAAGAGAGACTCTAACACAAGATAGCAAAGGTAACAGTCTAGTTATTAATAAATTATTAGTTTATGAATGTTTCATATATAGATAAAGTGTCTTCATTTGCTATAGTGTAATATATATATTTATGTTTTTACCAGGTAACAAACCAGATGCTTAACAGCTGTATGTTATATTTGACTGATAATAATACAAAAACAATATGGGTTCAAAAGAAAGCCGATGCAATTGAAAAAATGAATGTAAGTATTTTAAAAAACTTGGAATATTTAAAATTTATATAATATACTTATTTTATGAATTTTCTTAGCTATATTTATAGTTAGTATGTATGGTATGCACTATAGCTTTACATGGAAGTATACATTTCATTTTCAATGAAACTGAAAACTATCACTTATTGCAATTCAACCTCGAAATCCATGAACTGTAAAAAAAAAATCAAATTTTAAATGTTTGTAGCGCCAAAAGTAAGCTCCTGTATTTGACCAATTTGCTGTGTTTCTACTTGCTCTGAAGGTGATGATGACTGCAATGGTTTTCCGCCTTAAAACCATCACAACAAAATTTACTTGCTTTAGTGTATTTGTTGAATATACAAATTGTGTAATTTAAAAGAATTGATGTTGTGCATTTAAAAAAAGGTAGAATACAGTTTCGAATATTGATGTTAAGATGTGCTTGCTAATATACAAGATATATTTAAAATAACATTTACAGTTGTTTTATAAATCTATAGTCTATCATTAATATCTGGGTTCACTCATGTGAGCAGGACAACAAAAATAAGAATTAAGAAAGCGGAAGCGTGGACATTGACAAAAAAGAGTAAGAACTAGTGCAAAGATGGGAGAGAAAGAGTTGTTAGGAGGATGGAATTTGGAGAATAAATCAAAAACAATGAGCTCCAATAAATGGTGAACCTGAGATACTATTCAAAATAGGAAATCTAGAAGGAAGAAAGTCTAGTGGAAAACCAAGAAAAGGTGGTGGGATGATCTTGAGGAGGGCCTAAGAGAGATGAAGGTGAATACAAGAGAGTGGAGGTGTTTACTGGAAGAGCCCAGGACCTGTAGTACCGAGGATGTATAGTCTACCTAAACCAAGAACTCGTTAGTTATTGAGAGTTAATTTTTTGTTTTTAGTTTCTAAAGTTTGGTAATATTTACATATTTGCTGCCTAAATTTTAAAATTCATTTTGGGAGATCAGAGGTTTTGGCAATAATCTCATTGTTTTTCATTTTGTAGAGTTGGGGTTGAAATCATTACATGAAAAAATAAAATAAACACATTTTTTTCAAGAAGTAAGAAGTATAAGAAGTTAAAGAATAATGAGTGATTTAAAATTAAAAAATCTACTATGGTTATTATAATAATATTTTCTGATTATTTTATCCTCATAAAATATTCAGTAAATATTTGTGGTAATCTCACATTCAGTTATATACTTTAACTTAAAGAATAGTAAATAGCAAACACTGTTCTGTACTAATATGAATGCAAGATTAACTAACTTTTCTTTAATGAAATATAATTTTGTGTATTTATTTAAAAACCTTTGGCAGATTCTTAAATTTATAGGATTTCATTTTCTATATTATTAAATATTTTCATCTAAAGATTAAAGCAAATAAATATTTATATAATAAATTATTAAACTCGTTCAATGAAGTTTTTTTAATACAATGAAATAGCTAATATTAAAAATCTTGTTTCAATGTACAAATCAATTTCAATTAATAATATTTTTTAAGTAGGCTACTATATCAAGAAACAGGTTAAATTATTTTGTCCATTGATGTGTTGTCTGTATGTAAGCACGATAGCAGCCACAAAAATGAATATAGAATGAAAGTTAGTATTGAATACTCATATAGAATTCATAACTTATAACATACTAAATTAGATACAAATTTTGAAGATTTCAACTCTGCATGTAATGGTAACCTCTTCTCTGCTCTATGATGACAAAAAGTAAAGTTATTGTAAAAAGTATAATTTTGAACCCTGATCTTCCAAAAAAAATTGAATATTCTAATAGTTACGAAGGCTGTGTCACTAACATGAGAGTAGCGAGTGGAAACTTCTAAACATATGTAGAGCTTCGAGGCCTGCAGAACCGAGACCCACACAAGTGAAGCGAGTGGAGACTTTTTAATTAGTTGCATAGCCGAAGACAAGAAAGTAGTGATATTCACAATTCCGAGGGTCAGAAAACCTGTAACTAAGGTTTCAAACAAACTAGCCTTACTGGATAATACCCTTTGATCTACCAATACAATCAGAGTGGAGGAATAAGGTAGGAATAAAACAGCTTGGTCTTTAGGACGCTTATAGTTCATCAAAAAGTAGATCCTCTTATCGGGTAATTAAAATAATACAGAATATACCTTGACTCTGTATCAGTTAAGATACAAAGTAGTATATCAATCTCTATCTCTAATGTGTTGCAGGTGTGCCTTAGGTTGTATGACAAATATCATCAAGTTTATCACGATACTAAGCAAAAAATTGCTGATTCTGAAGATGAAATGAATTTAGAATGTTCAGAAATGTATGTCTTTGGAAAATATAAGACATTTAAACAACGTTTAATTAAGGTAAAAATAATATGTTTTATGTATTCTTAACCTTACTGGAGAGCTTTTAAATTATAACATGATTTAATTTACTTACGTCTCGTCATCCACTTATTTTTCAAAGTAATACTCTTTTTCTATTATCCACTAAAAAATAGGCTAAGTTTATCGCCTAATAAAAGCAAAAGTTTTAACCATAATAAAGTTTTTTAAATGTCAGTGTATACGTTTTTTAACGTTTAACTTGTTTTAAAGTTTTTCAAAGTTTTTTAAAGGCAATAGAAAGATAAAAATGTTTTTACCTTTTTAAATTCGTGTCAATGTTCATAAATGTGTTTAAATATGTTAAGAGTATTTACAAAAAAGTGATGAGGTATAATGTTACCGAAAAGAAGCACGTAACCATGGCTGAATAAAAAGCTGAAACAGCTGTAGTGCAACCAAAAATAGGTAGATGAGCAGACGTAAGTACAATAAATCATATTATTAAAATAATATGTTATTTAGTTCTTCAATTTGTAAAATGTCAAGGAAGAGAAAAATAGGTTAAAAATTAGACTTGCTGTTAGGCTTTAAAGATGAAATATTATGTGGATTGTTGACTCTGAAGCTCTTGTAGTTTAAGTTAAAACAAATGAAAGGATACTTGTTTTTGAACTTAAACAGATAATATTCACTTATGTTTATACTAACTTTTCACTTGACTGTAGTTAGAAAGCAATACAAATTTGTTTCCTACCAAGTTGTGTGATTCTATATCTGCTTCCTGGAGTGAGCTGAGAAGAACTTGATATTGGGGAGGGGGTAAAATGATGTTATCAGATGTTGAAAGTGTGAGTTTAAGCTTTAAAGAAATGATAGTTAAGGTTAAGATATTTTACAATTTTTATTATTATCAATTTAGGAATATAAAATGATAACATCTAGCTATTAAAAAATAAAGCAATTTCTGTATATAAAAAGGTTTGATACTATAAGAAAGGAGAGAAATGTTAATAGTAAAAAATTGCTATAGAATGCCTTTGGCAATCTTCACCATCATAATAATAGTCTTACTTTTACTTTTACAGCTTATGGACGTACTGCAAATTTCTCTGAAGTATTCAATTCTCCAAAGTTCTAAACTTGAAGGTATAGAGGTCCATGAAGCTAAATTTAGAAATATTTTCTTGGTAATTTCAAGTAAACCGTACGATGCTCTGAATCACAGAAAACCAGACTTTGATGTTGACTATGATATATTCAAGCAAGCTATTGATGCAGCTGATGAAGATCTAAGAGCTTATAAACAACAGATATTAAGTGCAACACCAAATGTTACTGTACTACAGACAATGATTAAAAGGTACTAAACATTCGTATTATGACATTGTAAAAAGTGTGTACTGGTTGTCTAAGGATCACAGAAATATCACTTCCTCTTGATTCCTGTCTTTGCTTTTCTTCTCTTCCACATATCTCTCATTTTCTTGGATTGCAGTATACTTTATTCTGTCCATTTTCTATTGCAGTGCTCTTGTTTCGCTTGCACAAAACCTTTATTTTGAAAATGTAGTCTAAATTGTTTCCTATCTAGGCAGTCTTCATTTGTAATTTCACATTTGTGGAGTTCTTCTCTCGTCTGCTTTACGTATCCTACTTGGCCTCTCATGCTTTATATATTTTTTTAATGTGTGTTTATTAATTCTGGTTCATTCATTTCACATGATCTGTAGAATTTCAGCCGTATTTTTTTGATTGTGGTTTCCAAGTCTTCCAGTTTTTCATTAATTGTTTTATTTGATTTCAATCCATATCTTGTTTTTGTTATTCTTGGACTGTGGTTTTTCTTAGCATTCTTCTTTCGATTTTGAGAAGGCTTTCCAAGTTGGAGCATCTGACTTCTATCGCTGTGGTAATTTAAAAAATTTTTTTAATTAGCTAGCCATCATTTCTGTTTTTGGGAAAAAGATTTATAGTCCCCAAAAAATGGTTTTATTACTGTAAAAACTACAAAATATATTCATTTTAAATTTTATTTTGAATAAGTTCTTCATAAGCTTTAATTAATGTATATGCAAAATCAATAACTGGCATATGTAGGCCTACTCCAAACTTTTACTCTTCTACAGTAATATGTTTGAACTTTCTAAATTTCAACTGCCACAAATATTTTTTAATTCACTGTCACTAACCGATTAAAAGTCTGAAAATTCATTATCAAGATCTAACACAATTTTATGTTCTGTAAAACCTACATGCGACAACATCATTTTGACAATAATCGTGTCAGACATTGATTAAAAGAAACATTTCACCACCTTTAAAATGCTTTGATTGATTTATTAATCGTACGAAATAAACGGTGTATAGATCTTGACACTATGCCATAAATAAAAAAAAAAAATTAAAAATTAATTAACACGTTAGCTGCCACGCCGACCCGATCGGGTCGGCACAGCTCGTCTTGTTAGAAACATCGGCCGACCCGATCGGGTCGGCTGCGGGATTTTATAGGGCTTAAGTAAATCGATCCGTGATGTTTATCAGTAGTCTTTGGGAACTTTTTAAAGAGTTATAATTTGAGAACACAATACTAAAAATGTTATTGAATGTTAATTTCGTCAACACATTTTTTTTTATTTCAGTTATATATCATCTGCTATTAAACGATATTTTGCCGACCGATCGGGTCGGCACATTTTATTTTAAAGTTTTACATTATTTTTAGTGCTGAAATATGAATAAAACTTGAATCTATTTGTAATGTTTTTTGTTAGGAATGTAATAAATATAAAACCGTATTTGTCAGAATATTTTTTTTAATTTGGCAACACGTTATATGCCTATGCTAAATTATACTTTCAAATGAAATGAAGTTATTTATGGACAGTTAACATTACATTATTTGCTGCAAAAGCAGTAACAGGTGTTTTGTCATTAAAATGCGCGTATACAAACATGAGTACTACACATCTTAAATATAAAAGAAAATTTCAGTCGCATCGGAGAAAATAAAGCAAAAATGTGAAAAAATACAACCTTACAGAAAAACTACCAGAGTTCACAAGGATCTTGCCTATTTATGTAAGTTCTTAAATTAATCTTCGCAAAGAAATGGTTTCCCAGGACACGTTTCACAAAATGTAGTGATCTTTTGATACCTGATGCTATTTTATAATTTTAATCTTCCCCTTCGGGACCGGAGTTTATCTTTTCGCCGGCCGGTGCCGGTGAGTCACCGCGATGCGCGACATAGCGATAGCTGCATTACTTATCAGCCAACAGTAAACAATACACATACTTCGTATCAAGACGTTAAATAATAAATACTGCTCTCTAAAATATAATGGTTATTGCCGTTTTGGAAGCACGATGCACAATCTTATCTGAAGACATTTTACCTTATTTTAGTAATTTCTTGACAATACTCATAAAAATATTGTTATGATAGGGAGGGGGGGCCGTGTGGCAGGGCCCGTCGCGGGTCCGGATCCCGGTATAATTTCCCGAAAAATCCCGGTCAAGGTTCGCGGGCCCTCTCGCACCGCGGGCCCGCTATCCCCGCCACTGCTAAAAATACCGCCGTTTCAGACAAGTGGTGATGTCCAACATGTTTTACTGGCTCGATTTGTCCGTTTTGCAACCTTAGTAGTGCGTACACAATCTTTTCCCTGAAGGTAGTAATGGAGTAGAGATGCTTATTCTTACTTTGAGAGTTGACCCCAACCTCTAAAACTAAATATACGCCAGTATGAACGTGCGACCAATCGGGTCGGCAAGTTTTATTGTCAATCAAAATTCGGTGAAAAAAATCGCGGCCGACCCGATAGGTAACAAATTTTTAAACAATTTATTTTAACAGTTTAAAGTATATCTTGTTGTATTAGTGTATTATAAACACAATTAAAGTAAAAATATCAAAAAATAATTAACAGTAAAAGTTGGCATTACGCCGAAAATTCGAAAATAGGCCGGTGGCAGCTAACGTGTTAAGTAAAAAATTACAACCAATGTCTGCATAAATAACATAACACATAATCAAATTAAATAAACCTACAAAAACAAAAAAAATAGTAAAACATATGCTATTACATTATCTGAACCCAGTACTAGTTCAAACCATTGACCAATGATGTTGAAACGTTACAATTTAACAGTTATTTGCTCTGACTCACTAGGTCAGTTCTGAGTGCACTGTCTACTGTGTAAGGAAATAGTGTGTAGCTCGCTATGTGTTTATTATTTTTTTGTTAAATTTTTTAATAAATTTGCATTTTTGCTCTGTATTATTTAAATATTCTCTTAATAATCAGCTTAATAATAACAGCTTGAGGAATCAAATATTTGGATTAACACAATTTCACTGTGTAATAAAATCTGTCAAATTGATAATAGGGATTATCTTAAATCTATATATGTACTATTTTTAAAATATCTGTACTGCTTTTCACAAAAGCCTTAAATGTAAGCTATACAATACTGCCAATTGTACTCTGATTTTCACAAACAATACTGCCAAAGTTTCACAAAATAATCAGGGTGTTTTACATGAGAAAAATTGTAATCATTGTCAGATACGGTGTGATTGGAACAGGGAAATCAAAAGTCTGATGTCTAATATGAATGGAAAAGTTTAAATAATTAAAGTTTCAACCAGTTTTTAACTGTTGATGTAACACATAGGAAACCTGGGATGTAAGTTGGATATTTTGAATAATAATAATAGATTGGTACTAGTTAAAATGACTCTTATTGGATGTATTTAAATGTTTTTAATTAATTGTAACAAATTCAAGCTGGTATCATAATGACGACAAACAAATCAATGCAAACGAAATTTATACGATTTACACTATTGACCGATGGTACTTGGTAGAACTCCATTTTAATGAAAAACAAACACAATATTTAGTAAATTCTACAATTTATTTGAGTCTTGCCGACCATGGTTTCGCCAACAACGGCATTTACAAGGCAGCTTAACAAAGACTAAGGAAAAATATAGAAACTAACATATTAGTTGTTTTCTATATGTTAGTTTCTATATTTTTCCTTAGTCTTTGTTAAGCTGCCTTGTAAATGTCGTTGTTGGCGAAACCATGGTCGGCAAGACTCAAATAAATTGTAGAATTTACTAAATATTGTGTTTGTTTTTCAGCAAACGAAATTGTTACAATTGGTTAGAAAGTATGATTTCATTTCCCTACTTCTATTTAATTCTTGTGCTTGAAGAATATGAGGGCTGTTCAGAACGTAAGTTCTGTTTTGTTATAAAAAATACACCAATACAATTAGAGGTTTTTCATTCTACAGAATTAAAATTAGAACACTTACCCATTTTTGTACATAATTTCCTGTTCCATTAAGTCACTTGTCATATCAGTGAATAAGTTTTTTAATACCCTCGTAGAACTCTGCTGCCTGCCTGTTAGAGCCATAAGTTGACACTGTCCTTCAACTACTCTTCATTTTCAAACTGCTTTACTCTAGCTATTTTCATGTTAAGAAACCAATGCTAAACACTAGAAGCCAAATTAGGACTCTATGGAGGATTATCAAATAAGTCCTATTGGAAACTGTCCAGAAAGACTTGTAAATGTGCATTAATACACAGATGACTGGTGTTTGTAAAAAAAAAAAAAAAATACCAGAACTCTACATGCCAAGCTGTTCGTCTAAATGGCTCTTGTCAGCTTTCTTAAAGTGTCACAATAATCTGCAGAGTTTATTGTAGTCCTCATTCCATAAAATCCACCAGAAGTATACCTTTTCTCTTCTATAAGACAGTCATGAGTTTTCTAACAAAAAATTAATTCCAGCACTTAAGAGGTTTTCGCAGTGAGTTAATGTGGCTCCACTCCATTGACTGATTTTTTGTCTCCATATTTACACAAGACACCAAAGTCTCATAACCTGGCACAATATGACTGAGGAAATCATGACCTTCCATATCATAATGTTAATGGAAAGTTAGCACCGTACTCACTCTCTTGGTTTTACGGTCATCATTGAGAAGTTGAGGCACCCAGTGCGCACAAAACTTGTGGTAGTCTAGCTTGACAATTACTACTTCATACAAAACTGTTCGTGATACCTGAAGGAAAAGGTCCAATAATTTCATAAGTTTGAAACACTAGTTATCTCTGATTTTCTCATTCACCATTTCAACAAGTTCATCTGTCCCAACAGAAAATTAAAACAACACATAGTTTCCAATCGGCAACCTGAGGCAGACTTCACAGCTATGCAAAGATCATACTACACAGAAATGGAAATTAATTTCTGATCAGCCCTTGTACATAAAGTGAACATTATTTTCTGTTTTAGCCACCAAGATTCTATATTAACTTAACCCTCCAAGTGCTGATTATTTTAGTCCTCAGTGCTAAGCTAGTTCAACGCTCTGCTCAAGGCTTTTATTATTACAGGAAATAATACACTTTTATTGGCTGAAATATGACACATTATACATCAATATTTTTAGGAAAACCCATAGAACAAAATGAAATAAAATTTAAACTTACTACTTTAAAACTGAGGTCTGCTTCAACACATATCCGCAAAAAATATTCTTTTGTCCATTTAGTGACAACGTAGGTAATAACTAAATTATTTTTATAATGTCAATATTGTTGTAAATATTCATACATACACAAACTTCAAATTCAGTAATTTCATGCACTGTGTGACACTACATCCAACTTTTGCAAATTAGTGTGCTCTATCACTGTGTCTTTAGAAAGTATTGGCATTTAACCTTTGAATATCATGTATTCACTAAAATTAGTTATTATAAAATATGTAATACACATAAAAAAACAAAAAGAAACAAACATTTTGATTCCTACATCTGAGTTACCGCTTTCATCACTAGCGGTATTACTTTCACACAAACAGTTATGAATATCACTTGAATTGCCAAGTTCACTCATTATTATATGTGTAATACTACACTAAAAACACTAATGATACACTAAATAATCATGAAATAAATTATATTTACCAAAATAATATAGAAAAAAACACTAAAAAACTATTCACTGCCGGGATGCAGCAGTAAACATCAACAGTTGACAGCTGCTGCATAAAAACACAGTTGTCTTCACAGGCTTGCTAACATTGAATTTTTTTATAACCATCGATAAAATTGTGCAAAATGAATAGAGTGTCTTTTTCTCAGAGTTACTATATAAAATACATGTAGTTTGGATAAAAGTTACCGTTATAAATTGATTTTAGCAAACCTTGTTTAATTAGATCGCGATCGGGACTTTAGCACTATGGCCGCGGCGAAATAGATCGCGATCACGACTTTTAGCACTTGGAAGGTTAAAGAAATTTTTACCTTATTATATTCAATATAACTAGCTCTATGTACTTGTAACACCTAACAATACATTTGAAGTTAAGATTTTAAGATGACATTTAAGTGTTGAAATTGGTAATATTAATTATAATTTTTAAAAAGGACAAAATTAAAGGATCGTTGACAGACCTAATAAGTTAAGAATTTGTATAATTCTGTTGACTAGTACACAGATCATACGACATGCAGCATGATGTGTTAATGGGACCGGGACATGCCAATCTTGCCCATGTTAAAATAGCAATATTTAGGTACACTTTTCTCAAAATCTAATCATTCAATTTGTGTGAAATTTTGTACAGTTCTTATATGTTGTAGATTTAATAATAATCTGAAGTATAAATTTGTCAATGTTTTGAAAACATGAGCACACACACACACACACACACACACACACACACACACACACACACACACACACACACACACAAACACACAGTGAAATTTCACAAGTGGAGCACTCAAAGGTATATCCTTTTGTTTTCATTTTGATTTACAAATGTCATACTGTTACGGGCAAGATGTGAGTAAAATTTGGGCCCTTGTGTGCTACTAGCACAGGGCTTTATTTATATATATTTATATAATTAAAGATTTAGTTAAAATATTTAATTGCTAAGACAGCTCCTAGGTTTTGAGTGGTACTTGCAACGGTGTTATGTAGTTAATGACTTATTATTTTTAATTAAGCACTGTTTTAATTAAATTTAAACTTATTAATTCTTTATTGAAATTCTAGATTATTTATCTTATTTACATACCAGCTGCATACAAAAAAGGAAAGTTCTGAATTTTCCATTTATTTACTTCCCTTTTTTTAAAAATAAAACAAACAAAACATCTTATTTTCATTCTTAAAATTATCTAATTTCTAGCTCTTATCTTTTTTAGACTCTTCTCTCAAGGTTGTACCTTTTGGAGCTACAAATTCATTATCAAATTGACAAAATATATCTCCTGATTTTACTTAATCAACAGAGAACTTATTTCTTTTAATTGTTTTATATTTTTTTCTTAGTTAAGAAAATTTGCAATAAATTTACAACTCAGATAATTTTAATGAACTGATTTACAAACTAAAATAGATGAAATTAAATTTTTAAATTCTAAAACATAAAATTTATAATTAACAACTCAACTTAATACTATAGATGCTTACATTAACAACCAATTAATTATATATCTTCCCTATTTAACTTCTAAATTTCTAGGTTGACCAATTTGTTGTTATTTATTGAATTGCATTAGAAATTTAAATTCAATAAGTATTAAAATTTACTATTTATTTAATGATGTTTCTGACTCAAATTCCATCGATAATTGTTTTCGAGCTGTGAGTGACGTGAATTCTGACCAAGGTTTTAAATGAGACTAACAAATTTTTAAAAGTTCTTTGTAGTTGTCAAATTGGTGAGGGATGAAGTTACCACCTTAAGTGGTTCCCTATGGTTTTTCTAATCTTTTAATTTCTTATGATTTTTGGTTATTTTATTGCTATGTGTTTATGGCTTTAAAGTATTTATTTTATTTGTAGTGTTTCATTAGCATTTTTGTTTAAGTTTTGGACATTTTATACTAATTTTGTTTTATTTATTATTAACAATGCGGTTGGATATCGTCATGTGACCCCCTTCCTTGCGCTGAACCAAAAACTGCTACTTGTTTGAAATTTTCATGTCTTTTTTTAAATTTTGTAGAGTTTGGACAGATTTTCTTCAAATCACCGTAACTTCCTTTTGCTTTACTTGATCTTCATTAGATGGTCTCATTTTGGAGCCCATCTTCTTTTAGATCTTCACAAACTCCATTTGACTTTGTGCGCTGTTTCGTCCTTGAGTTATGGCTTTTTGAAAATTCTGGTGATTTTATTTTTCAACTTTAACGTTTTCATTTTTTCATTTTCTCAAAAATTTTCTTCTGGATTTTCTTTCCTTTTGGTCTGAAAGTGACATAACTTCTTTCCTTTCCTTTCTAGCTCTCTTCGTACTCATGTTATAATATAACTTTCTTTCCAATTCAGACTTCATCCTCCATTTTATTTATTTAATTATTATTATTTGATTAATTCCTTTAGTTATTATTTTTTATGTTACTGTTACTTTATTTCAGGGTTATTTTAGTTTTTTGGAATTCATTGTTTTTTAGAACTTTTGTATTTTTCTTGTTTTTTTTAATGCATATAACTTTTTATATATGGGTTTAATCCAATTTATATAATTATTTTTGTTCAATTTACTCTCCTCTATAAGGTGGAATAATAATATATACAAGTTTATATGTTTCATTTTTTTGTAACATCTTTCCTTTTTACCGAACTGCAAACTCTATTATTTTTACCGTACAGCTACGAAAACAAAGACAGCCTAGATTACCAATTGTCCATGAAAACTGTGTGGTTTTTATTGAGATAAGGCTTCATTAGTTTTTACTAGTTTTGATGAGACACCTTCATGACTGGCATTGTTCTATTCAACATCTGTATCCTTGCCCGTGTAGACAATAAAGTCTCAATATATAAACTGTGTGACAATCTCACAATATAAATGTTATAATTCCGAAAGTTTTATTTTTTTGGAAGTTGTTATCGGAAAGAAAGTCTGACTTTCCAAGCATAAGGTTTTCATAGATGACTAGGTTTTGGTAGGGATAAAGCAAGGAACTAAATTTTTTTTGATAAAAGTCTAAATGAGGGACTCAGTTGACTAGTACTGCTTTATAGTATTTTTATATTTTTTTAAAGTGCGACTTAAATAGACTAGTGGCAAAAAAATCAGAACAATTAGTTTGCATTTGTGTTGCCCCATTTATTCAGTTTAGAGTGCTCTGATAATATGCCCTTTTTGGATTTTTGAATATACTTATTTAATTAAAATCAAACATTATATAAAATATGTAAATTTTATCCACTCACTCCACTGCTATACAGTGAATCTGTACAAAGAATTCTGTACCAGACTTCTCATCGTTGAAAGTTTCATTTAGACAGAGTATTGTTTGAAAATGGATTGTCAGCATATTCTTTGGACATTTCATTATTTACACCTACATCTAAACAATTTACATTTATGTTATTTATAAGTTAGTTATTTACAGACTGATTATCAGCTAGTTTATTGTTCAGCAATTACAGACGACAATACTAAGCCTACTACTTAGAACAGATGAATCAATAGATGCATCGTTTGATGACAAATTTCCATTCCCACAGCCATAAAACACTCCATACATATCACTACTATCGTTATCACTGCACAGTAGTCTTCGACAGAATCTACAACTTCACCTTCATCGTTCATTATACAATCATTTTCGTCTTCATACCACATCATACAGTGGATTATGAATGTCATCACTTTGATCTAAAAATCACTCTTTTTGAAATTGTGCAGTAACACAAAATTCAACTCTTAAAATGAGGTTGTTTCTCACTCACTACACACTGGCAATGACAGGAAACACAGAATGGGTGCAATGTAATGCACACCAATTTCATAACTTAAAACAATTAATGTACATTGCAGTAATTCAATAGTAGATTTAATGTTTGCTGGTAGATGTCAAAACCTTTTTTTTCTTTTTATAACTATAGTATTCTCCTAGATTTTCTTTGAAGTTTATAATAAGCCCAACAGAATACTTTACAAACTAGAATTCACCATCAATCTCAGTATTTTCAAAAGAATCGTATAAAATGGACTCTTTTGTTAGATCACTCTTTTGGGTTCAAAATGTGTACTCATAAACAAGTTAAAATATGAATTGTATTTTCAGGTTTGAGAAGTTGGGTCTAGATGCACTAGATATATATAGCTCCCATTGTGAAGCATTTAACTTATACAGTGGTGAATTGAATGACATGTATGATCATTATCAGGAGACACAAAGCAGTCCTGCAATACCTAGAAACTTTCCACCTGTCACGGGGCATACTGTTTGGTTACGTCAGCTAAGTAGAAGGATACAGGATCCAATGGACATTTTTGAGGTAACAAGATTTTTGAATTTCTTGCGGTATAAATGTCATAACATAGTTATTAGAATTATTGCTATTATAAAAAGAATGGAATCCTGTAGGGAAGCATTCAATGACTTACACATTTTAACATTCCCAAATTTATATATGTATGGAACCATTTTACACTATTATTAAATATAAACTAGTATATAATACAAAATATTTATATTTGTTGATTTGTTTTGGTATCAGCGGCAGAAGTTTAATTTTTCAGAAAGATGGCCTCAGAAGCCACAATAAATCTTATTAACATACTCCAAAAATTTATAAGATTGGAGGGAAATTTTTACAAATTTAAAACCAACTTTTGTTGCCCAAGTCCTTATACTCTGTGAGTGATACATATATATATATATACATTCAGCAATTCAAAAGCGAAAAATATAAAATCAATTTGGTTTTATAAGAATATAATATAATCTGTGAGTGAGTTTGATAGCCATCATAAAAATGTCATTTTGGTAGTTATCAATGAAAATAAACCAAGAATGCTATTTTATAAGGATATATATATTTATATAAGGACCTAAACTTACTTTGCTTGTGCCATAAACACATCCTAAACGAAAATCATATTTGATGGCAATCAAGTTAATAATGATGAGAGTCAAGGTTCATTTGAATTTTCTTGAACCGTGATATTATTTACTTGCGATTATTATTTACTTGCGATTATTATTTACTTGCGATTATGCACACGGATTTGGGTCATTTATTTTATTAAAATTTGAAATAAATTAATACAGCTGATTTGGAGAATTTTAGTATTTTATAAGATCCTTTTTTGTGAGATAATTGGAATTTTGTCTCTATTTCATGCCGGCAATCTCCAAATTTTATGTTTCCAATAACATTTAATAAACATCCGAGATATAGCGAAAATATGACCATACACCAAATTTGATTAAAATCAGTCTCTTTATTTTGTCTGTACAATTGCAGATATGGAAGAAGACAAATGGATATCATTTCAAAACTATGCTCAAAACGGATATATTCGCAAAAACACTCTACATCGATTTTTTGGACTCGTTACTAACTTTCCCTATATGTGGGAAAGTAAAAATCATTATTTTTAAAAATCCTGTATTTCATCTTTTGATATCAATGAAGAAAGTTTATCATACCCATCTTAATTATGGTTTTATGTGCATTACCATGACTAGAATTTCCATTGTGAATAAATAATTTATCCCACCATTTGTCGAATATAGCTGTGAGACAATTTCATCATTAAAATTATAAATAATTGAATATCCTTGATGATTTACTTTCAGATTAATATGGATTTATTGACACAAGACAAAGCAGTAAAGTTATTGAGATTGTATGATGAACTCCAAACAGAATTGAACTATCAAGAAGAAGTCTTTTATAGAGGATGGTTTGAACATGCACTTCAGGTAACTGGAGGTGGAAAATCCAAAAGTAGTAAATATTATTTTATTTTCTATAGGAACTACCATAAAATTATGTATATGTGTATGAAACTTTGTAAAGGGGTTTAAACATTTAAAATGAATTTTTAGTGAATAATAAGATAAAAAAAAGTTGACTATTATATTCTAATTATCCACCATATGTAGTATTGAGAATTTGTACGGTAAACACAAATAAATTTTACCTACAAGTGTTGAGTGTATTTTATTCATTCAGGACTCAAGAAATCTGTAAAAGTTAAATTTGGCATGACATACATGTTTTGTGCCATGATATATCACTATTCTATAGGTATACAAATTAAGTGGTTTATACTGTAAGACTATATTAATATTTTAATCTCTGTATTACTAAAATAGTTATTCAGGTGTAATTGTTGTAAAGCTTGTTAGTTTGACAGTTAACCTGGTTTGCTTTGACTTGTAACAACATACTAACTAAGCAGGATCGTATTGATATTATTTTATTAGCAGGATCTGATAACACATCAAGTGGGGAATTTAAGGCTACCAATAGTATTGAAGACCAACTAAGATCTGGCCCTCCTGTAACTAACAAATGAATAGACATCGACTATGGTGCTTGGAGCTGTGGCTAAAACTCCAAAGAAGAGTTCTCAGTGTCTATCCTTGAAAACAGATGGTATCCTTACAGAATGAAATTCTATCATATATCCGAGGATGACTACAATAAGAGAATGGAGTTCGATTGAACTTTCGACAAAATCAGAATATGTTTCAAGCAGCATATTATCCTCTGATGAATAAAATTTTTATGTGAATGGGGAAGTTGACCATCAAAATCTATGTTATTAGAATGACAACAACTCACGTTGTTTTACTGACAGTAAAATGAGAGAAATCGGTAATCAAAAAGTTAGTTATGGCGTATAGAATGGGTGCATTATTAGGCCCTTTTTTAATTGACAACAACCTAAATTCTTTAACTACCTGAACATGCTTCAGAAACTCATAGTGTCAAATGATGTGAATGAAGATGACCTATTTCCAAAATGATTCTAGTAGTATGATACCTCTCCCTTTTATGGTACCAACTTTCATGAGTAACTTGATGAACAGTTTTCCAATGCTCGGATTGGACAATTAGGTGCTGTGGAGTGGCCAGTGCAATCTCCATACCACACTCCCCATGATTTTTACTTCTGGAGATACTTTAATACTATAGTTTTTACACGGTGTTCTGTGGGACTGGGAATTTAAATTGTCTCTGTTAAAAAACCTTGGAGGTAAACATGTCGAAGATATTTTTTAATTTGTTCATTGTAAAAAGATTACATTCGTATTCTAATAAATACTATCAAATTAACTATTTGTTTGTGTGGAGACAGGTGCACAAAAATCTTCTTCCAAAGAGAATAGTAAAATGTTTGTACAGAATGGAAAAATTTAAAATCTATGGAGAGAAAATCATACCAATAATTATTATACTTTGAGAATTATTTTAGCAATTACTATATAAAGTCCAGACAATTAATTGTATTAATGATTTTTCTAACAGATGTTCTTAATTTATTGCTAGCTAAATAGAGGGTGTTCAAATATAAACAGGAATTTATATTGAATATACTGCAATTTTCAATTATTGTAATTAATTATTGATTTGCACAATATTTTTTAATATAGTGCCACTGCCACTGCAATAAGTTCCAGTGGTCCGGAAGTTTATTAATTCTAGAAGAATAGAAGTCTTATAACTGTATGTTGACACATTCTTGCACGTTATTAAAATCTCATTAGAGTTGAATTTCTTCCTTCCTAATATTTTTTTTTTTTAAATGGAAGAGGTGAAAGTCCAATGGTGCTAAATCTGGACAATATGGAAGATTAGGTAAGACATACCACTTCAGTTTCCATCTTCAAAACAGCAGTGTGAGGCCGAACACTGTTCTGAAGAAAACAATTTTAATGGCAGGTAACTTTTGTTTTGGAGCAAATTACTGGGTTCATTTTCTCTTTTAAAATCGTAGAATAGTATTCAGCTTTGATAGTTATCTGTTCTGTAGGAAAATTGAGTTAGTGAATTCCTTGTGGACCCAAATGAAATTGGCCATGATTTTCCCAGATGAAAGTGTGGTTTTGCCTTTCCATGGCAGAGGTGATTTTTGATGTCACAATTGCATGCTTGCTCATTTTGACTCTAAAAGGAAATAATATAACCACATTTCATCAGAAGTTACTATAGAGTCTATAAACTTTTCTCCATCCTTTCCATTACGCTGCAGAAATTGTATGGCTGTAACCATACTTTTTTCTTTATGTTCAGGCTTCAAAAGGGGGAATCCACCTTATTAAATTTAAGATGATCTTTAACTAATGTTTACATACAACTTATTTTAAGTTACTCAGCCATTTCTCGAATGGTGATATTCTGTTGTCTGAATTAATGCATCAATATCAATAAGCTTGGGCAACAAGCTTATGATTTGATTTCAACACTTACACAACCTTCTTTAAATAACTTGCACTAATCATACACTTTGAAATGAGAGAGATATACATCTAATAACAAGTTTTAAAATGTGTTTCCCCAATAAGTCATTACTTTGAACTCTTTACAAGGACATAGTATAGCAATTCCTGTATATATTTGAATATCCTTCATAAATTGACATCATTGCTCAAATTGAATTTCTGTCTGGGTTTGGCTATGGTCAGTATTTTTCTATTATATTATTTCTAGTATTTTATAACATGTTGTAATGTGTTTTGTGTTTTTATAGGTCCGTACATGTTTAAGTGTTCCTTTACTTGTTTCTTCTGAGAAAACAGGAATGTATATAGTAAATTTCCATCCTAAGATTACCGAAGTAATCACAGAAGCAGAGATCTTTTGGAGGCTAGAAAAACAAGTGCCAGAATTAGCTCAAATTGTTATTTTATGCAAGAAGAAGATTTATACAGCATATGAAACTATCAAGGCTTTAGTCAACAGGAATGTCAGCATCAGGTATTGTCAACACGTTAGGAGATAAAAATTAAAATATACAAAAAGTTTAACTGGAACTATTATTTGTATATCTTTTTTCATGAAAGCTTCATAATAATACAGAGTGTTTCAAAAGTTCTAAAATTCAATTTTTAAATATTATGCATGCTAATAGAAAAAAGGTTCTGTGAATTATATCGCTTGGGTTGAGCTTGTTTGAGCTTCAGTTAATTGTGCATGTGCATTAAAGTGTGAGAAAGCAGACACCACGACCAGCAGACAGGAATGAAAACCCTTCAGTCTGCCATGAATCTTGTGCAAGAGTAGAGGGTTATTCTGTTGGATTCTTATTTCTTCATCAAGTCTTATAATTGTTGAATGGAATGTTTTCAAGAAAGTTTCTCCTATGTTGGAACACCAAGAAGGACCACAGTATATTTAATGGAAAAGTTTTATAAAACAGGTTATGTTAGTGACAGACCATCCATTAGACATTTCTGTGGAATGTATAGTTTTGATTGCAACACTTTCCTCATAAGTCATGTCGATGGTTGTTTTAGAAAGGAAATCAAAGCTATTCATAATGTCATAATGGTTACAAACTGACAGTATAGTGGTTTTGTATAGTGCAAGAGTTATATTTGAACAACCGCATTATCTACTGTTAATGGTTTGTGGACATTCAGGTGTAACAACATGATCAACAGGCTAAATCAGATATTCTTTAGCGATGAGGGCTGATTTGATTTAACTGGATATATATATATATATATATATATATACAGAATATATGTATCTGCAATAATATTTCTGCGAAATATTATTGTAAATTCAATATTTGCTAGTAAAAACGTATAAGCAGAAAAATCAAATAATTAAAAAAAATCTATATGTATCTGGGTGCCAAATAATCCACATTCGTTACATGAGGTTCCACTTCACTCTGAAAAATTGGGAGTATGGTGTGTAAATTGATGGTACAATATTTTTCAATAAAACAGTACTTCTGAGGTTTATGTAGACACATCATTCAACAATTTGTACTGAAGATAAATGTTGGTTTCAACAAGATATCTCACTTCTAACTAAATAATCTAGGTGCTTGGAGAATTCTTCAAAGACAGTTTGATCTCTAAAAATCTGTGGCCACTTTGCTCACCGGATTAGTCTCTATTAAATTTTTTCTCTGAGAATGTCTAAAGGACAAAGTGTGCTGGATGAAACAAACCTAGGATACCCATCCTACAAGAACTGCAGGATACCATAACAACGTCTTTGCATGAAATTTCTGTGAACATTTTGAAAAAATGGGTAAAAATATGAGTTGTCGTGTTAATTTGAGTATTCAACAAATTGGTGGGCATTTTCATCTTCTGTAAATGTAGAAAGTATTCTTTTACTTTAAAATTCTACTTGCTTGTAACTGTAAATTTTTTAACAGTTTGATGTATTTCAAATAAATAAATTGTTCTTTTCAATTTTGAGTATTGGGACACTCTGTATAAACATAATGACTTTTAATTTTAGAGACAGTGATATTTAAGAAAACACCTACACAATCCATAAATTTAATTTAAGCATGCTTTTAGAAAAGCCCTAAAGCAAAGAAATAAAGATACTAAATTGAATTCAGCATAATAATATAGTATATATACCAAATTTAATTAAAAACTGTGCTAACAATTAACTGGTGTACAGTAGTTGTAGTTACATCTCTAATAAAATTTGAGATGTAAGTACATTTCAAAAGTAATATAAGAAAAACATAAAAATATAATATATTCAAGGCGTATCCAAAAAATAAGTATTGTTTTGGAATTAAAATTTGTTATATATTTTTAGAAGAAAGTGCATACTTTAAATTACTTTTCTAGATAATTTCTATCAATATTATATATCATATTGGGTTACTAGTTTTTCTACACCATTTTCATAGAATAATACCCCCTGTGATAAGAACTATTGCCATGCATGCTTCCCCTGCTCTCAGCCAAATTGTGTGATCATTGTCATGACACAAAACAACTCCACAACTAAGCATGTCTCACTTTATGATTATAATTGCACTAAACAGTTTTCTGAGGCCCCCACAATATCTTTCAGGATTTATTGTTTCACCTCTTAGTAAAAATCAACTAGCAACACCTTTTTTCTATCCTAAAACACAGTGCACATGATTTATCGTATTGAAATTGTGGTCCTGAAGTTGTGTTTTTTGGTGATCTCGTGTCCTTCAATTTTATAGACTGCTGCTTCGATTCTGAATCACTATTTGTCTTTAAAAAAGTATCACATTTTCATTGTATTGGGCGAGAAACTGTAATTCCAAGTCGTTAGGTAAATAATATTTTCTGCAAACAGTGTAAGTACAGGTTCTGATAACCTAAACAGTCTGTCACAATATCTTGAAGAACACGTCTTGAAATTTGTGGAAACTCATATTGTAAGGAAATTGTAAACCACCGACCCTAGAAAATTTTCCCATTCACTTTTCTTCCAAATCTTTATTAATGACAAAAAGCTGCCTACTCTTCACCTTATCGTGTAAATTCATTCTTTCTTCGTTGAACAACCTTACCATTTTCTGACCATTCAATCACTCATTGTTGATGTATTTCCATGGGTCTAACATTTCTTCCATTTAAAAAATAGATAACGGAGCATATTTCACAATCAACGGGCTCTTGCCAAATTTTATATGATCAAAACAGACTGAAAACTCACTCTCGTTTAACTTTAATGGTGTCTTTGAAAAACCAATGAACTGTAGAGAGTAGTGGGCATTCTCGGAGAGGTGATTGTAGTGATGTTGACTTGACTTGTATGTATATATAGATGTAGATGTATGTCTATTTTGTATGTTTTTAAATATCTTACAAGGTGATTTTATTAATATTTATTTTATACAAGGAACATAAGTGTTGTAGTCCAAAATTACATGATTGACATGATGAGTGAATTAAGTATTTTCGTTTAATTTATTTTTAAATGTTTAAAATCTGTTGTAGAAAAAGTATACCTCCAATATTTTCTCGACTTCTTCGATTCCAAATATTGAAGTTGGATAGGGCATTTCTTCCTTGCCTTAATAATATTTGCTGGACTTCATTAAGTATCCCTAAAGTCATGGATGATATCAAGAATATCTTGGATAAAGTGGAAATGTTTTGTAAAGAAGTGAGTTTTTAATTAATTTGCATATCCAACATATTGGTTTTTGCCTTTATTAGGGCTGTTTGAGATGAGTGTTATAAGAACTTTATAAACTGTTATTATGTTATGTTTGCATATAAGTGTATAAATATAGTGTTTATTAATATTAACATTTCAAGAATAGATTCTTTTGGGTATTGAATGGAGCTTGTAATCTGGTTATTTTTTTGTTTTTAAAAATCTGAAGTTAAATTTGTACAGGATTGGCTAATTTCATCTAGAGTTCTTAAGAGCTACCTATTGTAATCATTTGATTACTATTAAATTTATTAACAAAATCATGCTTGAATTCTCTGTGTTTTTATATATTTACCCAAACATGAATATTAGTTTTTTTACTTTATAAATCAGAAAGTACGCCAGCAAGTTTCTTATCTTGCACTCATTTAATTTATTTTTATCTCAAAGTATGGGTTCTTATGAAAAGTGTACTCAAGGAAAAATTATGAAAACAGAGCCAGTTGTTGAAATACATACATAGATAGTTTTATTATATGCTGAAATTACATTATGCTATAAAAATATTAAAATTGTTGAAACATTAAAAAGAAAAATAAGGCATTTTTTTTATATATAAAGGATTTTTTTCTGATAAGGTGTATCATTATATTAATGATTGTCTAATTGCGTTAATGTTAATATTTTAAATTTTAATTGTGTACTAGAATTCTAAGGTTGTAATTGAACATTTTTAATTTTAATTTTGTACTAGAATTCTAATGTTATATTTTACATTTTAAATTGTTATTTCGAAATGTGTTATTTAATGTTTTTTTTAATAGCATTGTAATAATGATATATTAATTTGCCATGTTATAAAAAAAACAACAAAAAACAGCAATCAACTATTCTGATTTCTTTCATATCTTTTAAATATTTCAGGCAGTGGATATGAAGGAAGCCCGTATAGATGAATTCATTGAGGTAATAAGTAAACAGATTCTTGTTTATCTACCTCCGCAAGCAATGGAACCACAAGAATTGTACAAGAAAAATGTAGAATACGGAAAGCAGATTGCTAAAGACTTATATGTACGTTCACAAGCTGCCGAAGATGCTGTTATTGAACTTATAAACAAATTTGTGGAAGCTGTTGATGATCCTGATATAGATGAGGAGGAGAAGTATCATTGGCTGGATTTAGGATATGTGCCAAAAAATCGTCAAGGAGGTTTTGAGGAAAAGGAAGGGGATGGTAAGATCAAAATAGTAGAGAATCACAGTAAGGTTAACTTGTTTTGTACCTAGACACACACTGAGTGGGGTGGGATGGGTTCACATTTTTGATAAGTAATTAATGGACTAACTTTTTTAGATCCAACAATTGCTAGAATATTAGTTATGTTCCTGCTTTTTACTTTTTGTGAATATATAGTATAAAGAAAGTTTCGTTTTAGATAAAAGAAAAATCCGTGTCTAGTTTTTTGTAGATATATCCCATTTGAGATCCCCTGAGTTAAAAAAAATGGTTTTTGAATGATCTTTGTCATTTACACCCCGATTTTAATCAGATGTATTATGTGGGCATATTTTAACCATATTTCGGGATTTTGTTTTCATTTTTTCAATAAATTATTGTTTAGTAAACATTTCAGAACATTCCATGTATATTTTGGTTCTGTTCTACTAAAAATTTGAAATGATTCATTGCCCTATTTTTAAACTTAGAATTATTATGACACACAACAGAAAACTCAACTGCATTAAATGATAACTGACAATTAACAGAATGGTCGAGATGGTAGATGTTTGTCTTGCAGGTTCCGACGTAACCTAGGTCTCTCCCATTCAACTGTCAATGCTTTTGTTATTTAACAGACACATCTTGACATTTAATAGACCGATATTTTATATCAGATGAAGTTGAAAGAAGGAATTTTAGATTTTGTATATTGGCTAATTTGATGTTATAAGTGGTCTACATGCTTGATTGTTTATTAATTATTTATATCTAATTAAATGTCATGTTATTTTACAGATGTTAGTGATGGACAGGAAGTGACAGAATATACAATTGAAGATTTAAAGAGTGATTGCATGGATATGTATAGTTTTTTCAATAAAAAGAATCTAGACGCTCTTATTAAATCAGTGAAACTTTCGTTTAGAGCTCTAAGAGAAAGAGCTAGTGCATCCAGGTTATTGTTTTATATTGATTAATTTTATACTTTATTCTTAAAATATTTTTGTTGCTTCAAATTTTTTTGCGGTGTTCAAGGTTTGAAATGTTATTTATACTTAAGAAATGTAAGAATGATGATCTCATATATTATGTTATATAAGTTGAACTATTTATTAACAACTATAGCCAAAAAACGTTTAAGTTAGCAAAGTATGATTTTTGAATTTAATGAGCTTCTATATGGACATAGAGTGTGTATTTATAAGTTTCTTTTATAAGTTAATTTATTTTTTACTCTCGACTTTATACTTACTACAGAGAAAGTTATGCCATTAGTGAAAAAATTGAAGTAGTTTTAAGATCCAAAAGAGTGTTTTTATCTGTTTGTTACTTGAGCAGTGTTCTACAGCCCTATCTCGTGAACCAATTTTAATAAAATTTGGTATGTGGGCATATTTTTAACATATCTTAGGTCATTTCATAATTTTCATTTTTGTTTATAACTCAAAATTTGGAGTCGTTGCCATAAAAATAAAACACAAAATTACAATTTTCTCGAAATCGGTTCTATTGATTTTTCCAATTGTTCCACCAGTTTTGTTCATATTTTAGTAAAAATATGAAGATTGATGAACTAAATCCATGTACAAACTTGTATGTAAAAAAAATAATATGTAATGGTTCAGGAATAATTTGTAAAAAACAAAAATGAACCTTTAACACTGTCATTGAAATATGAATCACTAAAGCACTGAGGTGAATATACAGTGAAAGAAAATTCACCAACAGCACAATAAACACTAACAGCAAAGAATGTATAGTTATATTTATTCTACCTTATGTGCATTTCAACAGCACTGCTATCATCTTCAGAGGTACAATACACACTCACTATTGAAATGTTCATATGGTAGAAAAAATATAACTATACATTCTTTGTTTTTAGTGTTTATTGTGCTGTTGGTGAATTTTCTTTCACTGTCATAAAAGTTCAATTTTAATAAAATACAACTTAACGCTTAGGACGTGTTTAAGCGAAGCAAGTTTAATAATAATATTCTCAGTGATACATTAGCTACGAGAACTATTATAAACTTCAGATAACATAATACTATGTTTATTCACTACTATATTGCTGAGGATACATTTTCTTTGAAACACATTTGTGAGTTCTATGTTCTATTTGTTATTATTAGAAGATACAACTTCTCAGATGTTTAACTCTATTTTTATTCATTAATAAGATTTTTTTTCAGACATAAGATCAAATGGACTTATCGTCCAACAGCCTAAATGAGTACATACATCAATTTTCTAATAGTTTTTATCTGAACTCTTTTTTTGTTATTGTATAAGTTTGTACTGAAAGTTCAATTCATTGAGTCTTCCCGATCATGTTTTGCCTTTTTACAACATTTATGAGCCAGCTTAACACAGACTAAAGAAAATATAAAACAAACCATTTATATTTATTTAGGTTGATACCATTACTTGTCACAAATTAAACTGCATGTAAAAGTTTGGGCAGGGGTGTGGAAGTTATAGGGTCAAGACTAAGGTTGAAGAAGTAGGGGATTATACATGCTGCATAACAATGCTGTCACAAATTGACTGTATTACATAGTATGTTTTATCTCTTATTTTTATTTCTATGTGTAATAACATTTTTTAAAAGAACTTACTTGTATTAAACAAATTTTATAAATAATGTATAAACTTCGTAAAAATATGTTAAAAAAATTAAGGAAAATGTTAAGGAATTCTAAGGATAAAATAGATAATATGGAAAAAATGGTGTTTATGAACTGACCTGTAATATCTTTGCAGCTTATTTTGTGATAATTCATAAATTAGGTGGCAGAGAAAAGGTGAAGCTACTTTGTTCATTGAAAGCCCCAAGAGTTGGGCGACAATTGTAATAATTCAAAAATTAGATGAACTTGAAGAGTTCTTGAGTTTATTTTACTTAATAAAAAAATTAATTTATGAGTTTATTATTTAATCAAAAATATTGCTCAGACATGGGCGCCAGACTTTCGTCAGATTTAAACAACAATAAAACTGAATTTTAGTGAATTTAACCTCAGGGTCGCAAGTTCTTTCATATGTGTACTATACAGTGAATTCCGGTTGAAAATGAATACACTTGGCTGAAATTTTGACATAAAAATTTATTAAACATATTTGCAATTAGTTTTAACATAAATCAAAAACAAAATATCAACATACATTGATTACACCCAAATTATAATAAATATAAATGCTTATTAATGTCTTGTTAATTTATAAATTTTACTATTTCTGAAAAAGATCGATCATTTCTTTAGTTCTAAAAAATTTTACTTTCATCTGAAAATTGTATTATTTAAAAATAAAACTTGCAAGTATTTAGTCCATTAACTGAATTTAAAAATTTTGATATAACTACTTTACTTCTTTATTTTTAGCATAAAAGATAAAAGGAGACAAAAAATAACTTAGTCTTTCTTAAAAATGATATTTGTGACTCAAATAGATTTTTTATGAAATAAAATGAAATTTTCATATATTACTTACAAAGAAAAATACATATAACTTTATAAAGAGTTTATATAAGACAATAAAACCTGTGATGCATTTTTATTCACCAGACTGTCGAAACTCATTGTCCGTTTTGCAACATCATTGCTGATCTCGTAATTGTAGTAGATGAGTACAGTTGAAATACGTCTGTATTCTTCAAAAATGTCGAGGTCGAAATATCTAAAGTTCATATCACTAACTAGTGAATCTAACTGTCCATTGTCCTAAATTCGAAACCACGTGCCTGAGATTGCACAACATAGTCCGATTAAACACGTTTTCTCGTTTTTTCTTTAAGAATTTATTTACTGAAAACACTACTGTTCACTTTACATTGTCCACCTTGATTATTTCTACGAGTTTTTCTCATTTTTAAAAAGTTTGACCACATTCCAAAGAACAACCCAAAACAGGTCTGTCCGCAACTCCTCCCAAAACTAGACTTTTTTAAAACACAACCATCATATCTACTCGTTCCTTTCTCAGACTGCTCTTACCACGTTTCTCCTCCCAAAACTAGACTAGCTTAAAATGCTTTGTCCACCGCTGTTTGCGAGCCTGTACGTACCCGCTAAAACAGTTTTTTATAGTTCACATACTCCCCTTGGTATTTCCAATTCAAATTACACAGCACAAATTTAACAAACACATTATTTAAACAATTCATTTTAAAATTATACAGTATTAATTATATTGTTGATTTGAAAATCTATTTTTTATGTTAGAATTTACTTTATTTAATACGAAATATTATTTAATCCAATTTACCCCTTCCCTTGCAACCGCGTTATTTAAACATTCAAACAAACCTTAATTTTTACCTTATCACAATTTAGGCCTAACAGGCCATAATGTACATTATGACCATTTCGCACACCCCTCTCCAACCTTGTACCTGAAATTTACTTTGTATAACAAGTAACAGAATTGTCCTGAATATATTGTTTCAGAATATATATATATATATATATATATTTTTTTTCTTCTTTTAATATGTGCTCTTAGTCTGTGTTAAACTGCCTCATAAATCCCCTAACTAGCGAAACCATGGTCGGAAAGCCTCAATAAATTGTAAAATTTTACAAACTATTATATTTTCATTTCATTTAACATGGAGTTTTACTCCAAGTACCTTCAGTCGTTATTATAAATCATATATGTTATTAGTTAAATTTACTATGCCTTGAAGTAACTATTTTGTGCTATATTTCTCAATTCTTTCTAGAAAAAATAGCTGAATTTTTAAACTACATTGCAGTATTTTTCAACCATGTAATGTCAATAATTAGTTTGAAATTTCACAGTGTTTTATGTCGCACACATCATGACAAACAAGACCCGAATTATATCTTTCCTATGTTCACTGCTGATTTAATTCTACAAATTCCAAATATTACTATAGTTCCATCATTGGAAGAAGTGCAACAAGTGTTTAACAAAATCATGCAGTCTGTTTTGTCTACATTAAAACTTGTTCCACAGTGGGGACAACTCAATGAGAGGAATGTAGTAAAAAAAATAACAGAATCGAATGTTGGCATTAGGCATAAAACTTGTAAGTCCGTTTTTAGTTAATCATTTTATTACCTATTATTTCTTAAGTGTTTTACAATCATATTGTAAAAATTTGCCAATGTTAGACAACAACTGTTAGATACATCACATTATATATTGTTGCATTCCGAACAGTCTAAAAAGTAGTATAATTGACAAAAAATTGAGGTTAATTCACAGAAGTTAAAAAATTAAAATAATGTTACAAAACTTCTACTTTGATGTTGCATAAGGATTGCATTAAATATATAACTGATGTAGAATTTTATGTTACGCAAAAAAATATATAGGTTATAGAAGTTATTTGAATTAATGTATATACACATCCAGTAAATATGATGAGCCATGCTTGGTATAGTATGCCACGAATTCATGTATAACCACAAACATTGGTGTACAAATTAATACTGTACTAACAAAATTATACTATTATATATAAAGTTATTCAGATTAAAAATAAACGTTAACAAAGTCGATTAACTCTGTAGTTGCTATATTAAAACTGCTTACTGCTTAGTAACAACACTAATATAAAATATAACTTCTGCTTGGTATTATATTGTATCAAATCTGCATAAACTAAAAACAAGATGTTTGAATAATTATGTTGTGATAACACACTTATAAATATTTAGCTTGAGATATCAACACAGATAGGTAAGCAGTGTTATGAAAAATTCTTACGGCTTTAACCCAAGTTATCAATTGGTCACTTTCAGAAACAATTTTCCCATACCAGTTAAAAATTTCAAAAATTAAACCATTTTTCAAAAATATGAACCAGAAGATGTACACAATTATAGACTAAAATACATTCTTCTGTTTTATTCTACAATTTTTGAAAAAGTTTGTATGAGTAGACTCTTAATGTATTACTTTTTCTTCTTCTGAAAATATGGTTTTTGAAGGGGAAGAATGCAATAGGTATTATAATTAAACATTTTGAAGCAATTTTAACTGCTCTTGATAACAAAGAAAAGTGTATAAATATTTTCATAGACCTAAGCAAAGCTTTTAATTGTATGAATCACAGTTGCTCTAAAAAAAAATTGAAAAGATGTGGAATTTATGAAAAGGTACTGACTTGAATTATAATATATCTGGAAAATAGAGTTCACTATTTTGAAGTTATAGATGCTGAAGGGAAAGAGCATAAGTCTGACATTCTTAGGATTAACAATAGGGTGCATCAGGGTTCAATTTTTGGACCTGATTTGTTTCTATTATATATTAATAATCTGTCATTTAATTTTTGTTGGAGTAAAGCTCTCATGTATGCAGAAGAATATAATTTATTTCGTCAGATCAAGATCCTAACTCTTTGGAAATTAAATTTTTCACAGCCTTTAATAAATCTATAGAGTATTTTACTATAGAGTATAATAATAGATCTCTGTAATAAATCTATAGAGTGTGTATATATATATATATATATATATATATATATATATATATATATATATATATATATATATATATATATATTTCTCCCACAAACCAAATACGTCTGTCTTATTCAGTTCCTCCCAATCAACTGTTTCTAAGATTAACTAACTTTAAACTAGTATTAATTTATATTGTTTATTCTGTAAAAATCACTTTAATACAAATTCCATTGTCCTCGGACTAACTCTTTCTCTAATCGAAACCACGTCTGTTCATTTCAGACCCTCATCCTAGACTAGCTCTAAGCACGATTTCAAGTTCCGGATATCACACACCTATCACGTGATTATAGCCTCAAACCTATAACCACTTTACAACAAGAAAATTTACTTCATTTAAGCACAATTTCACACAAATATTAAGTTTATCTTAAAATTAGACATTACTATCCATATAAATACATCTTTTGGAAATTTGTTTTGATTTATTTCGTTATTCTAGAAACAGCAATCAAGTCCATTTTTGCTTGACCTTACTGACTTCCGTTTGCCCTTGATACAATTACATCACACATTTATTTTACCGCGAGTTTCATCTCATATTCAAAAATTCAAAATATGCACATTACAATAGTTGAAATAAAAATAAATAAACTTTGAAGAATTTAAATGTATGAAGTATAAATTTCTAATGTTTGTTATATAGCTGTATCCCCTCAACAAGATTTCCGTAATAAAAAGAGCATAATGTTAGATATAGTGCTATCAGAGAGAAAGAAGAATGTCCAAGATTATTTGGGTCAAGTGATGGAGAATAAGGATGTTGTCCGTCAGATTATGGCTCTTCAGGGAATTATTTTACTCATCAAACCTGATGTTGCAAAAGTTCTTCAGGTAAAACATAGACATATTATTTGTTATTTGACTAATTTTAACATTGTAATAATGACTTTGTTACACAAATTTAAATATTTATATTCTTTCATCGCCTGATATAAAATAGTTACTTTATAAAATGTCTAGTTTTATTATAGAACCCTCCATCAGAGATAGTCTCTTGGGGTCAGAAAAGGCACTAGAGATACATTATGTTTGTAGATATCATTTATTTTTACTTCTTTCTATATGCATCCAGCCTCAAGTGTGTCAATAATACAGCTCATTTTGTACAGTTTAGCAGCAACGACCAGCAAAGATGTACTTCTCAATATTTCTGTCATATGATTGTTTATTGTCCTACTTTTAAGAGAGCTCTTCATTTCTTGCAATCAAACAGAATATGCTGCAATGTCTCAACCTCCTTCTTGCAATGACCTCACAATATGTAGAATGTACAAGGTTGAAGCTGTAGAAATATTCCTATATAATTTAAATGATCAATTCTGGCTTGTGGTCCAAATAACTGAACCTCTCTACCGAATCCCGGCTTATAGATTGAGGTCAATTGGTTCCTGTTGTATGTCATGTAGTTTCCTATCTGTTAAGGTCTACCAGAAGTTCAACCATTTGTGTCTATACACTCTTTCAATCCGTTCCCTAGCTATATATAGTAACATCCAGATGTAGTTTTAACTGCATTTGAATTACCATTTTAGCAGGTTGGTCACATCTCTCATTTCACATTATGCCAGTGTGGTCTTGTATATCCACTGAATGACAATGAGCTTTTTCAAATTTTGTAAAATTTGTTGTATTTTCTTCATGTGTACAAAATGAGAGGCCGGCTTGTATTTCACAAGTATATAAAGAAGTGATTTTGAATCAGGCAGGGTGTATTTTATCTGTCTTGAGACCTTGTTTTATTACCAGAAATTCAGTTTCCATACTAGTTTGGTAGTAAAAAGATTACTTAAATAGAAATACAAAAAATAATATCAATCTGATGAATCCTCTAGTTGTTATTTATCAAAGGATTGTAGCTGATAAATTTAACAATTACTATACAAACATTGCTTTATTTTTAAAACTGCCTAAAGTGAGTGGAGAGGATATTTGCAAAGAGTTATATTGACTAAGATGATACCACAACAGTCAACAAAATTGTATTAAAAATGTGAATAATATATTAAACAAATCAGTGGAAAATTTTATTTCTTGGTTTAAAAAAATACGATTGAAGTAATCAATTTTAAAGGGAAAAGAAACGGAAAAGACAATGTAAATAAAATTCATAAATCTGTGAACTGTCACAAGGTTTTGGTTACTTATAGTAACAAATGTTTAACATGTCTTTCAGAAAACATCACTAAAAGGGTAAGATCAATGGTTTGAAGCAAAGCAAAGCAAAACTTATGAGGTGTATTGGTGAATTAAACAACGGAATCAAAATCAGAGAATCAGAATTTTAAAATCTATCATTATTGGATGCATGAATCTATATATTTTTTGATTACATACTTAGTATACAAACTATATGGCAAGTTTGGTAATTGTCAAAATATATTACCTCCGTTTTTTGACTGATCTTCACATTTCATGGCCTTAAGAAAACGAAAAATTGATTTTCAACATGCCATCTGTTATGATGGTTATTGTCATCTGTACGTAGTGGCCACAAAAATTACTAGGTACAGGAAATTTGATATAAGGGTGGGTTCATTGTGCTCATATAGAACAGTATTGAAATTCAGAAAAAATTAATTGAAAATGTCAAAATGGTAAACATATTAAACACTTTTGACTTCCCAAGAAAATGTGATATTCGCATAGTTATGAGGCCTGCAAGGGTTCAACATTGAGCACAAGCAAAGCAAGTAGAGAATTTTTAATATACGAGGGACATTCAATAATTAAAGAGACAAATTGGTGTTGAAATGAAACAGTTTGTAGGAGTTTTGTACTTGACTTGTCATGACTTTTGGTTGGCATCACTAAGATGAGCTGAGAACAGCTGACAGATAAAAATTGTTTTGTTTTAATCTCAATATTGCATTTAACGATGACGTGTCCGCTTAAAGTTTCCACATTCATTGAACAGTGTTTAGGGATCCGGTTTTTTGCTTTCTGAAGGTGAAAAAAGGCAAAAATCTTTTCTTGAGTGAAAGTTTTATGAACCGCAGAATTTTTTATAGGTGGGTAGAACAGTTAAAAAATGGGCGAACCTTAGTGACTGAAGAGCAATGTCCTGGCCGGGCGATTGAAGTGTCAACTTTTTCGCTTGAATCCCTCATTGACAACAATATTTGTGAAGGCCGACTTTTACAGTTGAACATATAGCAAAAACAGTTGCAGTAAGTGTTGGCTCAGTTCATAACATTATCAGAAACAAGCTCAAGTACAGCAAAACAAGTGCAAGATGGATCCTGAAAGAGTTAACGCAACAACATAAGGAACCAAGACTCAAAGTGTACAGACTTGAAAGAACACTATGAAAGGGAAAGTGACCCTTTTCTTAACAAGATTTTAACGTGTGTGATGAAACTTGGGTTCATCATTTTGAACCAGAGTCCAAAAGACACAGCATGGAATGGAAACACGCCAGCTCACCTGTCCGAAAGAAATTCAGAATGCAAGCATTGGTGGGAAAAGTCATGTTGACCATCTTTTGGGATGCCCAAGGTGTTGTCTTTTATGATTATTTAGAAGTTCAGCGTACAATAAACAGTACTAAACTCGGACGTGCTGATGAACAATGTAAAGCCAGCAATCAGAGAAAAACATCGCGGATCTCAAAAAAAGGTGTGAATTGCTAAACAACAATACTTGCCCTCACACTGCCCAGCTGACCCAAGAAACAATGTGTTGGGAGATACCATCTCATCCTCCCTACATTTATGATTTGGCTCCCTCAGATTTTCATTTGTTTGGTCCACTCAAGGAGGCATTATATAGAAAAAATTTCAGCAACAATGAGGAGGTCAAAGAATTTGTAGGAAAATGGCTCCAACAACAAGACAAAGACTTCTTTGCATCAGGTGTAGAAAAAAACTAGTTCATCATTGGGACAAGTGTATTTATATTAGTGGAGATTATGTTGCAAAGTAGTAAAAGTCTCATTTTGTAAAAATACTCAGTTTTTTCTACATCAATTTGCCTTTTTAATTATTGAATGACCATTGTATATCTACAATGAAGAAAGTAGTGATATACACATTCACAAAGTTAAGAAAACCTGTGTAAAAACTGTTATAAAGAAAGTTACCCCACTGGATAAAACCCCTTGATCTACCAATACTATTAACATTTCCTACCAACATTTTTGGGCATTACATTTAGAAGATCTGTTTGTATTACATTAAATGATGGAGCTGGGTAAGAACTATGATGGTTAACTTGTTTTAAACTACTACAATTCTTATTTGTTTCAGGACTACCAAAGATTTTCCCATCTGTGGGCAGAAGAGAGGCCAGATTTACTTAAACAGTTTGTTGATTCAGCTCCATTACCTATTGACATTGAAGATAAGTTTTTATACTTGATTGAAGTTTATAACAGTATTCAGGATATTGCGGCTATTAACATATTGGGTCCTCTACAGATTGAAACCAGTTAGTACTTTGATTATTTCAACTGAGCAATAGTTTGCATTTTATTGCATCTGATTTTGGCGGTGGTTACAAATACCCTCATCATTTCAAATGACTCGACAGATTCTTTGTTTACCTGTTACCCTATCTTTGCTGCTTGGTGGCATGCTTGCTTTTTTGTACATATAAAATAATATTTCATTAGAACATGTCATAAACTGCATGGATAGGATTAGGTGATCAAAAAATCTGAAGTACAGTAGACTCACGACTATTATTTATAAAATTTCGACACTGTGGTCAACAATTGTAAACTTGAATTTTTTACTTTTACTAATTCAATTCAAGATCATAACAATTTACTCTGTTATTTTTTAATTTTCTTTGGCGCCATCATCTATAAGGGAGATGAAACCTAAATTCAATCTAAACTTTTAAATCATGGGGCGTTAGTTCTAATGAAAAAGTAAGTGCAACTTTTTTAGAAAATCCACATTTCTTCACTTAATTATTTCCTGTAACATATTCAAAATCACATAGACATTCATAATCACTATTAATTGTAAATTAAAGTGTATATCACTATTATGTCAAATCAAGAGAAAGGACATGTTCATGTAAACTTTTTTTATCATGTAGTTTTTGTCTATTAATATATAGAGTTAAATAGTTACTTTTTTTTTAAATTTAAAAGTATTTTGGTTATTCATTCGATTAGCTAGGATTTTATTTAATAATTAGTTGATGAATGCATGCTCTGCCCAACATTCACAATCACAAATTTAAATCAACATTTTTTCATCATATCCCTTAAAATTTCATTCCCTTTTTTACAATCCAAAATTTTCCTTAATTTACAATTCCAATCAAACAAACAAAAAATCTCCAGTACACCGGCTTCAGAACGGCTATTTAATTTTAATTTTCTACATTATCCTACTACGTCCAGATCATTCTCATCAAAAATCAACTTGCTTGTTCCACGTTTTGCTATCTCATCCTTTCCTTTGGGTCACACCCAAATGACCTGTGGTTTCCCTTATAACATATTATATCATAAACTTATTTTATTATTTCTATTGTTAATATTAATACCACATTCCTGGCTCATATATTTATTTATAAAATATCAAAAAATACTTATTATTCTTTTACATACAAAATATATTTAATATAAAATTGTCAGTGAATATTATCTTTAAGAGAAACACATTATTTTAATTATTTTAATATATACAATTTTTAAGTTATATTAGTCCATTTTTGAATTTACCTTGTCCATTCCATCTATTACTATTTTTATTCATCTTATTATATCACAATAATTGTAACTACTCTTCTCATCTCTCTCATTTTTCTAAATTGTAGAACCTTTCTTCTTACCTTATTCCCTCTTCTTTTGTTTAGACCTTCCTAACCTAGTTTGCTGTTAAAAATATTAAATTTTACTTATTTTTTGTTGTCTTTAACATTTGTAAAAATTACAACGCTACCCTATCCAATCCAAGCCTTGACTATCTGGCCCATGCTGTGGTGTAAATAGTATTAATTTTGAAACACAAACTATAAAACAATCAATTAAAAATAATTTTGGATTTTAAAGCCTTAATATATGCCTATACTTGTTGCAGTACATGTTTTCTGCTTAGTTTTTAAATCCCAAGTAATTACAGGTGCATGCCTTTAATGTATTTGTTTAGAGTGACATTTGTATTATTTCAAACTTTTTTAATGATAATGCATTATATAAATATATTTATGTATAGATTTTATAAAATACTGTAGTTTGTGTTTTACTGCAGAGAGTTTAATTTTACTTGCCTTTGAAATAAAAAATATCGATTGCTGTCTAAAACACTTTGACAATAAGATTTATTTAATCACAAAATGTATATATTCTTGTGATGGTTTTACTTGTTTCTGTCTTAAATAAATTAAGTTAAAATAAACTGCTCAATTTTTGTTTGTTATTAAATTATTTTTCTATTGTTTGCACAAATTCAATTTGTTTCCAGAAACGTTTGTGTTAGCACTTATGGTTGAATGGAAAGAATGGAAATTTACATTAGGAAATCTTCTTCTAATTGCATATAGACAGAAGCTGAAAGAAATTGTAGAATTTATAGATGAAAAATCTGCTGTCCTGAGTAAACCTATCAAGGATTTGGATGATGCCAGGTTGGCAATGAACTGTTTGGAAAGTATAAGGGAAAATTTTATTCGTCTGGATTCAGAGCTGTTTGGAATTGAAGAAGCTTACGCATTATTTTCTAAGTTTGAAGTAAAAATTCCTCCAGAAGACATAGAACAAGTTGATGGGCTTAGATTCAACTTTGGTAACCTTATAACATCCGTAAGTTTTTGTGTTTTAGTACCTTTATAGTTATAAGATTATTTTTAACCAATGTTAAATAAAGTAGTTTTTACTTGTCTTTAAAAAGATGTATTTAATTTGTATTAGCTTTTAATTCAATTTTATTTCTATTTTATGACAAATTACTTATTCGTATAAGACATGTCACACAAATACAAACAATAATATAGTTAAATATATTGGCTGATTCAAAATTGCATGGGAATATTTCAGGAGCTGATTCTAGAGATAAAAATAAGAAGAATTTTATAAAGACATAGGTACAAGAAACCCTTTGTTTTCTATATGTCGCCCATTTTGTAGTTTTACAAAAAACATATCTTTGGAGGTAGATAAGATATTAAGTAAAGATTTGGTGTATGCATTATTTATGTAACCTTTTACCACCATCCAAGAAAACCAGGTTTTTATTTTGTACATTTTCAAAATTGTGGATGTTGTATATCAAATGTCTCAAAAACCATTAAAATATTTTCCTCTTTTCATGAAAAATTAGTTTTAAAAAATTCTGAAGGTCAAAGGATAAGCGAGTATTCGACAAAAATTTAAGAACATAATTTCTTGGTAATTGTCTACAACACCAAAGAATTAACCTGATCCAAAATATTATGGAATTATGATTAAATTAATTGTTCATAATAATATTATAACTCATTGTCCAGAAAGGTACCAAAACTGAAAATGCTTCCTTTAACAAATTGGTGACTTGTGGTTTAATACTAATTGAAATATTTTATAATTTTCATCCAAAAGTTTGTAAAATTACATAATAATAAATGAATTTTATCAATTCTATCGGTATTTATATATCTTAAAAAAAATTATAAAATATTTAAATTAGTATTAAAACATCAGTCGTCATTTTAAAAATTGAATATTATCATTTTTGGTACATTTCTGGGATTTGATGGATTATAAAAGTATTATTAAGAATTATCATAAATTCTATAATATATTGGTTTAATGTTCATTGTTTGCTGTCCAAGTCACTTTATATAATATATTGAGTAATAAATTATTTTTATTACCTTTATGGTACCGTCATGTGACTTTGTATTTGTCTTATTACAATGACGTGTTTCGGAGTCGTAGCTCCATCTTCAGTATTTCACTCCGTAGAGGTCGTCAAAACATTACACTTGATAAAAACATATACACTATACACACAAATATATACACGTATACATTGATTTAAACACTTTTTACGTGCACACAGTTTCATGGTCCGCGAACTACTGGCATCACGGTAAGGCCAAGGTTATCAGATGTAGTGGTTTCTAAATAATGTTGAACATACTCAAACACAAATAACAATGAGTTTTGAATGAAAAAGCGTAAAAAACCAATTGAATAAATGTTTATACTTTTCCCAAGCTGATGCCTGTAGACAAATTATTCAAGTTCTTGATTACGAATGAGAATTTTGTAATGATAGGAATGAGAATTTTGTATTAATATTTAAGTGTTCATCAATATGATGTTGAGCAAAATTTTTCATTGTGCCTAACATTTAAAATCAACATGACAGTAGATATTTAGAAGTGTTTGTAACCTCTACAGTCTGCTAAAAGATTAAACCATTTGTAAAGGTGTATATAATATGTTAGCTCAGAACATCTGTGTATTTTTATTCATGTATGTGTTTTACTTTTAATATTTATTTATGTATGTTAGTATTTTTATTAATATAAGATACCGCATGGTATATTTCAGATTGTAAGATTTTGGTATGATGGGAGTGAAAAATGGTGTTGAAGTGTAGATAAGCCAATCTGTAGTTTTTGCAGTGATAAAAAAATACATGTACTCATTTCATTTCATGAAAAAAAAGGAGGGGGAAAAAAAAAACATGTTCAACTTGTGTTTATCTATTACAGTCTAAAGAAATGCAAGAGACTTTGTGTCAGTGTCAGGAACCAATGAAAAAAGAACTGATGGATGGAGTGGCAGACTTTGCCCAGGATGTCATTGACTTTGATAGAGATTTCGAAGAACATGGACCTATGGAGGAAGGCTTAGAGGCAAGAGAGGCCAGTGACAGGTTAGTATGATTTTATTAAAATATATGTATTCTTTACTTTAGAAAAGGAAGGGCCAATCGGCTATAGAGAGTGATTGGCAATACTCTCATGCATACAAAGTAGCTTCAACTAGACCATTTGAGTCCAATGCAAAATATTGTACGGCATTTATTAACTTCTCTAAGTCAATAAAGTGTTTATTTCAGGATATCTATTGTCTTTCATAGTCTCTGCACTAAAGCACTAAAGAGCATGCTTCATTTGTTCTTTTTGAATAAAGGCATATTTAGATAAGGTCTAACATTTTTTTGTGAAAATAGTTTGCCTACTATAATTCTCATAGTAGGATACCTACTATTTTAATATGGATACCTACTATAAGACCAAACGAGAAAATCACATTTTATTGTGTTTAAAGATTATGGTGTAATCCATCTTATGTGAAACAAAAATTAAGCTTATCAAGTAAGCTGAAATATATCAGAAGGAACCCTAACTGTTGTAAAGTTCATTTTATTTTTTATCGAAATGGCTTATTAAGCATGTGTTTTAAATTTTAGCGAGTTTATAATCAGTGTTTAGCTTTTTCATCATCCATTCAAATTTACCCAAATATAGAAAAAACTATCTGTTATAAGATTAAAATTCAATATTTGAGTTTCTCAAAATTTGGTATAACAAATTTGTAGAATTTTGTTTAAATAGCTCAATCTTTTAAATGATCCTTGACTATAAATAAATGTTGACCTTGAAAACACATTTCTCACAAATAAACATTTATTAACTCAAATCAATTTCAACATCAATTGACCATAATACTAGTAATGTTCAACATCCCATGTTTATATAGAATGTGGGAGGCCTAAACATATTTGACAACCATTCTAAGTATCTTATGTAACTAACACAATATTACTAAATAAATAAATTATACAATTTTATTTTGCATTAGTATTGAATTTTGTATAATTCATTATTTACAATACCCGAGTATCTATTGTATTCAATTTCATAACATTTTTCAAAAGTTTGGTGTTTTACTTTAAAATAATGTTTTTCTTCTAAACAATTTTTGGCCATGATTGACTTATCTATCAGGCTTATTATATTTTGACCGAGACAAGTGTTTTTTATCTTCTTGATATTTCGTCTTGATATTTCGTTTTGTTTGGTCTATATATTTCATCAGTCATATTTAACAGTTTATACAATAAAATACTGATTTATCTTATTCATGAATTTATCTTTAGAATTTCCTAATTTTCCCTTATTCTCAGCTAACAAAGCTACATTTTAAATTTACATATTTTTACATGTTTACATATTAAATAGTTTTTAACTTCATTTGATATTGGTGGGGTATAAGCCAGTTATAGTCACAGTATCTTTCTTTATTATCATTGGCCTTAATGACAAATATAAAACTAATTGTTTGTATAAATACAATGGGTATATTAACAGTTTACATTTTTGGTTCTGTATGTATGTTCGAGAAAGGTTGTGCCTACTTTTTTTTTTATTCATTTTTTTACGGCTTGTATAAAGACACAATGTTTATAATTTTATCATATCAACTTAATTCTTGTTGTGTCTTAAAGGTACATCCGTTTACCTGGTATCTATTAAATAGAAATAATAATAACAAAAATATATTTTAAAAATTCTAATGTCAATTTATTTTTTACTATAGAGTTCTTCTTTTTCAAGCTCGATTTGATGAGTTGTGGCGAAAGTATGAAGTATACAGTAGTGGGGAGAAATTGTTTGGCATGGACGTGAAAGAATATCCAATCCTAACTGAACGTAAGAAACAATTCAATTTACTTCAGAAACTCTATGGTCTATATTTAGTTGTGAACCAAGCGATAGATGGTTATTTTGAACTGGCCTGGAGTGAAGTTGATATTGAAGCTATTATGACTGAATTAACTGAATTTCAGAATAGGTGAGATTTAATATTAAAAACTATTGTTACTTGATATTAAATAAGTAAAAAGAAAATGGTGGCTGTTAAAAAAATAAAACACAGTTTTGGGAATATTAGATTATTAACTATATTGTGAAATTTTATAATTTTGTTCACTTTTAAGTAATCAACAATAAAATATCAAAATAGAAACAAAGATCACTATTGAAATTGGAAAACATCTACTGCGATGACGCATTGACAGCACTGGTCGAATGAATGTTTCATAGGCTTGTCAGAAAAAATATTGTGGGATCTTGAGAATTTCATTATATCGTCATCTTAGAATTGTCTTTAGTTCATCTGTATTGATGGTGTGAGAATAAACTCGTTCTTTTAAAAGCAAAACGAACTGTATTTGCTATACCAAAACTGCTTAGTATGTAGTAACAACACATGGCTGTGGACTAACTAAAAAAAGATTAAAATTTCTACTTGTTATTATATTGTGTAAAAGGTTAATCGTGTAATCGTGATTGACAATTAAAAAAGGGTTATTGACAATCTCAAGTGAGACAATGACAGTTTGAGGGTTGATGAATTTTATAATTTACAGGGCTTTAAAAATATTTTGTATTATGCAATTTCAATATTATATTGCATAATTTGAGATTGTTTCGAAATATTTTGTATGGAAGTCATATTAGTCTTAAAAAGACTATTTTTTTTTAATTCAAGACCAATTTTAATATTTTTTTGTAGTTACATAGAGATCTGAAGTAGGAATTACAGTGCTCACACAACATAATATTTGAAATTGTAAAATTTATCGAAATAAATCAATTAGTGTACATTTTATAACCCAACCTCAAACAATTCCTTTGTTAAATTTGTCAATTAGATCTGAATCAGCTGTTCACAGATTTTAGTAAAGAAATTCAAAACATATTAGACATGATTTTACCATTAATTATTACTGTACTTGTTCGCAAATTACTTTTTGACAGATGGTAAATTATTTTGATTACAGATGTCGTAAACTTCCAAAAGGTATGAAAGATTGGCCAGCATTTATAGACTTGAAGAAGAAAATAGATGATTTCAATGAAACTTGCCCTCTTTTAGAGATGATGGCAAATAAAGCGATGAAAGATCGTCATTGGCTTAGGCTGGAAAAGTTGACGGGTTGTCCTTTTGATGTAGATTCTGATGAATTCACACTTAAAAATGTCATGGAAGCTCCTCTCTTGAAGTACAAAGATGATGTCGAGGTGAGCATAAACAAACATCATTTTAAAATAAATATCATTTTTAGCAAAAACACATTCATCTGCTTTCATAGACAAAATTTTAAAAATTTTAAATTTATACTGTATACATGATTTTATGACCTTACAAATTTCCAAATTCTATGGATTTTACACTACCATAAGCCAAGTAGTGTATGATTTTTCAATGTCTTGAAATACATTGATTGTTACAAATTAGTAAAAATATATACATTATATACTTAAAAAAAAGGGTCAGATGTGGCTAAAACTCTACGACTTTTGGGGTCCGTTGGACAATTAGTTATTTTTATGAAGTCGAAGTTTTTTAAGCGACGATTTAATTTGTACAGACAGATTGACATGCACATGATATTATAAGGGTCTTTAGTTTTAGCTATAGACTTTAATAAAGAGAAACCAACAAAAATGCAATCCATCTTTTAATGGCTATTGAATTGTTTGTCTATCCTACAAAAATTGCTTTTATAACTTATATGCTACACATTTTTCATTATATGATAAATTAAGTTTAATAAGTACATTCATCAATTGTCATACTATAAATTATAATATATGATTGCACACTGTATTTTAATTTCAAAATCCAAATAATTTTTTATTTGTAGGTCATGTCATCTTCAAGTTATTAGAGGGGGGGGTGGTGGACATGATATCTGACACTAAATTGGCCTAGCGCCAACATATTAATTGTCAAAAAATATACATGATCTTATTCAGATTAACTTCTAGTTTTGTTTGATACTCCACACATAATATTTCCCACCAAAAAATTTGAACTCTATAGTTTTTGCCTCTTAAATACTCCAAGGTCATTTTTTTGTTACTGCTATATTTTTCCTATACGTGGGACAATACAAAGAATATAAATGCAAAGTAGGAAATATATCATCTTGTCTGTGTAAACAGGTTGTGACTTCGGGACATGTAAACAAACAGACATGCACTTGAAATTATAAGTGTCCTTGGTTTGGTCCCTAAAAATGACTACTTTTAATTGTGGCTTGTCTAAATATATTTGGATGATGATGAATTGAAAAAGTGGTAAAATTTTAGATTTTGTTCTCATGTGCCCTTATGTCATTACTGATAAACCGTAACAGCTGATTTTATGTATCTACCAATAACTTCAGAAGTAACTTTTATTTTGGAGCACTTTGACAATATGTATATTAATCCAAATATGTATAATTTGGGAGCAATTGGTACTGATTTTATTGTCTCCTTTTAATTTAATGATAAGTTTCTGTTTAAGTATGTAGATTTTCCATCAATCCCCATATATTATACATATTTTCCATCTATTTTATAAATGTGAAAAACAGTGCACAAACTTACATAAAACTAAAAAAACAATACACATCAAGAATAAGTTGTATAAAAGTTACAGTCTATTTTTTTCAAAATTGGCGCTAATGATTCATACATTTATTTAAGTACGTAGTTCTCTGGACCCCCCCCCCCCCCAAAAAATATTGGTTACCATTTTCTTAAAAATATTGGTTTACAAGTAATTGATACTAAAAAACTGGTTAAAAAAGGAAATTGAACTATGGGGCCGAACAAATTTAGAAAAAAACAAAATGGACCTAACATTATATATATATATATATATATATATATATATATATATATTAAGTGTGACTACAGTCGGTACTCGGTGAAATTCCATAATAGGGCAAAACAAAAATGATAAGGCACTTATAATTTCATAAACAAAGAGTGAAAGAGTGAAGTTACAAAGAGCTCTATTTGACATATATGTTTTATTTTGATTTTAGGATATTTGTTTAAGTGCAGTAAAGGAAAGGGATATAGAAGCCAAGTTAAAGCAAGTGATAGCAGACTGGGAACTTGTCAACTTACAGTTCAGTTTCTTCAAGAATAGGGGAGAACTTTTGTTAAAGGGTGCAGAGACTGGTGAAGTCATTGCTTTGTTGGAAGACAGTCTTATGGTTATGAATTCTTTATTGTCTAATAGGTTAGTAGTAAGCTAATAATAATAGTAACAAACTAATGAACTTATCTAAAGCAAAATATGGATATGAAAAAATAAAACAACACTTCAGATTGTAAATACATCTTGGGTCATCTATGTGCTAATTGAAAGATTTTTTAAAACTGATGTTGGGTTTAAATGGAAGTATATAATGTCATTTAAATCCAATAACAATTTGTTAAAAAAACAGCTCTCGTTTACCGACATAAAGAACCCCAAATCTCGCCACAAGAAAAAAACTATTGTTTATAAGCTACAAAGTGCAATGAGTGTGGCTCATTTCTATAGGATAAACAGGTTATAGTTTCAGTAAATGATACCCGGAACATATTCAATCTTTAAAAAACACCTGAGGAAGGAAAAATTTACAATAGTTTAAAAAAGAGTCCTTGAATATCCTTAACTCTCAAGTACACTTCATAACTAATCCCATCTATGAAGAAATAATTAAAACAGTTATAGAGAATAAGTGAGCATAGAGACATTTTCATCTATCCAATTGGAAACACTGCCCATTTAACTCATTAAATGTGTTCAAAAGTTTTCTTAATAGTCATGCTTTGACCATATTGTGTTTTGGACAATTTGTTGTTGTTTGTGCCTTATAGACTGTAATACTTGACCGAGGTGATCGGCAAGGCTTATACATTAATTTGTATATACTGGAAAGAGGAGATGTTAAAGAGGGTTGAGCGGAGTGCTTCAGCTTAGGTCACAGGCCAATAAAACTGACATTATTTTGAGAAGAGATATTTATTTAACTATTGACACCAACAGTATTAGTGGCTAGACATTCTCACATATTCCAAGTTACCTGAAGGGTATTATGTGTACTTTAAACAATTAATTGATCATTAAATGTGTCCATCATTAAACATTATTCCATTAATTACAAACAACTTTTAAACAACATTATATTATCATATTTAAACAAGAACTAATAATAAACATTTTTAGTTAAATTTCAAATTATTCAATATTTGAGCAAGAACCAATTCAGAAACCATTTGCTTGACTAAGTACCATTTCTCTAATATTTAATCGATATTCAATTCTCTACTTACAGAATACGTAGGACAGTCTCATCCCTAAAGATGTGAGTGAGCAACTCGGAGTAAAACAGCAGACTGACTAACTAACTAACTAACTATTGATTCTGTTCTCATCTAGTTTTTATAGAGAGAGGGGTACCGCCCCAGTTACTAAGGCTAGGCCTTATTTGGGTGACGTATTAATACCGCATCTTCCGATATATATCTGTTGCCAAGGGATATGACTTAGCTAGATTACATGTATTTCCTCATAGCTCAGGCTTTGTAGGCCAAGATTAACCCTAGGCACGTGTGCACCATGACAGCATGACACATCACACCTGCCACCGAACTCTCTTCAGCAACTTTAAATGTTTAATCAATATGTTTTAAATTTAGAAATGCCCGGCATTACATCCCTCTCTTCTTTAAAGAAGAATTTACTTAACAAGGAAATTCTTATATGACTGCGATCAACAAGCATTGGTTGAAGAATGGTATCTTGCACACAACAACATTACAATATACTTACTATGAACAATTAGCAACAACTCCAATTATTTAACTTTTAAATTCTTAAATTTCATTAAAATCTGTCGACTAGGTTTTGTCACATGATAGTGTTGTGTTTGAGTGAAGTATGTGTGTCAGTGACGAACATGTGTGGTTTGTTATCTTGGCTCGCATGCGTAACATCTGTCACGAATGAATAGAGTGCCTGCGTGTTCGCGTAGGCTCATTCAGTGTGTAAAATTGCGGTAGGCTATTTCCGTCCACTAATCTCTTGAGTAGGTCATGTTCCTTCTGTCGACCTCTATTAATTATCTCTTTCATTAAAATTTAATAAACTTGATTAATATTGTTGACTAGTTTAACTCAATAACGGTGTATAATTACTTCTCGTGTAGCATAAGCCAATAATTATTTCGATTATTCCCGCAAAAGCTTATTTGATTAATTATACTTAAAAGTGGTTAATTATTACTGACTTCACATCGCATTAGTGTAACACTTCTTTTACAAGAAAAGGTCCTAATCCTTTTATTTATTGGTTCCGGAAATGTCTTAATATTCGCCTTCTATTTCTTTTAAGTTTGGATTTATATTACCTCTCTTTTTTAATAGTTATAAATATATAGATTACTAAAATGTAATGTTTAAATCGAGGTAAAGCATGTTGAGTTATGAATACCTGTAAAATCAAATGAATGAAGTGTCTTTTATTTATAAAAAGTTGAATATATTTTTTTTAGTAATAATTCATGTTTAGAATAATATATATTAATAACATGTCTATAAAACGTGTTTTAGAGATTGATTATCAAAATGAATATAAAAGACTTCTGGAACACCAGTATCTAGTTAATATTTTATTATCTATAATATTATTTATTACTAAGGAAACTTACTGATAACGTTTCCTCGCTAAACCTTTTAGTTTCTGTGTTTTGTGTGTATCTTGTGACATAAATAATATCTACTGAACTTAATTATTGTAATATAATATCCTACATACTATTTCATTATTCATATTGATATCCTTATACACCTATTCATATCCATGCAGCATTTTGTTACTTAGAATCTGTCTTATGGACAACTCTTATTATTGATGCTTATTACTAAGTCAAATTTGAAAACGGGATTGATAATGTCATTCGACATACTTTAGAAGAATACAAAGGGAATGTCCGGTACGGGAGAGCATGTTTTCAGGTAGTTACCATGCAACGGCCCAGGAGGTGATAGCTTACGCTTTTCTCACGTCCTGCCCCGTTGTCCCGACTCGTTTATACTAGACATTTCTTATTATTGACAATCTACATTTTAAACACTACACTGTGCATAACAGTTATCAATTAGGTAGTTCAACCTAACTTTGTTCTACCCAACATTACACACAACTCGTATATATCTAATACACACATTATAGTTTAATTAGTCTGGCGCATTGTTTTAAAAAGGGGGGGTCACTTTAATCACTGGTGCCAACAATAATAAGATTTACATTTTTTTTCGCTTTATTGACTGCGCACTTTCACTTACAATCTGGTGTCTTGTAATCTGGAGGGATTATATATTACTTTCCTCTGAGTTTGGTCATCTCGCGAGTCTGGTATCTCAATCGACTGACTCGCTGGTCGTGTCGCTCCGTCGGCTTGCTGGTCTGGGTCCCCCATGTCATGTCGGGTCTTCCTGACGTATGTGTCTTTAGGTGCACGTGTATTGCTACTATTAAATTGGTTTCGTTGCTGGACTAAACAATTACAAAGGAGTTGATATATGCATTTGCGTGTACAGATTAGGATGCTAACTACTATCCCAATTACCAATAATGATGCTAGGCTGAGATATTGGTGTTCTCTCAGGATAATATGATTCTTTTCTTCTGATAGGTCATTAAGTTGAGTCATGATGGTGTCCAAAGATATGGTACCATCAGAGTTTTTGATGGTTTTAGAAATAATTTCTGTTAGAGAGACTAGATTTTTACCTTCTAGCTCTAAGGACTGATGCTTTTTAATAACTTTTTGTTCATTGGGCGTTAGCAATGATTGGATAGAAGGTATAACAATGGTTTCCCTGTCTAAGGAAACAAGACTAGTTCCTTCCGAATGAGGTAACAATTTGAAATATTCTGAGAAGATATGGCAATTTTGAGAATTTGTTAGGAACCCTGTTCCTTCTAGCTTTTTAGTGGTTGTTTCTTCATACGTATTATTTACACGGCACCTCCACGACGTTCTAATGGATTTAGATATACTGTAGATCCAGTATGCTTTGTTCGATCCTCTATACAATATAGGTAAATAGTCTCTTGGCATAATTAAACGTTTACAATGCTTCTGTATCCCTAGAAGGTCTTCGAAGAACATAGACGCCATGCAAGATGGTGATTGGCGAGAGTACAGCACAAAGTCGGCTGGACATATCGTGTAAATACCTTTTTGGCATGCGCTCAAGTCGCCCTCTCGCAACTAAGTAAAGAATTGTCTATCTTCAGAAATTAGAAAATATTGGTACTCTACAGCTAAGGCAATGAATTGGTCTAGCTCTTTATCATAATAAGGCAAAGTTTTTACTTGATATTGCTCAAAATGTCTATCAGTACTCTTAAGTGGTATACTTATAAAAAGTCTTATATAGTTATGCGTACCTACAGCTTGTACTGTACATAAATCATAATAAATATATATCTGATCTGGTTCTAAGGTTGTTATCAAACTTAAATGCGTGCCCAACTGCTGTGACACATAATTTAGAATTTGACTAAGATTATCAGGTTTAATTAAATTTGAACTAAGCTTCCCATTAGATGTGACATCCAGTGCTTCTTGCAACTGAATTAATTCGTTTTGTATTAAACTTAAAGTTTGCTCTATCTGTCTGACCAAAGAACTGATTTTAGAGTGTTTCCCCACCCTCGAATTTACCTTATCAATTTCCTCCATTGTATCGTTATAAGTTGCTAGTGTATAATTAATTGCTTGTGTTAAATAGTTTCCTAACGCCTCAATTGCACGCGAATTACCCGTGACTTGCGCATGTTCATGTTTTAGAAAGGTGACCTGTTCTTTATTTATGTGTATTAAGTTTTCCTGTCGTCCTGCTAAATCTTCCGCTCTACTATTTAAATGTATTAAATCATTTTCAGTGGAAGTTCCGAATAAATATTTCATTGCAATTCCCACGCCATCAATTAAACCACGTTTACCTCGCCTTTGTTCAATTTTGTTCTGTCTTGGTTCCTTTTCTGGCTTTAATAAGAGTCTAAAACTTTCTGTGCCCCTTTTCGCAATTTCGGTAATTTCCTTGAGCCTATCGATCTCTACCCATGGTACGAGATTTTGAATGTCGTCATTCTTACGCATTGCGGTCACGACGTTAAACAATTTCCCTAGGTATGCAAATAATCTGTCATAATCTTGTAAACCAATTGACACGACGACCTTCCACGCATCTCCAGTTATTATTAAATCATCCGTTTTTAGGAATACCATTCCCTGGTTAAGAGAACAGTTTAAACTAGCGCAATCGTCTAGCGTCTTCTTCACCATGCCTTCTGACATCCCCACCAACCAGAATACACCTGCAACACGTTACGAAACGTTTCTATTACTTTGCTATTGACTCCCCCTATTACGTTAACAAGTTAGTTGGTTAGTGAATCCTACCTAACTATTCGAGGTTGACGCCTCCCCAATTTCTCGTGCAGATCGCGCTCTAGTGCGATAAGCTGGCCCATCGCGATTATTTTCATCTACCTGTCGCGCTATATAGTTACTAACAGTAAAAGTCTCGTCTTCGGCTTCTATGCTAGCTGGTGACATTACTTCATCGTCCAGTGTTAGGTCCATCTCAGTCATTTCCAATTGATCTCCCAAATCATTGGTAGCCATTAAAATTGGTCTATACGGAATTTCTAAGTCTTGTTCAGAAGGCTCATCTTCCTCTGAACTCGCTATAGTCTCGTATGAGTCTATTGAAGTGTCGCCAACGACCTTGCCATCATTCTGCGGTCTAGCCTGTCTGGCTTTATTCACAACCACAGCTGGCGCTCGACACGGTTTCAATCTATTTACGTTTATTTTATACGACTTCCCTTTCTTATATTCTATTTCGTATACGAGATTATCAATTTTATTAATTACTTTGTACGGACCCTCGAAGGGTTTGCTAAACTTTGATCCGGCTTTCTGTTTAATCATGGGATTATATACATAGACTAAATCACCTACCTCATAACTTATGAGTTTACTATTCTTATCGTAATAAGTTTTATTCTTAGCCCGCGCTTTCCGTGTTAGCTCTATCGCAGTTTTGTATGCTTCCTGCATTTTCGCATGAAGGTCTACCACAGGACTATTTTCATCTAAATTTGGTTCGAGATGGTCATCAAACGGTAATCTCTGTTCCCGGCCATACAATAAGAAGTGAGGACTGAACCCAGTTGATGGATTCTCCACTGATCGATAAGCCATTAAAATATAGGGTATATATGTGTCCCAATCAGTTGCACGTTTATTTACGAAATGAGATGTCATATCTGCTATAGTCCTATGTAAACGCTCAATTAATCCATTGGATTTTGGATTGAACGCTGTCGTGTTTAATTTAGAAATTCGTAGTAACGAACATGTTTCTTGGAACAACTTGGATATAAAATTAGATCCTCGATCCGTTAACAATTTCTTTGGGGTTCCATGTCTAGCAATGATGTGAGTTACAAAATATTTCGCTATTGTTTCTGCACTTTGATCTGGGATCGGTATAGCTTCACAGTATCGTGTAAGGTAATCAATAAAAGTTAAAAGATATTTATTTTTAGATTCGGTCACAGGGAGAGGTCCCACTATGTCACAACTTATCAACTCAAAAGCCTCACTTACTGGTGTAAACTCACCCAAGGGTGCCCGGTTCCTCTTTCCCATTTTCCTATGGTTACAAGAGTGGCACTCCGCTACAAATTTTTCGATATCCTTATTCATGTTTGGCCAAAAATACCTCGTTTTGATTAAATTTTGTGTTCTTTTTATACCTTGATGTGCCGCGAAAGGAGTGTTATGGTGATTATCCAATATTTTAGGTACCATAGTGGTAGGTACTAACAACCTATACTGATTTCCCTCACCCCTAACATATAATAATCCGTCCTTGTCCTGAATGTAGTCAGTCTCAGTCTCGTTCGTCCCTATCTCGCTTCTAACCTTTTGACACCATGTATCCCTATCCTGTTCGTGTAAAATATGTTCCCTAGTCCATATTGGAACAATTTCGATCTTCCTAACGACATTTTGAATTTCACCCGGTCGTTCGTGAACATGCCGAGAAAGCCCATCTGCATTTGTATGCAACTTACCGGCCTTATGGACTACATCCATTTCAAATTCCGACAATTTTACACTCCACCGTGTTAATCTCGAGCTAGGGTCCTTAAGACTCCACAACCAACGTAACGCACTATGATCAGTTACAGCAGTAAATTTCCTACCGTATAAATATGGTCTCAAATATTTCGTACCGAACACTAAGGCTAACAGTTCCTTTTCAGTCGTTGTGTAACCCATTTCTGCTTTATTCAAAGTTCGACTAGCGTAAGCGATTGGATGCTCACCATCCGCATGCTTTTGTGATAGAATAGCGCCTAACGCAAAATTTGACGCGTCAGTGCTTAGAATAAAAGGTTCGCTAAAATTAGGATACGCTAGTACGGGTTCCGTGCATAAAATGTCTTTCAACTGCTGAAATGCAGCTTGCTGTTTTTCTGTCCAACAGAATACAACATTTTTCTTCGTCAATTCTGTCATAGGTTTTGCAATATCGGCATATGACTTAATAAACCGTCTGTAGTATGACGTCAGCCCAACGAACGCACGTACATCCCTCAGACATTTTGGTACCGGAAATTCAGACACGGCTTGCACCTTTTTCGGATCTGGCTTAATTCCATGTTGTGTAACCACATGGCCCAGATATTCAACCTGGTTTGCGGCAAAAGCACACTTGTCGGGTTGAATCTTCAAGTTTGCTTTCCTCAATTTTTCGAACACGTTCGCTAACCGGCTGGCATGTGTTTCCAGATCTTGTGAATAAGTTATTAAATCGTCCAAATAAACCCAGCACTCGGTCCCGATCAAGCCTGCCAAAATACTATTCATTAAATTTTGAAATGTGCTTGGAGCATTCCTCAGTCCAAATGGAACTTTGGTATACTCAAACAACCCATAAGAGCATGTAAAAGCTGTTTTCTCGATATCTTTTGGGTCCATGGGCACCTGATGATACCCAGACGCCAAATCAATCGTCGTAAAATATCTACAACCCCCAAGTGAATCTAATGTGTCCGTTATATTCGGTAAAGGATAGCTATTTCCTTTTGTAACAGCATTTAAAGCCCGATAATCAACACAAAATCGGTACTTAGGTGTGCCATCCACTGATTTCTTTCCGACCAAAACTATGGGAAAGGCCCATGGCGATTGCGATTCCCGTATCACATCTTTTTCCTTTAAGTCCCGTATACATTCCTCTACAATAGGTTTCTGATGAAACGGTATCCTGTAGGGTGTTTTCCTAATTGGCTGCGCATCCCCTGTATCAATGGAATGCTGAACTACAGAAGTGCAACCTAATGGCCCTACCCCATTATAGAACAAATCTCTATACTCTTTTAAAACTGGCAATATTATTTCCTTCTCTGATTCACTTAAGTGCTTTAGTTTCCCCATTATAATTTCCTTGACATTAACTTTGGTTGTAGGAATAACGCCTAACTTACGAATGGTGTTAACCACTACTTCCTGTCGTTGTCGGTTGCCAACCATGTTGCGCATCCCGCGGTTACCCCGAAGTGCATCACTATATCCTCTTCCCGGATGTGCACTTCTTTCCTCATGACTCCGGCACGAGGCATTTATCTTATCTCTAACAATAATTTCAGATTCCTTTATTTTTCTATTTTCCGTATACGTGTGCCTATTATCACAAACACCACGCCCATCTTTATTCTCACAAATATCATTTTCACTTATTGGAACTACTTCGCCCAATTTCACGTTTTTTTGTAATTTTAATTCCTCTCTACTACAATTCGCAACTAATACAAACACTCTATTGCGTGAGGTTTTATCGCGTAACCCCTTATCTAACATTATTTCATTAGGCCTTTTAACATACGTTTCACTATCATAAGTATCACGTTTACTATTATATTTCATACCATTTCCTACATTATTTCCATGCAATATGCTACGGTTCCCTTTCCCGTCTTTAGTGCAATTGCTCACATTATTTTCCATACAACATTTACTTTTAACGCCCCTCGCGTTGACAAATTCCCTACATGACTCACGACTCCAGGTGTCTTGTTTATCCTTGACTATTTGAACACCTGTATTTTTAGCTCCTAAGTTCCCCTTAGTGCTTACTACTTTTACACCTTCTATACGCCTATTTTCGTCTATTATCCTATTCACTTTACTAATGGACCTCGCCACTTGGGTCCCATGTATAAAAATATCCGCTGGTTCTACCATAACCAGATTAACGCTTGGGTCCGACATTTCGACTACGCCCTCGACTATCGCCTGCGACATAGGCTTAAGCAAAATACATTCCGTACTTCTAACTTCACCTTCCGAAACCTGTCTTTTTGGAAGTCTCGTGGTAGTTTGAACTCGGTGAGTGATCAGTTCACGCGAAACACAATTACCCCGTTTGACAGAGTGAAGCTTGCCATTAGGCTCCGCTCCCACTCGATTGACATGGACCACTATTCGTTCCGAATGCGGCGGCTTACTTTGAAGGATTATTTTATTTTCGGTTATGTTTATGCACGCCCCAAATTGTCTAAGAGCTTCTATACCCAAAATACCATCATATTTCAACTCCATATCGGCTATTCTAAACTCAAAAGAGAAACTTTCATCCCCTACAACAAAATTCACGTTTTGTTTCCCTATTATGCTTAGCGCATTTCCCGTTATACCTGCTGCCTCAACGTCAGGTTTTCCTATTGTTCCGCTACTTACGCCCCTTTTTAGAATGGAAATGGTACTACCGCTATCGACGAGTAATACCCTATTATTATTTTCGATTTCTACGCTTATAACTAGGTCCTGGCTCAGTGTACCACAGTCACACTTCACCCGAGGGATCACATATTTATTTAATTCCACCCTTCGCCTTGGTCTACCGTTGGAGCGTTGTTGTCGGTTGACCGTCTCTCGTTTGGGGACGTTTCAGCCCTTGTGCGCCGTGGTGTCCAACACGAGCTTGCAAAATGCCCCTTTTTGTGGCAATTATAGCATTCCACGTCACTGTTCTGAAACCTAACCCTGTGTGTCGCCCGTCGATCCACTAGGCCTCGACCACGCCCAACACCTCTCAAGATACCTCTCATGGAGTTTCTGGATTCAAACCGTCCGGTTTCCTGTGCGGGTCTCTCTTGACTACGCTCCGAACCTCTCTCACGTCGGGGTGCCCTACATTCACGACTATAATGCCCCGGTTTTTGGCAATTAAAGCATGTTACCTGGGTTGCAAAGACTGTTGGTCGTGCCCCAGCAACTTGTGCATCCCTTTCAGCATTGCAGACGGCAATTGCTATGTTTAATGCCTCCGGAAGAGTTTTAGGCATCCCAAAACGACATTGTTGACCTTGCGCACCCATGAGGCCAGAGACAAAAGCTGCAAGGAGACGCCGTTCCCCTTCCTCGTTTATAACTCGTTGTTCTGTGGGGTCGTTACTCTTCCTAATAGTTAAAGCACAAAGTTTCCGACATCTGTCCGCGAAAGATTCAGGACTTTCCCCTTTTTTCTGGCGCGCTGTTTGTAAATTAGTGTAGTGATACTGATCACAACTCTTGTCTTTGAACCGTTCAATGAAGGCATCCTTTACCTGCTGGTAAGTCACACCCTCCCAATTTAATTCCGGATTATTCCCGAAAAACAAAGCAGCTGGTCCTTTAACTTTTAGAGACACTATATTGATTTTGTCACTGTCGCTCCATCCCCCCATCAAAGCTGCTTGATCAATTCGACGGAAAAACTCATGTACGGTGATACCCTGCAACTCCCCACGATATTCCGTTACAAACGTCGCTGTCCCTAAATCTTTCGTCCGCCCTAACTCTACCACAGCTAATCTCGCCCGCAGAGCTTCCAGCTCAGCCATTAATTGTTCCGTTGCCGACATGCTGTCCGCAAATTAAACCGATTCTACTCAGACAGAAATTCTATCTCAATTTTTATAATTTTTACTCGCCTAACGTTTGCCTCGTCCGTGTAATTAGATCGTCCGTTTACTTGTCTCTCAACGATTCTTTGAATTAAATTCTTTAACAAGCTTGTAGTGCCCTCTATTAAAATATCTGCGTTCCTAATGGGTAAATAGTACACGTTCGGCCCACTCATTTATACTGCCGCTAACAATTTTGCAAAGGACAAAACCCAAAACATATATAATACAACGCCCAGCGCTAGCATTAACAATACTGTCAATACATAATGACACATTTTTTTTTTTTTTTTTTTTAACACAATTCAATATTGTCTATGTCTATGAATTCTACAACTAAATATGCTATATCTTTCCTTGCGGATAAATATACCAACTCTCCTAACTTATTAGCCAGGTAAAACTGTATCCACCCGTCTATTGACAATTGAGTCTCCCTACAACTACCGTTAATAACAGATCCTGTAAACAACTGTCTAGACTTGAATGAATAAGTTACTTCCTCGTTACCCCAAATTTTCTTCCTATATTCGTAGACTTTAAAAATTTTGTCTGCGCTCTCTTCTTTAGTTAAGTAATCTGTCACATATCTTTCTCGTGCCCACAGAGGTGGTAATGATTCATTCATTTATTTCCCTAAGTGCCTTAGGCACGTCATAAATAAGTTCTTTGACCTCTGAAATCGTACCCTTCTGAATTTGAGAGTTTTTCAGAACCTCGCTTCGGTCACTGGTATATTCGTAATAAGCTGTCACTACCGCGTTCCGCGTTCCTACCCTTAAATATAAATTTTGCTCAAATTGCGCGTTGTGAGTGGCTCCTGGTGTAGTACCAAACGGTCTATTCGCAGCCTTGTCCATGAACTGGACTTCACGCTCACGATCTCGTTTCTTCCTCGGTAGAAAATTATAATTCCCTATTTTTACAAGAAAATTTAAATTTTATATTTTAGAAAACCAATTTCTACAAATCTATAAACCCACCGATTGACGCTAACTTAAAGACTCGCACAACCAAAACCAATTCGTTACCTGGTCTGATACAGATCCCCTCTAAACAATGCCATTCCCTGAAGTTATCCCCCTTATAGAACCAGATTTACACTATATATATTCTTTTAACTAGTTTATTAGCTCTGACCCATGCTTACTACACTTTTCACTCAACCAATTTCCAAAAATTTCAAAAATCTTTACCGCTGCCACCAAATGTAATACTTGACCGAGGTGATCGGCAAGGCTTATACATTAATTTGTATATACTGGAAAGAGGAGATGTTAAAGAGGGTTGAGCGGAGTGCTTCAGCTTAGGTCACAGGCCAATAAAACTGACATTATTTTGAGAAGAGATATTTATTTAACTATTGACACCAACAGTATTAGTGGCTAGACATTCTCACATATTCCAAGTTACCTGAAGGGTATTATGTGTACTTTAAACAATTAATTGATCATTAAATGTGTCCATCATTAAACATTATTCCATTAATTACAAACAACTTTTAAACAACATTATATTATCATATTTAAACAAGAACTAATAATAAACATTTTTAGTTAAATTTCAAATTATTCAATATTTGAGCAAGAACCAATTCAGAAACCATTTGCTTGACTAAGTACCATTTCTCTAATATTTAATCGATATTCAATTCTCTACTTACAGAATACGTAGGACAGTCTCATCCCTAAAGATGTGAGTGAGCAACTCGGAGTAAAACAGCAGACTGACTAACTAACTAACTAACTATTGATTCTGTTCTCATCTAGTTTTTATAGAGAGAGGGGTACCGCCCCAGTTACTAAGGCTAGGCCTTATTTGGGTGACGTATTAATACCGCATCTTCCGATATATATCTGTTGCCAAGGGATATGACTTAGCTAGATTACATGTATTTCCTCATAGCTCAGGCTTTGTAGGCCAAGATTAACCCTAGGCACGTGTGCACCATGACAGCATGACACATCACACCTGCCACCGAACTCTCTTCAGCAACTTTAAATGTTTAATCAATATGTTTTAAATTTAGAAATGCCCGGCATTACAAAACATTATCAACATTAGTGACAAATACAATATAACTTTATACATGTTTTGTGATTAAATGTTCTGTGTAGTGTTTTAAAAATACGATTAATCGTGAAACAAATGTAGCGCATGTAAACAAATTGGATACATATGATGGTAAGAAAAAAACTTTTATAATTATTTACACCATAGCCTGGGCTGGATAGTCACAAGTCTACTGTATTTTCTTCTGTTGAAAATTGTTATTGGTTAACACATTTTTTGTTTTAAATCGAAAAGAACAGGTCCTTAAGTATATAAAATACAATAATTATAATTAATAAATTGCTATTTAAGATTCTGCCGTATTAGATTTATCGCCTATAAGAATCATGTTAAACGTTTTTATGTCAGTTTTATTAATTATGTCTCATAATAGCATGTGAATGTTTTCCTTTTTTTAAATCTAACAAATATATTTATTAGTTTGTAATAATAATCTTCATGATTAAAAAGAAAGTTATACTATTTTTTTCTCTTTTTAAAAAAAAAATATATATATTTCAAAGACTAAGCTGTAAAACAGAGATTTGCTGTTAGTAACACAAATTTGTTTTAACTCCTGCAGAACCTTAATTTTGTTTTCAGATGTTCATCAATCAGACTGGTTTGTCACTGTTTTATATTTTTTGAAGAGTTAAGAAATGTCCATTTACAAAATATTCTATAGTGATGTATTCAAAAATCAAATTACTTTTCATTTCATGTTAGAATTAAATGATTTAGAGTTGTTTTTATATAATACCTTCTTTTTTGCCAATAAGGCTTATTAAAATATGTACAACTACACCACAGAACAAAAAAAAACCTACTCACCTCATGAAAATTCATACAGATTTAAAATGAGGTGTAAAGACAACCACAGAATTGTAACAAAAATTAGACACCCAGTTGTTCAAATCTGAGGGCCATTCAGAAAGTAACCTCCATTTTCGTCTAGTGTGAGAAGTAGTGGGATTAGTAACGCCATCTTGCGGTGACTTGTTCAGTACTTCGGTACATGTGTCTACCTGTGCTTGTGGGAATGTTGTGTTGCAGTTTGTTTGCCTGTAGCAATAGTCTTTCAAAATTACTATTTAGTCACTTCTTTGTAACTACTGTAGTAAGCACCACCTTTAACCCTCCCCCTCCCCAAATTGTGAAAGTGGGGCTCCGTGATACCCTGACATGACAATAATTCACCTGACTCCCTATGTAGTGGAATATCATACTGAAATGAATTTACCTTTAATCTCTTAAAGTAGTTTTTAAGTATGTTCATCAAAAATGGCTGTTTAGTCAGTGTTGGTGTATTGAGTCAGATTACTTTGTTTTGGGTCTATCAGCATGGCAACCCTGTAAAATGGCAGCCTTACATGTCCAGTAGAATTTACATTAAGTTTTATAAGAACTCAACTGCCAAATTAGCTTATTATAAATACTAGAGATGCTTTCATACGTTGAAATTAAATATTTTTTGATTAGGTACAATGCACCATTTAAGAAGGATATTCAACTGTGGGTTTGGAAGCTGGGCACGACTGGAGAGATTCTAGAAAACTGGTTGATGGTGCAAAACTTGTGGATCTACTTAGAAGCTGTATTTGTTGGTGGAGATATTGCTAAGGAGTTACCTGCTGAAGCCAAACGATTTGCTGTAAGTATTAATTCAAAAAATATATGAGGCATGTTTTTTAAGTAAGGTTCGGTTTGTATTTCCTGTGTCTGTATACTCTAAACAAACAGAGGGCGCTAGTGTAGCATGTTTACATTAATCAATAGTCAACTATTAGCAACATTACTTTAATAATTTTGAGGATAGTTGTTTGTAACATTTGCAATGAAAAGGAAGAATCCATGCATACCCTCTTAGAATAATTAGTGTTCCGTGTGAAGAAAGACAACAAGTAAGGGACCACATGTTATCATCGGATGTGATTGCATAGAATCCCTCACTTTAGGATTTAGCCCATAGTGTTTACAAGAGACTTAGTGCTAGAAAACCGTTAAGAAGAGAATAATGACCTCAAGCAAGCGAGCATATAATGTATAACTAATGTTGAGGTTCCTATCCCGAAATATGAAATGAAGTGACATGATAGTCTATATAGGTAATATAATAGTTATTTAATTTTTTATCTAATAGAACTTTTCACATTTAATGAAAGTGAATTGGATACCCCCAAAACATGAAGTTTAAAATATAAAATTTGTTTATTTAATATTATATGTTTGTATTAGTTTATAAAAAATAAATAGGTTTGTAAATACATTTTATATTCTAGGCAGCACTATATGGTCTAGACAAATTTGAATGTTCAGTTATTATTTATCACATATATTAATTTAAGTAATTTGTATTTGTTTTCAGAGTATTGATAAGTCCTGGGTGAAGATAATGAACAGAGCTCGTCAGTTAATAAATGTCATTGAAGTGTGCGTAGGTGACGGAACTATGGGCCAATTGCTTCCACATTTACTTGAACAACTAGAGACCTGCCAGAAGTCTCTCACCGGGTAAGTTAGTATGTTCATACTATATTCAATTTAAAGATTTGGAAACAATTTTAAATAAAAACAAGTCAGATGGAGTTCAAATGTTCATATTACTCATATATTTCAGTAAGAACAAAAATGAGAGTTATGCCAATTTTTATTCAATTTGTTAAAATAATCACGGAACAACTGACAAAATTATTTTTTAAAATTGTCATATTTACTAGTATAGAAAAGTTTATAGTAAAACTTTATTTTGTGTTATTTTATTTAAGTAAATTATAAACAAAAAAAAAAAATTATTTAAATAAGTATGTTCTTTAATGACATAATAAAAATATTCAATATAAAATAAATGTCTTTTATATAAATCTATAATTAAATTTTTCAAAATTATTTATTGTTTATCTCGGGGTTAGGTTGGTGCCGTCTTTTCCCAAAAAATTTATTAATATAAATTTAAAAAAATAAATAAATTAAATATAATACAAAAAAAAATCAATCAATAGAATGTCAAATGTATGAGTGAAAAAAAAAGTATATATATATATATATATAATAACATAAAAGACACCAGATCAATAGTTCAAGCTACTCTCACTAATCACGCAGACAACAATATTCACAATATGAAAACTATTACGTTTTGCAATTTCTCACTAAGTTAATAAGTTATTTCAACAATAATTAGTTTGATCTCACCGCAATCTTCAATGTTTCCTTCCTTTGATACTGCTTCCTGGTAATTGTCTAGATTGAAATAATTTAACCTTTCTTCATGTTTTCATAACAACTTCAATATTTTATTTCAATTAAACTATTTTATTTCCTCAATCATATTTCACACACTATAATATGGCAACTGAACTTCAGATAATCTCACACAAGAATAAAAATTTAATTTTCTTTTTTCTTTTTTAAACTGTTGTTTTTAATCACATGATTCACTGTTGTTTCACTCATATGTTCTTTATACACTTGCCTATTAGATTTTGTACTTGTGTGTGTGTAATGTTTGTGTATGTAAATATTAATGAATTAATTTAGATGTATAATTTATATATATTAAATATAAAAAATAAATTTTGAATAAAAGGAAATATTTGAATAACTCCCTATAACTTTATATCTAATTTTATTTTTTTTATATTTAAACTTAAATAAATTTAAAATATATATTTTGAATTGTTATAAGTTTTGTAATGGGAGGAGGAAAAAGTTTAGTTGTTTATGGAAATATTGGTTTTTTAAAGTGGTTTCTCTCTGGGTTAAAAAAATTCTGCAAAAATATTACACAAATTTTTCTCTCACCTATACCCCCCCCCCCCAATAACCATATAAAAATGAACCAAAACCAATCGTCACCAAAAAATCAGTTTGGTGTTGTCAATAAAAAAGTGAAAATGGACCATGGATAACGTCATTGTAAAAATATTTTTATCTTTAAATAAGGGCATAAATTTGCTTTTCTCAACATAACCATAATTGATTAAAATCAAACCTTTTTTCAGTTAAAAGTTATTTCAACAGTTTTTTATTAATCTATATACCCGGTGTTTCAAAATGAATAGAGGGGGTTTTAACGCCTTATAATTTTTATTACACTACAATTACAGCTATAAATGTTACATCAAATGAAACAGCAACTCAAACAGTTTGTTTGTTGATGTGCACGCAATGTTTTCGCTGCCATCCGTTAGAAAGCACTAGTGGCAAAGATGGCAACTAGTGAACAGAAAGCGTTTTGTGTTTTACAGTTTGCAAAGACGGAATCTGTAGTTACTGTGCAACGTGCGTTCCGTATTAAGTTTGGTTGTGATCCTCTAGGTGATAATAACATCCGCGACTCCCCTAAATTGAATTTTTTTTTCTATATCCCGGCAGAAAGTTTATGGGCCATTCTTTTTTGGCGAAGCAACTGTAACTGGTACTTCTTATCTTGATACTCTGCAGTAATGGCTCTTCTCTCAGTTGAAAGATGATGAACAAGAGAACTTCATTTTCCAGCAAGATGGTGTGCTGCCTCACTGGCACAATGAACTACGCGATTGGTTGAACGTTACTGTACCCGACCGCTGGATTGGCCGCAAAGGGCTCAATGACAGAGTTTGTTTCACATAGCCTCCACGGTCATCCGATCTGACGCCTTGCGATTTCTACCTTTGGAGGTTCATAAAGGATCGTGTGTATGTGCCTCCACTACCAACTGACCTTCCTGAATTATGAAACAGGATTGAAGTAGCTGTTATAACAATTACTCAAGAAACACTAATCAAAGTTTGGGAAGAACTCACATATCGTCTTGACGTGTGCCGTGTGACGAATGGTGCTCACATTGAACACATGTAGACTTTTCTGTAAAACTCTTTGAATTGCTTTTTCATTTGATGTGTCATTTATAGCGGTAAGTTTATTGTAATAAAAGTTATAAAGCGTTAAAACCCTGCTATTCATTTTGAAACACCCAGTATTTACAAATTTTCACTTACAAATGGTGCTGATTTTTTATGTTCTTATCTATATGGGATTATTTGTCTTGGATTGATTAAAGTTATTATTGTTGCGACTTTACCTTATGCAAATGTTTTATATGAATAAAAAAATAAATAAGTAAACCTTATTTCAATAATAATAACATATTCAAGAAATATTGTAGGATAGTAACATTAAATAACTCATACTAATATTGATTATTCTTCAAACAAATTTAATTATTGTGTATTTGTTAGATATTTGGAACAGAAGAGGTTAATTTTCCCTCGCTTTTTCTTTGTGTCCGATCCTGCGCTACTGGAAATCCTTGGGCAAGCTTCAGACTCTCACACTATTCAACATCATTTAACTGGTGTATTTGAAAACATTTCAAGAGTAAGTACTGATGATATTCAAGTGTTAGAGTTTATTATGTGTGGATAATTATTATTTATTATTAGTGGATATTATGCCAAGTGGTGTTCACTGGTAAAAAGGAAAAAGAAAAAAAGATGTTAAACATATTATGCCCTAAAATTCATCTTTTCCCTTATGTCCCTCTGTTAAAGTTATTTTTATTAAAATTGAAATATCTCAAGAATGGTTGAGACAAGCTGTCAATTTTTTTCAAATAACCACTTTTTTTGCTGTTTATCTTTACTTTATGCCCTAATAAATATAAGGATATGGGAGTAGGTGTAATCTTTGACGGTTCACTAGTCCGAACACTGGCAAGATAAGCATGTGCTTTATCAACTGACCTATATTCAGTCCTTTGACAGTTCACTAGTCCGAACACTGGCAAGATAAGCATGTGCTTTATCAACTGACCTATATTCAGTCCTTTGACAGTTCATTAGTCCGAACACTGGCAAGATAAGCGTGTGCTTTATCAACTGACCTATATTCAGTCAAATACTCCTTCAGTCAAATACTTTGAAAACAGCTAATGTTATGAACAATCTCTTAACGATAATCACATGTTTTATAATTTTACCTCAGGTCAAAGTATAACTTGAAATATTAATACAAAATTATTTCTAGTAATTTATTACAATAATATAACCATTTAATTGGAATAAACTCTGTATTAGGAGAGACTACTTTAACTTAGAAGAGATTTAGGAGGTCAAGGAAAGGTAAAATAAATATATAGATATAATTGTACATTATTCTATACAATTATCCATTTGTGAGTTATACTACATGTAAACTTTTAAATTACAACCATTTTGATTTTTATTTATTTGTGTGAAAATGATTTATTTATACCATTAGTGTGAAATTGTACTCCATATCTGAATCCATTTTCGAAATATTCAAATTTTAATAAAAACACAGATAAACAAGGTAGAAAAGGAAGGATTTTAGGGCAATATAATGTTTATTGGAAATAGTGTTTGTTTATTTTTTGAACTTGCTGATCACATACATACATTATTGCCCTTCCCCCACTACTGTTTACAATGGAATTAAAACAAGTAAGATAATTAAATAATATTACAATCCAACGCTGACCATTGTGTTTGGGAGTTAATTATAGAATTATGAATTCATGGCCTGTGAACTAGTTAGTATCAGTTACGATCATCATAAAAATGCTCTATATTAAACATATATTACTGATCACTGACATATCTATGACCAGAAAAATACGGTGTCCCTAAGGATAGTGCCCATAGCATGACCTAGTTTGGTATGATAATCAACATCATTACCAATATTATTCAGTCCTCTGTCTGCTATGTTCTATTTGTTGATCACCTTGTTAGATATGTGACTACTCAAGATATGTCAAATCCCAAAACAGACCTTCAATTAGTTATAAATATAAATAAATATTGAGCTTGGCTTTGAGATTAAAAAAAACTCCATCAAAAGATCTCACAAAAATTATATTATTTAATCAAACACGTTTCAACGACAAAGTCACCATCGTCAGTGATACATGAGCTACAATACCAAAACTAACTGGATATACTAACTACAGTTTTTTTTATCTAGTTATAATATTATGACTATCTAGAAATATTTAGCAACTTCCAAAATTTTCTATTTTAATTTGAACTCGCCATAACTTTTTTCTATCTAATATTTTTATATGAAATTATGATAGGAGTAACTTCCAACTATTTCTGATTCCACTAATTTATATTTGGAGCAGCTCAGATTTTGTTAGAAGTGTTGTTAAGTAAAAAATTTGACAATATGAAATTTCTTCTTTAATTATAAAGGAAATGTTTAAAACACAAATTAAAACTGTATGGCATTGTAGACACAGTATCGACAAGTTTTCTAGAAAGTTTTAGATAGTTAGTTGGAAAAGTAGAAAAAGGTTGATTTTTTTCTAATCCAATTCAAGAGCACAAGGGTTCATACGTAATAATATATTTAAAATACCTCAGTGGTCAATTCCTTCTATTTCCTCTTGGGGTATCACTTATAGTGAGAATGAGTTGTGGCAATCCAGATGACTCTAGAGGATCTACAGTCTTTCTTCTAGATCTCTCTCTTTCTCATATTTCTGTATCTAGTCTCCCTTGACCAACTCTCATGATATTGGAGGATTTGAGGGCTAGAATATGTCTTTGATGCTCTTTTTTTGAAGGCTTTGATAACATAGAGGTTTTTCTTTTTTAAACCACAAAAAAGAAAAAAAATTAGAGATACCGGTACACCTGTTTTTTATATTATATTATACTTTTATATAATATTGTATATTATAATGAAATATCTGCTTTTTTCAATCACATTTCTATCACATTTGTTATTTTTGCTCTACAGAACTGATTATAGCAAATTACATGCACTGTTTTTTTTTTTGTTTTTTTCACCTGTTTAATAATTAAGAACTTTCAATTTTGTTTTGTTCAGGTGCAATTTCATGAAAAAGAATATGATAGAATAATAGCAATATGTTCGCGAGAAGATGAAACCATTCCTCTGGATAAGGAAGTGATGTGTATCGGCGGTGTGGAGTTATGGCTAGGAGCTCTACTCACTCAGGCTAGGGCATCACTTGGTGCTGTAATTACTAACGTTTTCGAGTTCCTTACTGATCCTGAATTCACGATGCTAGAGATGGTTGCCAAGTTTCCAGCTCAGGTTAATTTATTTATTTATAAGTATGTACAGGATGTCCCACAAAGAGGTTGCTATTTTTGAATTAATATGCTGGACATAGAAACACCTGTACAAACACATGACACTTTACAGTTATGTTTTGTAGATATCTAAAAACAGTACTCTCGAATTTCATTTTTTTATGGTCAATCAAAATAAAATTATGATACGTTTTCACCAAATGATTTTATTTACATAACGATTACAAATTGTTGATTTGCAGATAACATGAAAATATATAAAACTTAATAAAAAAATGTAAAGAAAAATAACAGGAGTAAATTGTTAATGATCCATATTTGACCTGGTATACATATCAAGTATTATGATAGCAACACAACAAAAAAAGAGTCAAGCTCTTTTGAAAAATTGCCAACAATTATATATGTTACTGTTGTTATTGTATCAACAGCAATTCCTCTTCAACCACCCTCATTAATCATCTCTTGGTGTAGGGTGAGAATAAACTTTTTCTTTCAAAAAGCCATAGGAAAAAATTGCAGAGTCAAGTTTGGGGATCTTGGAAGCCAGTCCATGAAGTTGCTGCCACGACTTATCCAATAGTTAGGATCATTTCATTTTAAATTTGCTTGGGCCACATTAGCATATTGAGGAAGAATTCCATCATGTTGAAAAAAATGTCCTTCATATCCGGCTGAGTAAGATGAGGAACCAATTGTGATCAGTCAATATTGATGCATATCTGTCTCCAGTCATTGTCTGGGATATGTCATATGATAAAACATCTTCCTTGGTGACGGCAGCCCGAACTCCTTTGATCTCAAGCTCACTTCGTGTAGGATATGTGGATTTTGTTTGTTATAATAATTACAATTATGTCTATTTACAGATCATGTTCAGTAAAATGTAGCTTCATCTGAGAATACAATTCCTTCATACCACTCTGCATCTTCGTCAAGCTTTTCAATTAACTTCTAACAAAATTCCACTCGTCTGTCTGGGTCGTCTTCCTGCAGTCTATGAACTAAATGTGTTTTATAGAAATTGAGTTTGTTTTTCTTTGTCATACCTTTGAACTGACGACTTTGGTATCCCAGTAGTGGATGCAACTTTTCTAAGTAAATTAGGCCTGTTTGGGGATTTCAGTAAAATAGCACTTGTAAGCTCTTCATTTTTTGTGTTAAAAAATCTATGGTATTTCTTTGAAAGTGATTCAGTTTCTAGTAGCATAGTTTTCCATTTATGAATTAATTTTCTTGATAGAGGAAACCACATTTGGGCGGGTAGGTTCTTTAGAACACCTTATCATTTCATTTTCATTTTCAAAAGCAATACTCCAAGAACAACATATCACTTTTTGTTCAGTTGAAAAATCATTGTTTCGAGGTTAGATATCACACATAAACTGATTTAACACAACTACCAAATTGTTTCATTGTTGTGTGTTAACAACAGCTGATCAAGATTTAACAGATAGCAAGGCACTTATTAATTATACTATTGCATTGTAGGAAGAAGAAGTTCTATCCAGATAATTAGTGTGTTTTTTTTTTTTTTTTTTTTTTTTTTTGTTCCACCATTTGGTTTTGATTGACCATAAAAAAATTAACTCGAGTACTTTTTTTGTATGTGTCTCTTTATGGGATACTCTATATTTATACTGTTCTATAATAATACTTTATTGTCATTAAGTACATGTATTGTCAAAATTAACATTAAACAAACATCAGGTTTGTAAACATCTTCACATTAAACTGTAAATAAATAATCCTATGACATTAACATACATACATTTTTTACACATTTTTAAAACACAAGTTATAATTTAATAACACCATTCTTAAGTCTATAAAACTATTGTAAAGAAAAAAGTAGATATAAAGATTTTTCACTTGGGGTAGATTCGAAGTGACTAATCTTCTTGTGAGGTTTTAACCTCACCAACAAATGAAAATTTGATGATTTCTGTAATCTATAGTATTTTTAATTAATTTCCATTTTATTCCTCAAATTATATGAATAAATGTTATGTCTCTTGAGTACTTCATCCAGTTTACTTATACATTTAACCACTTCATATAAGTATAAATTGATAACCGTGAGAATATCTAAACTTACAAATGATATTTAGAAAAACAAAATTACAAACAGACATTAAACTAAGCATTTTTGGACCTATGTTTATATGCGTTTTTATTATTTTTTACCAGTAGAATATGTCCTGAAGGTTTCTCTGTTCTTTCATGAATAAATCTAATAATAAACTAATACCTTGAAAGATTCAAAAGCTCAACATGTGAAAAGCATTCAATCACTGGTGAAAGAACTGTCTCTGTAAAGAAAACAAGATATTTACAAATTAGTGACAATATTGTCTTGAGTAAGGAAAAATAAAAATTAATGCTGTAGTGTAAATAAATTAATTTGGATCCACAAATTTAATCTGTAAAACAGTTAATTTACAACATTTTTGATCAGCACAAAAATGTTGTAAGTTACAGCACTTCTTTGTAGTTTTTTCATTCAAAGTAATTATTGATGCTCGCATTTGGAAATTATTTTGCAAAGAGGTAACTGTATACATGACTCATATAATTTTTTCACATCCGTATTTTCGGTTTGTTTATGATCAGTTGTGTAATTTTATAACTGTTTATTAAATTCAAGTGTCAAATGCAAGGAATATGTTATGTGATATATTAAATTTGTGTTGCGTTCTTTAAAAGTTATAAATATTTAAACTATGAAACACTACTGAAGTTTAGTTGTCACAAATTGGGTTGTTAGACCTATTGTGTCTTTTTTCTATACGACAAAATCCACCCCACCGCCACATTAGGGTGAATAGTTTCAAGCCTACTGTATATTAAATACAAATTAATACAAAGTATGTTTCAACGCTAGATATAATAGTCATTTTTCAAAGCGATAGTAACACGTTCCAAAACATAACAATTAGTAACCATGATTATACATCCTAAATAAACATATAGTATGCAATTATGAGTAATTGAGTCGTGGGCTAGTTTATGTTTTCGGAGAAAATAATTGTAGGTGTCACTTACTTGGACATGGTCGATTTTTATGTTTCCTCACAAATTGATGTAGAAAGAGAAAAGGAATTTATTGTAATTTTTCAGGAAGAAGAAGCACAACTCCATAACAATCTCAATTTACGAGATGTTTTCAATGACAAGTATCTTGGCTGTTGGATTTGGTCCTGTTTTGTGGCCACCAAGAAGCCTCAATCTGACCCATGTAGACTGGAGTTATGTTAAGAAATTTGTCTAAATTATTCCAATCCGGGATCTACGGTATTTAAGAGAGAGAACCATTCTCACCATAACAACTATTTCTCCTTATATGATAGACCATACCAAATTGCCTAGATGTTTGCGGAGCGAGGCGGGTCCTCACATTGAAACTTTCTAGTTAATGTAAAAAACCTTGAATATTTTCTGTATCTATGGGTATAAAAATAAATATCCAGATTTATTTTACCTCATAATCATGGACACCTTATGATTCATTACAACCACATTTTAGATATTAGATTAGTTGACTTTTTGTATAATAAGATCTATATTTATTATATTAAAATGTGTATCATATCATATCATCTATATATATTTATATATTTTAGGTGGGTCTCTTGGGACTACAAATGTTGTGGACGAAAGACAGTGAATATGCAATGAATAATTTCAAGTATGACAAGACTTTAATGAGAACAACAAATGATTATTTTCTTCTGCTATTGAATCAGCTTATTGAACAAACCACACTAGACCTTACACGTGTTGAACGAATTAAATATGAAACTTTGGTTACGATCCATGTACATCAAAGGTACATCCTTTATTTAAACATTTATTATTTATTTTCAAATTTCTTCTTCAATTAGTCTTCTTTTATCTTGCATTTAATATCCTTTGTGAATGTTGCTTTAATTATATTCAAACCTCAACTAAAAACTATTCAAATTGACTATAAATAAATTAGTATAATCATTGAATTTTATCTAGGAGTAGATGTAGTGAAGTACGTAGGTATTAATGGATTGAACAGGTGTAGTTTTGTGAGTTCAGTTCAGAATGTGTTATTGTGGGAGGACTTGGTGACCAGATTGCTGGGCTTGAAGTTACCAAACCATACCATGGAGATGGCTTATTGTAAACTCATATGGTTTATTTGGTTCAATTTGTCAGCTGATTGTTTATTACCATTATTGTTGCAGTAAAAGAAGTTTGAGGTTATTATGGCTGGTATATTAAGTTTGAAGAAAGGGGGTAAAATTACCTCGAGATATGACATTTAGCAATCTGTTCTTAAAGTACAGAGGTTGAGGAGAGCAAAAACAGAAGAAACATATATTCATGAAAAGACAATACAAAATTGCCACATAAAGTTGTTTGAAGATGGTTGTGCGAGAGATATGGTAAAAACAGATATAGAAGACCTTCACATCAACCACTAATGAAAATGTGAATACTGCCCAGAAACTGTTTGAGTAGAGTCCAAAGAAGTCAGTAAGACAAGGAGTAAGAGGAACCGTATTTATTAGATGCACAGTGTCTTCAGTTATGAGAAAACTCAATTTCCGATATTGGAACAAAATATATTTATATTTGTACACAATAAATTTGTGTACAATTAGGTAATACCAAGGACCACTTTCCAAGGCATGCCTGTGTTTCCTATCCACACAAAATCTAAACTATATTTATTTGTAGTTAATAAGGTTTACTAACTACAAATATAGTTTAGATTTTAGTCTAGTTTTGCGTTTAATAAATATTTAGTTTTCTTTTATAGTATAAAGTTAGAAGGATCTTAATTTGTTCTCATTATTACTATTGTTTTCTAATAAACCACCTTTATTATTATTATTAGTGACAGGAACTCTGACACAGAACAAAATCTCTTATATGTATAGTACAAGTTTTTTTTTTTTAAATTTAATTTCGAAGTGTTGCTTTTTTTATTAAAGCAGCCTTTTGTAAAACTTTGGAGTACACTAAAGAGATTTTAGTGACTGTGGATAGAGTAGCATAAGCCATAATAAAGTCATCTCGACCTATGTAGTGATTATGAATTTCTCTATTACATACAAAATTAAATTTATCAGACAAAATTTAAAAAAACAGTTTTCAACAAATAAATTGATGAAAGTTATTTTAAAAATTTGTTTTAAACACCTACAAGAGTATAAATTTTTTATTAACTTCTAGAGTTTAAAAACTCAATTAGAATTGATTAATTAGTATTACCAGATATTTATTCCTCATTAGTTCACCTTCCTATGTATTCTATAGTTAGCACTAATATATCTATAGCTTACTTTATTATTTTATAAAATTTAATTTGAATATGAATGTTAACAGAGATATCTTTGACGACCTATGCCGCTTGAAGATCAGATCAAAGGAAGATTTTGAGTGGTTAAAGCAGGAAAGATTTTATTTTAATGATGAAACGGACGAATGTATAGTTGGTATTACAGATGTAGACTTTATCTACCAAAATGAATTCCTAGGGTGTACAGATAGACTTGTTATCACTCCATTAACAGATCGTTGTTATATAACATTAGCTCAGGCTATAGGTGAGTAAGCCTATTAGATTAATTAAATCAACTAATTTTCAAAGTAATATATAAATACTAACATAAACAGGAGAAGCAAGTGGTGGGGTAGAGGAAGCAATAAATTTTAAACATACATAATTGTACCTATTAAATAACGAGACTGTTTCTACATCTTAGAGAAAACCAAGAAAAGTAATTGTAAGCTCTTTGGCAGATCCCTTAGACATGTCTGTATCTGCATAACAAACGTCAACACTCTAATCCATTTAGTTGTGTATTCCATTGGCATCAAAATTACTAAGTTTAAATGTCAAGCATTGTGTCAATTTAAACATTTTAGTTCAGATTGAAAACAAAACACCAACGGAATGTTTGCAAATAGGTTTATGGAGAAAAATTACATGTATCGTGTGCATATGATTGAGTGAAGGAGATCAGAACATAGAAAACAATGCCCTGGATAACTTTCCAGTTTAAAAACCGAAGAAAATATACTAAAATTACCATGACTATTTCGAATAATAGCTGAAGCTGTTGAATATTGCCAAAGATGCTGCATGAAAAATTTTGCATGATAATCTCAACTTAAATAAATTGTGTTGCAAGATGGTCCCTAGGCATCTTTCCAGAGAAAAAAGAGCCACATGGAAATTTGAACCAAGAACTTAATACCGACCTGGATCTTCCAGTATGATCCTGTAATCGACAGTCAATGTATTGGAAAACAGTGTCATTACGAAAAATTAAAAAAGTTTGTCAATGGAAGTCCAAGTCCTAAGCAATAATTTTTTTTAATGTCAAGGGCATAGTTTGTGAAGAATGGATTTTAGAAGGCACATCAGTAATCCAGAAATATTATAAAGAAATTTTGATGAAAGAGAAAAAAATGTTAAAGAAACATTTTATAAAAGAGTCAGAATAAAAACACCCAGAACTGTGAAACAATAGTACCATTTCTTCAACAGGACAATGCACCTACCCACACAGCTTTTTCTATCAAATACATTACTAAATTAGAATAACCTTAATATTCACCAGATAAGTATAATGGGACTTTTCTCTAAAGGGAAGTCTGTGTTTAAATAAACATGTTTTGAGTTCATTGATATAGGTTAAAAAAAAAATGGCAGACGTGTATTATACAGTTGATAGAATCTGATCTACTCCATACCTTCGACCGATGAAAAATAAGATTTCATTAGTTTGCTAGTGTGAATGCAGACTAAGTTCAAGGGAACAAGTATTAGAATATATATATATATATATATATATATATATATATATATATATATATACATATACATATACATATGAAGTGTCAGGGGGAAAAACGATGAGATTCAATCAGAATTGAAACTGAGAAAATTGAAGTTAAAAGTTTGAAACCTGACAGTTTAGAAATGTGTCATAAAATAGGGCAAATAACTATATAATACTAAGCCTAATATCTCTCCTGACCATTTAATCAATCAATTAATCCCAAAATAAATTATTCATATACAATTTTTATAGTAAATAAAACTAGAATACATACCGTAATTGGGAAAAACGATGAGAGTCACTAAATAAGAGGGAGGCATGATGAGAGTCAGTACACAAATAAATAATAATTTCCCAAACTTTTATTTAAAAAAGCACTTGTCACACACTAAAAACAACATTACTTGAAAATAAACTTAACTATATAAATTACTAAGCCTGTAAAATAGCATGTAGACAGGCTAAAATAGTCTGATAACTTGTTCAAACTTGGATTTTATATCTCAGTGTTTTCTAGTTCTTGTGGGCCTATATAGTCTTATTGAGGTTTTGTCTAGATTTATTTTGTTTTGGTGTTGGTTGCTTTAGAAATTGTAGAAGCAGATTCGCTATAAAAAAACATCAATACAGGTTCGGTTAGTTTATGTTTGGTCAGTGATGTAATGTTTAATTTAAGGAAAAATATTGTACATATTAAGACGAGATGCGTACAACTTTGTTTAATACTTCAATCAATAAATTTATTCTGATTAAAAAAATGCAATTAGGCTAGCGTACAAAAAGGCTAGCGTACAGGAAACTGACTCTCATCATTGTTTCCTCTGTGGCAACTGACCCTCATCATTTTTCCCCCTTACATGTATTCTTACCCATTAAATATCTCTTGACTCCCATCGTTTTTCCCTAATCCAATGCCATAGTAGTTTACTATTGTGTCTAAGCTACAAGTTGACATTAATATCTCAATATTGGTAATTATTTTACTCTCATCGTTTTTCACCCTGACCCTTCATATACATACATATAAAGATGATATTATTTTATCGGTCTCGTTATTTAATATACAATATTTAAATAAGCAAACAGTTCCAATAAACATATGTCTAAAAACACATTGTTTAAATATATTTTTTTTATTAGTTATGATTCTGAAGTAAAGATTTAAAAGCAGATGATCTGTAGAATGTTGAATGGTGGTAACATCCCTCACAAACTTGTTATTTTTCATTTCTCTCGCCATGTTTTCTTCACCAGCAGATAGGGAAAGGATGATCCACCCGCCTATAGCTCCGCTTGGTCGAGTAGGCTAAATACTGAAATAAGAGGTTACCAAGTTTTCCATACGTTCCATATGCGGTAGATTATTCCCGACGCCATTTAAGCCATCAGCACGGGTTGCTTTACACTGTACACTGTAGGGTTGACTGAAAATAGAAGAAAAAGGGAGTGCAGAAAGGGGGATCATAAAGGACTGACAGAATAGATCTAGAAAGATACACCTGCACAGTAGTGCACAGGAAACACCTCAGAACAATATGAAGAGTAGGGATCTAATAAGGTTGTTTGCAGTGAATCTCCACTGGGCGATGGGTTTGCCAACCTCAACCTCAAAAGCTGATTAGTAACCACTATAAATATTTTGTATAAACTCATAAATGTGTTGACTGTTACAAATATGTCTTTCAAACAAATATTGGTCTACAAACGGCTACTGGTTCATAATTTTAAGAGCTATTTTAAACTTTGAATGTGTGTTAGAATACATATAAGAAAGTGTGTTGTGCTAAATTGATCATTATTATTTTAGGAATGTCAATGGGTGGAGCACCAGCAGGCCCTGCAGGTACTGGAAAAACAGAAACAACCAAAGACATGGGAAAATCATTGGGTAAATATGTTGTTGTATTTAATTGTTCTGACCAGATGGACTTCAGAGGATTGGGACGTATTTACAAAGGACTTGCTCAGTCAGGATCCTGGGGATGCTTTGATGAATTTAACCGCATTGAATTACCAGTTCTATCTGTGGCTGCTCAACAGATCAGTATTGTATTAGCTGCTAGAAAAGAGCGTAAAACTTCATTTTTATTCAGGTAGATTTTTTCAACTAAACTATACAGGGTTATTATAAAAGAATGGTGGGTTTTTGAACATGATTTAAATGAAAACAGAATTACTTACATCTGATGTTTATTTATCTAAATCGTCGTCTGAAACAGTTTTTGTACACAATTAATAAATTTTGATATGTGTGCAATTAGTCGCTCGGCAAATGTCCAATCGATAATCAACTTCTGCCCAAACATTAGTTAACAACATGTCTTTGTTAATGGCTGTCTTTGCTTCATTAATCCTGTTCCTTAAGTGATTTAGGTTACAAATTTTTTCTCGATAATCAATGTTTTTTATGTGCCCCCACAATATGAAATCGCAAGGTATCAGGTCTGAACTCCTTGGAGACCAGCGTTAGGTCCCCTTGCCAGCCTATCCATCGATGTCCAAACTTTTCATTCAAAGTGTTTGTGACAAATGTACTAAAGTGTGTCATCTTGTTGGAAATGAAATTGTTGAATGTTTTAGAGTTTATCCAGCTGAGGAAAACAATAATTTATTTACATATTGAGATACACAATTCCATTCATTGTCTTTTCAGCAAAGAAGAAAGGCCGTATCAGACGATTTTTCATAACACCACACCAAACATTAACTTTAGCGAGTTACGTATTTTACTCAAAAATTGTATGTAGGTTTTCAGATCTCCATGTGCGTGAATTGTGTCTGTTAACAGATCCATTGATATAGAATGTAGCTTCGTCTGAAAAAAATTATTGGTTTTCATCAATCTGGTTTAACATTTCAACAGCGAAATTAAAACGTTTGGCATCATCATCAGGTTTCAACTCCTGCAATAGCTGAATTTTATATGCATGTAATTTCAGTCTTTTATGTAAAACTTTGTAGATTGTTGTTTTTGGAATACCCAACTCTAGGCTTCGTCGAGCTATTGACTTCTTAGGTCTTCTGATTGCAGATTGTCTAATAAGTTCAACTTTTTCGTCTGATACACTTGGCCTACCAGATGATTTATGCTTTTTACTGATCCCGTTTCTTTGAATTGTTTGAACCAACATCGTATGTTATTTTCAAGTGGTGGATCTTTTCTGTATTCACATCACAATGCACATTGCACTGAAATTACAGACTTGAATTCAGCCAGCAACAAAACACACTTTGCTTTTTCTTTATTAGAGAACATAATAACACACTACATCACAGAATACTCCACAAAACACACTACCACAACAATGCAAGAACTAATTTTGAGGTTACAACAGCTGTTAAACAAACTTTTGGGTTATAGGCTATTAGCAATGCCAAAAGAACACCACAAAATTTCTCTACTGTCTTTGTATAAATTAATTAATTTTTCAGATTTGGTACATACATGTTTTATGTTATAGTTTACAAGTGTACCAAAAACAAAGACTTTATTTGGTATATTTTCAAAATGGTGGTTGTGTAAAGTGATATTGAATTAATATCTCTATATCCATTAACTATTAAAAATTCACTATGAAAAACAAAATAGAATTTTAAATTTTTTCTGGAGATCATAGGATAACCAATTTAACAAAAAAATTAAAACGTAATTTCTTGGAAATTGTCTAAAACAAGGGTCTCCAAACTTACAATCTATAGGGCCAAATTTTAAAATCTAAGTAGAGATGCAGGGCGAGTATGAAATACTCCCCCAGATAAATTGGGGTTCCAGGTAAATATAAATTCTCATTTAAAGTAAGTTCTATCAAGGATAAAATAAAGCAAAAGCTTAAAGTTTCAAATATTTAATAGTATAAATGAGCTACAATTGTTTCGCCTTGCGGCATCGTCGGGCAACTGATAATTTACAGGTATAGACAACTATTCAAACATAAGTACAGGAAACTGAAATACAATAGAGAAATCGGAAAAGGTAGGGGGATGACCTAGCAGGTAGATAAAGGTTTTGTATTTCAGTTTCCTGTACTTATGTTTGAATAGTTATCTATACCTGTAAATTATCAGTTGCCCGACGATGCCGCAAGGCGAAACAAATGTAGCTCATTTATACTATTAAATATTTGAAACTTTAAGCTTTTGCTTTATTTTATCCTTGAATATGGAGTTTCAACAAGAAATATCTGCTATTACATTAAAGTTAAGTTCTATCAATTGAAGTTCAAGTTCTGAAGGCGTTTTTTCAATTTCACTTGTGAATGTATTGCGAAACAGTTTTATCTTTTTTGCTACCAATACACCATCAAAGTCTGTAAAGCGGGTTTGAAACTCCTCTCATAGTTTGATGATGGTTTCTACTATATGTTGTGATGGGAAAGGCACACAAGATTTGTTAAAAACTTTCGCATGGTGGAATAAGTAATTTACAAACGATTTTTCTCCTTGAAGTTTCAAATTCAAAAACTTTACATGAGTGATTAGATAAACCGCAAATGTCAGTTTCCAAAGCCAGTGATCATCTGAAAGCTCTTCCATAGCCTTGTCTTGTTCAGTCATGAATATATCAATAACTGTTCATCGCTCAAAAAATCTTTGAAGCACTTTCCCTCTACTAAGCAAATGCACCTCACTCTGATATGCAATGTCAGGTACTGACTTTTGATTTCTGAAAGAAAATTCTTTAATTGGCAATGTTTGAGAGCATGGGATCTCATATAATTCACTACCAATAACCTGCATTACTTCTGAAACATTGTTGTTTTTCCCACGCAAGGCTTGTGGTAAATAATACAATGGAACACCATAGGTTTCTCACCTCCAACATTTTGAACACCATTACGTACATATCCTATTAATCCTGTTTTACTGTTACAAATACTTTTCTCTCCATTTGAGTTATCCTTTAAGTTTTTTTAAGTCAAATTGTAGCTCAGAAATAGTTTCATTTACTGTAGAAAAAGTATACTCTAATAACGTTTCTTTCCACTGTGTAAACATCAGCTAATTCCTCGACAATTTCCAAATCACTATTTACACCTCTAATAAAGAGTAGTACTTAGGGCATAATTGGACACATCTGTTGACTCATCTAAAGCATTCGAATACCACTCAAATTTTTTACAGGCGTCTTGAAACTGGTGACTAATTTCAACGCATATATCTTCTGTTCGCCAAGCGACTGTATTTGCAGACAAGCTAATCGAATTAAACAATTGCTGTTTTTTGGGACGCAACTCTTCAACCGCCTTTTCAATGGAGGTTTTTACTAACTCGCCATCGGGAAAAGGCTTCCCACTCTTAGCCAAGGTATGACAGATTTTGAAACTTGCTCTTACAGCTGCCTTGTTTTGATGTTTTTGCTTAGTAAAAATGTCACGTTGAGGTGTAATAGAGTTTTTCAGAGATAAAATTTTTTCTGATCGAATCTGACCGGTCATTTCAGAGTATTTGCTTTTTGAATGTTTTGTTTCATAATGTCTTCGAATATTATAATCTTTCAACATGGATATTATTTCATTACAAATAAGACACATAGCAGTATTTTTATTTTCAACCACAAAGCAATTGATACACCATTATGCGTTAAAAACATGACACTCACAGTTAACTTTCCTCTTTTTGGAGAAAGACATAACTGAAATAATAGTTATAAAACACAGGCACTACACTAAAACACTGTATTAATTATAACACACCGGCACTACACTAAAACACTATTAAAAAGTAAAAGAAGCAAAGTTTAGTAGCATCAGGCTTCATCAACAACTTCACTTTCTGTATATTTTGAGTAACACTAGACTGGGTGGGTAAGAACGTGAGTCACCACAGAGGGAATGGGAGTTAGGCACAAAGGGAGAATGGGAATCTTCCGGTCTACTGTATTCTCTAGACATTTTATCACTCCAGCTTAGTAGAACGCAACCCAAACACATTAATTAAATAGAGCTCTGAGTGATTGGACCTTATTTCTAGGCGTAGCGTACTGCTTTAATTTATTATATAATATGAAACGTTTTCGTGTATAGCTAATTGTTAAGCCTAAATCGGCCGATATATTCAAGGTAGTTGGATAGGCAGCGGGCTGGACTAAACCTCTCGTGAACCGGACCCGGCCCGCAGGCCATAGTTTGGAGACCCCTGGTCTAAAACAGCCAAGATTAGTCTTAAAATTTTAAAAAATCTAATTCGAATAAAAATGTTAAACTAGACAAAAAATTGCTTTATGTAAGCATGGGACAATCTCCAACCAGTAATTAATAAAAAATAACTAAACATTCAATTAATAATAAAGATATATTAATAATAGAAATAATAAGCATTGTATAATAGAAATAAGTAATTGTAAAGTGTAATTGAACAATCTTCATTTCAACATAAGAGTAGCCTAATGATTACTAATGGACAGTTTAAAACATTACAAGTTAAAATATAATTTCAAACTGTGCGCGCCAGATAACCACGGACGTTAAAAAAGTCCGTTCTAGCAGGAAATTAAACCCTGGAGAGATTTCCCATAAGCCTCAGCGTTAGCTTTGCCAAGCAAGAAGAAAGCGTGGCTGGCTCAGTCTCAGTCTTTGTCGGGATTCAGCATCGAGCAGTCGCGTCATGAGACAACTGCGCAGATTTACTTTCAACACGAACATGGAGGAATTCTAGTGTTTGTGACGTTGAACCAAACTTAAATATACGGACTGGTAATTCGTGAGTAAAATGGAACATTTTAAAACTTAGTAATCATGATATAAACTAAATTAAAAGAATGGTGAAGAACTCTAATTTTTTAACTCTATACACGTTTGATTCTTATATTTCATAATAATGTTTTTTAGTTTTTAGTAATTCTCCTGTGGAGAAACATGATAAAGTTGTTGTTTTTTAATATAATAAAAGGGAGATTTTTTGTTTTACTAAATATGTCTGGCTAATTTTGTTGTGTGAACCATGTGCCATGTTGTAGGAGTAACTGCTAAGTAAGATTGATGCCTTGCCTTTCAGGGGAAATAATAATAAATTTAATGTTAAGTTTGTAAGAACGCAGACTTACAAACCAAAGTCACTTAATTTAATTAAAAAACGAAGGATTAAGTAAGCTTCTCTTACAAATATGACGCCCGAACATAGGGTTAGTTCATAAAACTATAATTTCAACTCGCTTCTCTTACATTTATTATTAGGGAAAAATAATTATATAGTCTTACCAAGTAATCAAATTTTTAGTTATTTTTTGATACGTCAGTTATCTTTTGATCTACAGAAATTTTTTAAACTTTTTTTTGTAATTGAGATGAACATTTTATAATTTTGTGTAAAGTTAATTGTTATGTACAGTTGTTAACAGTATTCAAAGTTAAATATTTTAAACAGCTGCCATTTAAAAATATATAAAATAAAGTCGTTGTTTTACCCCAAATTTGGTATAAAAATTGACAGTTATAATGATTAATGGTTCAGATAGGATATTTAGAAAAGTAGATCAGATGGTCAGCACATGATTTTCAATTGCTCATACATTAGAACCCCATTAATCTGGACCCATTTAGTCCAGACTTCATTTAATCTGGACAGCCGTGTTTATGAATGACAAAGGAAGACACAAAATATCACCAGTTTCTTCAAACCAGTAAGCGTGTCAAGTGTGTTTTGATGGCCATGTTATAATTCTGTACTGCACTAGTCATTCTGTATTTTGTAGGGCCTAATACTGTATTACGTTACATTTTGTCTACTAAATAATATTTTTATTTCTTAAATTTAAATACACTTTCTTTTTACTGAAAAGAGCATTTAAATATGTACTTTGGCTTGTTTCATAGGTTATTTTGTTTAATCCGAACTTTCATTAAATCGGACAATCTAGAGCCCCAATTAGTCCGGATCAATGAGGTTCTACTGTGTGTATATATATATATATATATATATATATATATATATATATATATATATATATATATATATATATATATATATAAACAGATATATTTGAACTCAACCTCATATAAAATATAATTTTATATTAATTTAACTCGTCAATTTATTTAAATTTGGGGTGTGTTTTGGATTTATGAAGGCTAGATAACATTAAAATTATTGTCAAATTTGAACTCATTGGCTTAAAAACATAAGTCTAAAATGCTTCTTCAAAATCAAAATGTAATAAAACATGTTCTATAACCTGAAGCCCAACCCTCTTTTCATCGATTGATTTTAACAAAAATCTAATCTTTACATTGGAGACCTATCTTACATTATATTATAAATATTTTATAAATTCAATCCATTTTACAATGTTGAATACTATTTTACTAGTTAGTATTTTACACTGGATATTAAATGAATAAATGGATTATCCTTTTCTTTATCATTGTGGAAACACATGTTAAGGTTCTGAATGTTTAGTTTATGTATATTGCATCAATGTTCATAATGTGAAGATATTTTTTTTTTTTTTTAATAATTTCAGTAATCATAAATTAAGAAGCACTTGGTTAGGAGATTCCTTAAATCGAGCGGAAGAAATGGTATTTACAAAACCCCATTCATGAAAATCAATTTTTATATTGAATTTATTTTCTTGAAACTTGATCAAATTTCCAAAATCCTTCATACTTACTTCATGCTTTAAGTATCCAGGTTAAATAATCCTGACAGACACCCCGATGTTTATAGTATTTCTCTGCCACTAGTGAAAGTCTTAGGATATTCTCCAGACTTTCTCCCTTTTGCCTCAGTTCTTCTCTAGTTGGGTTTGCCAATGATCATTCTAGAATAATGTGCTTTAGCATCTCTTCTTCTCCACCACATGTCTCACAATGTGGAAGAAGTCTTTCAGATTGAAATGAAGTAGATATTGGCCAGTTTATGTGTCTGAGTAAGCTATGGTAAGATTCTCTTGCATATGATACTGCTTCCATGTTTTTCAATCCTATCCTTCACTGCTGCATCCATTCTTTCAGGCATAAGGCGTTTGCATTCCTTTTGTATTTTGTTAAGAGTACATATTTTTCAGTATTAGTGCCATGTTAGCTATGATTTTCACAGTTTTATTGGCTGTTTCATTTCCCTCCACCCCACAATAGGCTGGGATCCATTGAAATGTTACTTGTTTTTCAAACTTAGACAAGGTAACACCAGTAACCTTAGTTCTGCATCTCGAAAACCAGCTGTATCGATCTGGTTTTCTTAATAACTCCAGTGCTGACTGTTAGTCAGTTAGTATCCATACTTTGTTTTCCTGAATGCATAGGCAACCAACAAGAGTTGCATTGGTTTTCAGTAGCTCCTCATACATACTTGAGATTAAATTTGCAGGAACATAGAAATGTTCACCCATATTATTCTAGTTTGTAGTATCTAGCATCTTATGCTGATGTTTCATGAAGGACAACTTTAAAAATCTTTACGTTATTTGCATACTGAGTGTCAAGTATTTCCCAAATGGCACAACATAGCCTATCCGGTAGGTCAGCTTTTGTTAATTTAGGTGGTTGTTCCACTTTGGTGTTGACTTTTAGCTCTTACATTAATATAGTTTATTCAGTAATCATCATTGTCCAATAACTTCAAAATCAGAATATCCATGCATATATATTATATGTGTATTTAAGTTTACATCTGAATAAATGAGTTAAAATTTTAATATATATCAACAATTAAACAACTCTGCACTTCTGGGAGGGGGGGAGGGGAGGATATGAATCATGGTGCTGAACCTCTACTAACCAACCAAAAAAATATCAATGCTGTGATTTTAAAATTTGAGACATGAATTGCTTAGTTTTAAACAGATAAATTAAACAAAAAATTGTCAGCTGGTTATGGAGTACCAGTTTTCACTTGGAATGCTAAAAACTCCAAGAATTGCCAAAGTTTATAGTTGTTTGGTTAGTGTTATTTGTTTCATTTTAAAAATTTTGTAAAGCATACTTCATTATAACATCCACAGTGACGGAGATAATGTATCATTGAATTCCGAGTTTGGAATATTTATCACCATGAATCCAGGATATGCTGGAAGACAAGAGTTACCTGAGAACCTTAAAATCATGTTCAGAAGTGTAGCCATGATGGTACCAGATAGACAGGTAAAGATTTGTTGTAACATGTAAACCTTTGTTTTATTCTTTTAATTGTCATAAATAAATTATAGATAACATAATTGTCATAACTGTCAATCTATAGTTGAATTATATGCAAATTTTTGGGGATAAATCCAAATTCTGATAACTATTTCACAAAAGACTATTATTATTAGTACCTATTTTTAATTTTCAAAATCAACAATAACATTTGAGAGAAATATAGGCTACTGTATATTACCAAATAATAAGGGTTTGAATGCATAGTTGTGGTGAAGATGGAGTAAAGATACACTCAGCTCATCACTGTGTTGTATGCCACAAATGCAGTGACCGTTTGTCTATGGTGACCCCTTATGCAGAATATAATATACTACTTTTATACATTAAAAAAATTCCTTTAACTAAACCATTTGTTTAGGTACAAACCCCTGTCAAACAATCCACTTTTCCCCCAGCAAAAATTCACTTTTCCAGGAGCACTACATTCACATCCATCTACTTTCAGATTATATTTCTACTCCCCTTTCAGATTATATGTAAGATGATATTTTGTGACTGTTATCATGCTGTATGTAAATACATATGACCATAATACCAACGACGATGGATGGACGACATGTTAAAAATCACATTTTCAGTTTCCTGACACTATGAAACTGATGATCAGTCAAAAAACGGAGGTCAAAATTTTTATGTTTATTAAACATACCCTATACTTTGTATACTGGTAAGTAAAATACCAATTTATGAAATTTATTAATTTTTCCATATTCAAATTTATTTTATAAATTAGGCTTTGTCTGTCATGAAAGAAAATAGTTATTGTAGCTAGTAAATAACTTTCCAATCGCCCATGTAAAATTCAAAATTAATAACTTAAAGACACAATATAATATCAATTTCTTAAAACCATTTAGTAAAACGAATTTCAATAATTGTGGGCATATTTGAACTTAAGAAAATTCTGGGCTAATGTACTTACAACTGTAATCATTTTGTGGAATACTTGCTTGACATAAATCTTTAACCCTTTAAACGCGATCTACAGAATATTCCGGTAACACTAATTTGCACGAAACACGGAATATAGAATATTCTGCTGGTACATATGTAATCTATAACAACAAATATAGTTTGTAAATTAAGTAAGAGGTAGCACGAATTATATAAGGCAATGGCTAGACACAATTTTGTGATTCTAATCTTAATGGGATTGGTCAAAATTGGTTTCCTTGATAATCTGCTGTCTTTCCAGTATCCCCAAACATTCTAAGTGGAATATTTCGAACATATTATTTAATTTTATTTTAGAGAGAAGATGATATCCTTCGTGGACTTTATTTCACTTAAGGCCTCTCCTTAGATAATCTCAGACTGCAGAGACTAAAACCCCTCCTCTGTTTATCAAAACTAACTTCTGGAACAGTTCTATGCAGAGTCTCCACCCTAACATGTTTTCTATGAACAAGATCGACAAGTAACAGTAACAGCAGCCGCACTTAGGGTTAACATGTTGAGTCTGCATTTTTTTTATTACATCAGTTTTCACTTTCCACCTGTTTTCAACCCCCAACCTTCCCACAATATTTTCCAAAGTCTAATTAGTTTTTAGGAATCACAATTTACACCAAACTTACATATTTGAAGTCAGTAAAACCACCACTATGACTATAAAAATTTACTGACAGACACCATTTTGAAAATTGTCTAACGACTTAAATTGGAAGAATTATTGAAACATGCCATATCAAAATTTTATAATTAGAAATACATAATGCACAATGATAATTTAAGTTATTAAATAAAATAATGAAAGCCTGAATTCGGTAAATAACATTGTACACATGTGAAACAAAATCAAAATGCTAATTCCAAACCCTTTTAGAAACAATACATTTATGAGTTATAATATCAATAAGGATTATAAATTATATTATATAATTTGATCCTATTATATTCACACAACAGAATAGTTTTATTTGAATGTTATGTTTTGTGTTTAAAATTTGTGAAAATAATAATCATCTTCATGTTTCCATCTTGTCAGCTCGTCTGACACATCCTTTTACCTTTCCCGACGAACTCTCCACATCTGCTCCTCCTCCACCAATCACCAGTGTACTCCCTTGACCTGTATATCCTCCTAAATTTGAATCTTTCATCTTGCTTGTGGTTTTCCATAGGTCTTCCCTTTTCTACTCTCTTCATTGCACTTCTAGGCATTCTTATTTTCTATTTCCTCATTACATTCCCAAACCTTTGCAAATGTTTCCACTCAATTGCCTTTTTCAGCAATTGATTCAACCTTGAGACTGTCTTGAATGTCTTCATTCATTATTTTACCATTTCTTAATAATACTATATAATTCAAAATGGTTATGGTTTTGAAATTCAAATATTCCCTTACTTCTGTTGCATTAATTAATATAGAATTTTTATAAAACTGTGCGAATAGTAGTTATTCATTGATTTTGTTTATAATTTCAGATCATAATGAGAGTAAAACTTGCTGCTTGTGGTTTCAAAGATAACATTGTGTTGGCACGCAAGTTCTTTACTCTTTACAAGTTGTGTGAAGAACAACTTAGCAAACAGGTCCATTATGACTTTGGTTTACGTAACATTTTGTCTGTTCTTCGAACATTGGGTGCTCAAAAAAGAGCAAATCCTAGTGATACTGAAGATACATGCGTAATGAGAGTTCTACGGTAAGTTGTTGGATTATGATAGTATTTAATTTTTATTAATACTTTAGATTATTTTATACATAATTATACCAATAAAAGCTTACCTCGTTGGAACTGTTGTGGTCAATTTTTCGAACTGGCTTTTGCTATCACTTTGATCTTGCTTCCCTTTAAAGTTCAATTTGTTCTCTACTTTTGGTTGTTTAATTTATTGTAGACCAAAAGATGGTCTTATATCATCACAGACTATACTTTGGCAGAGTTACATTGGGCTTATTGTGCCACTTGTTACGGTTATCAAAGCTATCTTCTTTGAAAGTTTGTATCCAAATCAGTTAAAAGTTGCTAAAATCATTCCAATATTTATTTATTTTTTTTTTTTAAAAGACAGAACAAACATCATTAATTTCAAATTTATAATGTATATACCATCTTTCAGTAAATGTTTTTACTAAGGTTATTAAACTATTAAGTTTAGCTTTTTATTTAATAACCAATTTGGCTGCCAAAAAGGAAAGTGGACCACAGATGTTTTAGTTTTGTAAGCTTTGATATGATCATCACAAGAAACTACCAAGTATACTTCTAGATATCTTGAACATAACTTGCTGCTGAGTAATACAACTGGTGTGTGAGCCCCCATTTCAATTTTTGAGCTCATTTTTGTCCAATATGACTTTGTGCGTATAAGTTGCAAAAAGACTAGGGGCAGGGGGGATCAGATGAGCTGTGAAGTCCCAAAGGTATCACGGCTAGTACCCTTATTGTTTCTTATATACAGTGATCTTTCACCCTACATTGGAGCTGATAGGGAAATTCAGTTTGTTGATGATACAATCAGTGCAAATAGATTCAATTCACAATTTAGAAATAAAATCTTGTATTAAAATCAGTGTTATAAGTCAATAGTTTACTGAAAATTATTTATTTATAAATGCAAAGGAAACTGAACTCAATTTACTTTAATCTAAATATGATGAATAACAATAATGGTTCAAGTGTTACATTTGGTGAAGATATTATTTTAAAAAATGTATTCAGGAAGGTTTCTTAGTCTGGTCCACAAACTTCTCATTAAACCATATCAGTAATATGAGCAATTAATCATTATCAAATAACTTTTAAAACAGCCCTACCTTATTCTCTTTTGAAAAGGACCCTATGACACTCTTAAAGACAAACAATTGAACAGTGAAGGATTCATTCAAACATCCTCATTAGCTTTGGTGATTACTCCTTATATATAAACATACTGAGTGACTGGGGGTTTTAATTTAAGTTTACTTTACTACATAATGATGTGACATTATATAAAAGTATAAAGTTTTTTACTTTTCAGTATAACTCAATGTGCTCACCATTTATAGTCCTACAGATATCAAATCGATAATCGACTTTGTTCAACACTCTGTTAAGCATATCATTATTTCTATGATTGCTGTTTCTCTTTGGCATAGGTGATCAGGTGACTGGTTTTTACTTGGTCTTTGAAAAATAGGCCATCCACATTTTCAATCTGCAGAAATACAAAGTTTTGTAACATATCGAAGTATATCACATCAGTAATTGTCTGTCATTTAAAAAAATGCCAAATAAATTGACTATGCATAATACCACACCAAACATTCACTTTCGCACTGTTACAAATGAACTCCACTAATTCATGTATGTTTCCTGACCTCTATATTTGTACTAATAAAACATGGCTTCATCAGAAAATAAAGCTATGAATGGAACAGGTTCGGACTATCTTTGATCTAATTATAATCAGTGTTTTCTGCACTTGTTCTAGGTCTACTTTTAGAGTACCTTTTACAGATACTTTCTAGTGTCCTTTAAATACATATCCATTATTAAAAATTGTTGATGCCATTATGTATGCTTTTGTCACTTGGAACAATAAATTTGTGAAATTTCTCGGCACAAGGGTCATTGATTTTGATTCTGCGAATCTCATTATGCATCATATTTTTTCGGTTTACAGTACCGAGTTTGCAGTACAACTGTATTTGAAAACAACAATGTTTAACACAATTTTGTACAAATCAGCTGGGAAAAAAATTAATTGTTCAAGATTGAAAATCATACAACACTGTATGCTACAAAAAAAGGGTATTTGTTTTCAAAACCCATTCAGACATCCAGTATAAAAATCTATTCCCAGCTCTATAAAACTATGTAGTAAAACTTTATGGGTTAAGCGTGTGTACAATGTTATTTTAATTTGTATTCAACATCTTATGAAATGTAAATTCATTTAACTGTATACTGTATAGTTACAAGATGTATTTAAATTGTTTAGAGACATGAATGTTTCCAAACTTGTCGATGAAGATGAGCCCCTATTTATATCTCTGATTGAGGATTTGTTTGTTGGTTTGAAACTAACTACTTCAGTTTACAAAGAATTACAAAAAGGTATCACAAACGCTTGCAATGAAATGATACTTGTCAACCATCCTCCATGGAATTTGAAACTTATTCAGGTATACAATGTCTTAATGTTGGAGTGTCATGAAAAATTATGATTATGTATATGGCAGTATATTTGTCAACAACCTTTTACAGTAGAAGCTCTTTTAACCGGCACGGTCGGGACCAGGGCCATGCCGGATATCCGATTTTGCCGGAAAATCGAGCGTATGTAGTTTTTAACTCTCCAAGTGCTAAGAGTCGCGATCGTGATCCATTTTGCCGCGGCCAAAGTGCTAAAGTCGCGATCGCGATCTAATTAAACAAGGTTTGCTAAAATCGATATATCAAGGGTAACTTTTATCCAAACTACATGTATTTTATATAGTAACTCTGAATAAAAGACGCTCTATTCATTTTGCACAATTTTATCGATGGTTATAAGAAAAATTAATACCGGCAGTGAATTGTTGTTTAGTGTTTTTGTCTATATTATTTTGGTAAATACAATTTATTTTATGATTATTTAGTGTATCAGTAGTGTTTTTAGTGTAGTATTACACATATAATAACGAGTGAACTTGGCAACAATTCAAGTGATATTCATAACTGTTTGTGTGAAAGTAATACCGCTAGTGATGAAAGAGGTAACTCCGATGTATGAATCAAAATGTTTCTTTCTTTTTTTGTGTGTGTGTATTACATATTTTATAATAACTAATTTTATTATTGTTGTATGTATAAATGTTTACAACGATGTTGACATTATGAAAAAAATAAAGTGTTACTTATGAAGCAGACAAACACTGGATGACTAAGAAAACGGCGCACGTAGTCACTGCACTGGCGGGAAATGTCAGTCGAGGCCTGTCAGCCGCCCGAACATAACCGGAAAAAACCGACCGTGAGTGGCTTGGCTGATGCCGGTTAGTAGAAATTGCCGGTTGTTAGAATGCCGGTTAAAAGAGCTTCTACTGTATTTAGAAGTTACGAATGTAGAATAGAAAATAATTTTCAAAAGTGTAGTTTAAGAAGTACTGATAATTATAATTAAAAATACAGAAAATTAGTTGGAAGTGGTAAGACTTTACTTTAACTATCGTTAGATTATATAAAAAAATATGCCAAGTTGTACATACCTTATATTGAAAAGAAAAATTGTATTTTATTAGCAAAATTTACTTTTTCTCAGTAAAATTGAAAATAAAATTTCAAAATTCATGTATATACATATTGCAAGTTTAATTCGGAAGTTTCATATTTACTTATATAATTGTCACAAAAGAAACTACTGTTACCCGTGTAATTTCGAATAAAAATATTACTTAAGAATCTAATTTTTAACCATTATTAACAATTTCAAACATTAAATTACAAGACAATACTAATACAGCGAGTCTTTGACTATAACTTAACCACTGAAGTAAACAACATCCCTAGACAACTAACATCAAGATTTACATATTGTATGATGCATGTATATCGAACATCATATGAGTCATTACTGTTTCTATTAAAATATCATGATTTTAATAATTTCATATCATATTATGCAAACAGTATTTCATGTAAACAATAATTGAATGATATTAATGTAATAGATCCTAACCTAACCTGTCTTTGATGAATAAGAAAATTTTGTTGGTGTTTGGGTTTTTAAGGTGAAAAACAATTGTGGTCATTATCGCCTTTGTAAAAGACACAGTGGGTAGGGTTAAATTATTTATATTATTATTTAATAATATTCCTATTTTATAGCAATGTAATTATTGTTCTATTATAATATTAATAAAGTTGTATTACACATATACAATTAGTCTGATCGATAATCAATACTGACAATTGTGTAATATCTAATCGTATGTCATCTGTAATTACTTCATTACTTCAATAAAAATGAGTCCCTAGACTTTACATAACCTATTTTTATACAAATTTGATACTTCTAATTTTCAGTTTTTACAGTGAAAAAGTGAATTCTGTGTAAAAATACTATTTTTCCTTTTCAAAATTAGGTTTAGTTATAAATTAATTTGGCTATTTTTTTTTCTAATGTTTAGGTTGATGTACTAAATTGGTACCATGAGAAATATTTGTTAAGAGTGTTAATACTTTTGTAAATTACAAGTCTTATCTCTTTAAACAGTAGGTATAGAAAGATACCTACCACTCCTAACCAACTTTGTATGAAGTTTTAATTAGAGATTAGTGAAAACAATATTAAAGTTTCTTGAAGAGATGATATGTCCTAATATTCTCTGATTTTTTAATAGATTTTATCACAGATACTAAATTTTTGAAATTGTAAATGTTATATAGAAACTTTAAAACCATGTAACATAATATGCTAACATTTTACTATGAATATTTCACATCTAAAAATAATTATTTGTTTACCTAACCTAATGTAATCTGTTTGTTTGTTTTTAACTGCTTCAAAATTGGTTTACACTATCTAGAATCTGGATCTTTCGGAACAGTACAATAGTCCTTTCTATCTTGTTTTTTTTTTGTTTTTTTTTTTTTTTTCAAATTTCCTGCAGACCAAAAACTGGTTCTTGTTAATTTTACGCCAGGATCTTCACATATTGTATAGATGTACAAATTCGTGATGTTCAGTGCTGTACCAAACAGCCATGCATGGGTGGTCAAGTGAAATATTTCAACTGATTCTTTTCCATATCCTTACTTTGTTTATGCAGTTTACAATGTTTCCATTCATCTTGTTTAATTTGATTATTAAAATCTCATTGGGCTATCCTTTTCATTTGATTAATTTTATCTTCTATTGAGATAATTTGTAACGGTTTTTACTTTCTTTATCAACTCATTCGCAGCTGTATTACCTCAATACCTCTATGTGAGGGTATCCATTGTATTACTTATATTCTTAATAATTTTATAATGTAGATGGTTTGTATCAGTGGGCTTATTTAATCATTATTTTCTATAGCTTATGATACAGACAATGATACAGAGTCCATAATGATAACTGAGTTACTGCCCTTAAGCCAAGGTCTCATAAGTTGTAGATCTTAAAACGTTCTAACTCATAGACTGTAGCGTAAGAAATTAGTACGATCAATGTCCCTCTTCCTGTTTCTCCCTTCTGGTTGGGCCTGTCAGTAAATATTCCGATCCAACTTGTAACGCTCACAATTTTGAGATCTCTTTATCAAGATATATTTGATTGGGAGAAATGGAATAGTTGCAAGTAACGTGATTAATCAATAAATGTAATGAAATTGTAAAAGATTTTAATGCATGTATTATTTGCGTTCAAAGACAAAAATTATAATTCAGAAGTTGAATGTAGACAGACAGACCGACAAGATATCAAAGTTGTTGAACTTACAGGATTATATGTGTGTGTGATTTACAAAACAATTATAATTGAAAAATTATAAGAGATGTTAGTTGAAGATTTCATAATTGTAATAAAATTAAGTAATTTTGGTATGTCTAATGAAATTTAAAAAAAAAAATGTAAACTGATTAGAAATAATTTTGTCAGAACTCAGAGTGTGCGGTTTTAACCAATAAGAAAACAGATAGAAGAAAAGTGTGTAGTGGGGAGATGCATGATCCTAGATATCAAAAATACGGACTACTAGCGAATGGGTCTCCGAGAAGAGTACTTCTGTTTTAAGAACGCTCGACCATCATACGCTGATTTTGTCAAAGACAGATCTCTCCTGAGTCCAACAAGAGAGGGGCACAAAAGATCTAATTAGGTCGCAGTGCAGGAGGCTTTTTTAAAACACTCTCCCCAGTTTTAATAATAATAATATAATAATCATACGTTGATCGCTTGATCTTCCAGAACAACAATCGTTGCCCATTGTAAAATTCAGTATTGAAAACAGTTTTTTAACTTTGAATTTTAAAATAGAATCAGTGAAAATAATGCCTTGGTATGAGCGTAAAATTGAATTTTATATTTTCAACATGAACAATTAAGTAAATTGAACTTTTTACTTTCAGAAGCTAATACTAAAAGTTTTATTAATAAAATAAAGAAAAATCATGTAAAATATAATGAAAGGACTTTTGTAAAGAAAACAATTAAAAATAACTTAAATAATGAAAACTATTGTTCCAAAGAATTTGAGTAAAAATGAACTTTCAGTTACAACGTCATAAGTAGTGCGAGACATTTTCTATTAGTGATTTAAATAAGAGATAAAACTTTATGAACTCTTATTTGAATTTTGAACTTTATGTATACTTTTAATATAAAAATATGTTAGTCATTTACAGCAATCTTGTTATATAATTTGTTTATTAATAATTGTATGTATTTCAGGAGGAGTTTAGCAAACCGCTTAACAAAAATATGTATGTTTAATATATATAAATTTTTGGTTAATAAATGTGCTTTATGATTTCAGAAGTTTTTCATGATCATTTATATATGAGTACATTTTTCCGAAATTCACCACCCAAGAACAGAGTAAAATAAATAAGTGTTTGTACTTTTCTCACTAGCTGGCGCCTGACAATTTAAAGTAAATTCTTACCAGTATAAAATTTAAATTTTAAATAAGTAAACTCAAGCCTTTAGTTTTAATTGATAGGTCTCATGAAATCAAATTATTACAAAACTGTCTTGAGAATATAGACTGTTGTTTAATATAGACTTATCTAAGCTTTAATATCTTATTTTTGTTTAAGTTGTATGAAACTTCATTAGTAAGACATGGGTTGATGACTCTGGGCCCAACAGGAGCTGGGAAAACAAAATGTATCCATGCGCTTATGAAGGCATTGACAGAATGTGGTCGTCCCCACAAGGAGATGCGTATGAATCCTAAGGTAAATCATATCATATTATACTACATTGTAAAAATAGTTTGCATTAGTGTAGAAAAGACATCATTCAAATAATATACATCTACTAAACAAATTTTTAAATAACTGTTTTTAAGTGACTGGTTTTGTTTATGATGTGACTGATTTTGTTTATGCGAAATTTTTGTATGAAACTAAAGTTATAAACTACGATATGAAACACGTCAAATATCTCAAATTGATTTTGATTTTCACTTGATTTTTTTTTATTGTTAGCAATTCAATATTTTGTATTACAGAACCTGTTCACTGTGTTATAGGCTCACAAAATATACATGATAAGAAGTCTCTGATAAGTTCACATTATTGGATAAAATGTACAAACTTAGTTATATCAATCAATTTAAAATTTTTTTTTTTTTTACTATTTTAGTTAATTTAACTAAAACTTGTAGTTATTTGTTAAAGTTTACAATTTCATGAAATTTTATCAATTTTGGAAATGTTATATTTTTGAATCAGTTTAAGAATTTTAACATGCTGTATTACTTCCAAGATTTTATCATGCAATTACAGTAGAACCCGGGTTAACCGAAATAAAGGAGGCAGAGCCCTTGCGGATAATCAATTTTTCGGTTAAACCGTCATATGGTAAAAATAGCCTATTAACATGGTGTATAGGAAAATGAATTTACAAACTATGTCTATATAATACAGTGTTTTATTTCAGCTACAAAAAATGTTATAATGTGTTAGAAAATAATATATACTGAACAACTGAAGTTGCTTACTACAGCATTGTACATTACGTATTACAGATATCAGTGATTTTTGTTTGCTTTTTCGTAAGTCCTTTGCATCGTTTTCGAGCGGCGATGTCCCGCCATCTTTTAATGTGAAGGACGTAAGTAGACGTCGACTCGCTGCATTGTTCCACAAATTTTAGGGCAACCTAAAATAATAAAAGTGATTGTAATTTAACTTGTTTAAAAACGAATCTCTATTAAAATTTCTGTGTCTGGGCCATACAGTAATGTTTGACTTACCTCTAATGTCAGGTGTCACTTTGCCGATTCTGTCATTCACGTCGTCTGCTTTGTTTTCTGTTGAGTTGTCAGCTGGCTGCAACACTGCCTCTACAATATCTTTGTCGGAAAGTTCATCAGAATCATCGGCGACGACCCATTCGTCCACGTCACTTGTATTCATGTCTTCATATCCAGGAATCGTATGAACCATCTCTGTCAAATTTTCAAAACTTTCAATTTCTTCTTTGTCTAGTCTGTCATAAATCTTCCACCAGCACCTTTGAAGTGTTTCATCTTTAATGTTAGCCCAAGCCTCCGCACACCAATAAATCACGTGTTTCATGTTAACTGCCTTCAGTGCTTCATTAATCAGTTTATTTTGTGTTTCGCAATCTTGTAGGATAGTTCTCAACAACAGTCCTCGATAGTGCCGTTTGAATGTTTCGATCACTCCTTGATCTAGAGGCTGAATAAGGCAAGTGACATTTGGGGAAAGAAAGCGAACAACAATATTGCCTTTTTTTAACTCACTGGGATGCAAGGGCGCATTATCAATCAATAAAATAGCTGTTTTCGACAAACCTTTTTAGCTAAAAACTTTTCAACTTGCGGCACAAACTGTTTTAAAAACCATTCTTCAAATAAGTCACTGTATATCCAGACACTTTTTTGCACTCTATAAAACACTGGCAGCACTATATAAAACACTCTATAAAACATAGAGCTCGAAGTTTCATTGACTTGCCGATGGACATTGGTGGCAACCTATGAGTGCCAGAGGCATTTGAAGCTAAGAGAAGTGTTATTCGTTCTTTTTTCATTTTGTGACCGGGGGCAGACATTTCAATTGCTGAAGCTAGAGATTTTTTAGGCCACATATTAAAATTAACGCCCGTTTCATCGGCATTGTAAACTTGGTCATTACTGTAGCCTTGAGTGTAGTCTGCAAACATTGTTTTGAAAACATCTACCGTGTCTGAATAAGCAGATAACTTTTCACCGCACAAGTTCAGTTTACGGATTCCATACCTCTTTTTAAAGCGATCTAACCAACCTGAGCTGGCACAAAAACTTTTGCCAGTTCGTCACCTAACAACTCTGCTAACATTTTAGCTCTTTCTTGTAGCATGTTCTGAACAGTTGTGTTAAGAATGCCTAGTTCTAAATTCCTTGAGTAACAGACTTTTTAGTATTACACAAGTATGTAACATTAATGCTCCAAATTAATATCCAATGTGTGTGGTTGGCCTGAGAATTCTTGATTTCCACATTTTCAGTTTCTTTAAACTGATTATACCAACGAATAATGGTTTCGTCTGTAGGTGAATCTTGTCTTTAAGTATACCTAAAATGGTTTAAATTCGTCGAACCATAAAACACCTTGAGCTTGCTGTTGTACAGTTTCCAATACTATTTATTTTTATTTATTTATTTTGATGACTGTAGACAAAATACAATTGCATAACTATAGTCAATATAAAATATTACACAAACAAAACAACTATAAATCATCAAAAACTGTTCAATAGTCAGTCAATATATACTAAAGTGACTACTGTTGGGCTAAGAGTGATGATAAGATGCAGAACAATAGTGTCTGCAGATTCAAGATTATCACAAAGATGAATAACAATACCCCAAATGTTTATAAAGAGTTTCTCGAAATAAAGAAGATGAGTTTATTATTGGTCATGCCATTTACAACTGAAATCAAGGATATCTTTTTTCGATGTCCTGCTATTTTTATTTGAAGGAGAAATGTATTTTGATCTTTAGGAATATCTTGAGCCTATATATAAAATTAGAGGTTTTTACCTCTATGTACTTTTGTTTTGGGAGTAAGGTAAATAACATTATCTATGCTAAGAAAAACTAGATTTACATCATTTAACATTTACTCCTGTATAATCGAGCATACATGATTGCAAATAAAAACCAATTTTTCTTTTGTAAAATTCTATAATTTATTTTGTCTAGCCGACCATGGTTTCGCCAGTTATGGCATTGACAAAGCTCAATTGACGAGTGTATTGTATTTAGTCTTGTAAGAGCCTTGTCACCGAAACCATGGTCGGCTAGACCAAATAAATTATAGAATTTTACAAAAGAAAAATTGGGTTTTATTTGTTAAAATGGAATTCTATCAAGTACCGTCGGTCATCAGTGTAAACTGTAAACCATACATGATTGGAAAATGACTATCGCCTATATGTTTGCCGAGTAATGAGAGAGAGAGAGAGAGATTATTTGTATTGAAATGTACGTAACTATTTTCTAATTGTTAACTTAAGTGTCAAAGTAAATATTTTGGGATTCTTAGTATATAAGAGAAAAATAATTCAAATGTTATTAAATTTTTTTATTTGAATTAATGTCTAATACTAGTTTTAATTTAAGAAAACAATAAATAATTGGACCTAACTTTCTATATATTTTTGTTTAGGCTATAACTGCTCCTCAAATGTTTGGGCGTTTAGATGCTGCTACTAATGATTGGACAGATGGAATATTTTCTACTTTGTGGAGACGAACTCTTAAAGTGAGTTCCTCATGATTATAAACAAAATGAGTTTAAAATGTAATTATTTATTGATGCTAGAGTACCAACAAGAATTCATTTTTAAATCTTTCCAACAATGGAAAGGAATTCTATCATTTCACAACTGTGGTGAGATTTAAACATCAGGCCAAGTTGTTGTTTTGTGTTTTACTGATACCAAGAATATCAAATTCATATATTTTTTTTTAAATGGTTAAAAGAGGACAACAGATTATCTTTAATTCTGTTACATATATTTTTGTGCTTCTTTTCTCCTTGTTGTTTAAAGGCAAAAGACCTCTTGGTCACCATCGCCTTAAGAAAAGGGGGAAAAAAAATTAATTAATAAATTTAAAAATAAAATAAAGATGACTAGCCCTCAAATGTTCTAATAGTGTCTGGTTGGAAAAGAACAAGAGTTGGTCAAGAAAGAGAGACCTTAAAGGTAAAACCAGTTAGATCCTTCGGGATTACCACACCTATACTCACTATAATTGAGACCCTGAGGGTTTATTACATATATTTATATCATTTTTCAATTATTTGTGTATTGGCAAAAAAAAAAAAAAAAAAAAAAAAAAAAAAAAACATTCAAAATATAGACCATTTTAAGCAATTTTGGGGAATAATTTTGTGCATTTAGATTTTGCAATAAAAGTTAAGTAGCTCATTGTGAGCAGGTTTTAAATCTGCATCCAATAATAACCAGATTTATTTCCTACAACAAGGAATAACAAAGTTATTGCTGAAAACTAATTGTTTAACTTTATAAATTTAAAAAAATGTGTAATGTGAAATAGCTTACATTATGTGAACATATTTGGTTAATTTTGTATTTAACAAAAAATATTTCATGAAGTGAACATGCAATTTACAATAGTACATTAATTTTATAACATAACAATGACCAAAAGTCTTTTTAATTATTAAGACTTATTTATGTATTGTGATTTTTCATTTTCTAGATTTCTTTGCTTTCATTTCAACATTGATGAACAAACAAATAATTTATTTCAAGTAATGTAATTGGTTAAATTATTGGTCCCTAATGCTTTCGAGAAAAACAACGAAAATAACAATATTGCAGGCAATATTCAAAGATGCATAGGTGCAAAGCTTGCCTTTACGATGAGTGATGGAACACAAGTTGCAAAAGCCAATTCACAGGCTAACTGCAAAAAATCAAATAAATTGTATTTTTAGTTTACTTACAGCTAATATAATAAATCTATTTTTTAGATAAAAAAGTCAGACTATGTATGGCTAGTTCTGGATGGACCAGTGGATGCAGTGTGGATAGAGAATCTTAATTCAGTCCTGGATGACAATAAAACCCTAACGCTAGCTAATGGTGATCGTATTGTGATGGCAGCGAATGCTAAACTACTGTTCGAACCAGATAATGTAGATAATGCATCTCCAGCCACTGTTTCAAGAATGGGCATGGTGTTCATGTCTGCATCTGTGCTTACTTGGCCTCCAATTCTAGAAGTAAGTTTAGAAAAACTTTTAAAATGGCATCCATGGTTCATTTTCACTATTTAATTAATAATTATTTTACTATTCTATAAATACTTTGATTAGGTTGTCCTCAGTCTGTTACTTAGACGTAGCTGTACCGCTGTTTCGCCAATCACAGTCGGCTTCGTCAGGCTTGTAACAATTCAAAAATGTGACTGAAGTTAAAATGAAAAGTGAAGCTATTTTAAAAATAAAAAAAAAATTTATCTTTAGGAAGAGTTCTTACGTTATTTGTTGAATAGTAAAATTGAATTTAATTGCAGTTAATTGATTAATTATTGGGCGCCAGACCTAGTGGTCATTATTTATCTAAGAAAAAATGAATTTATTGAATTTAATATCTCTGGGGTCGAAAGTTCTTTCAAAAGTGTACTTACAATGAAATCTGGTATTGTAATGAGAATACTTTGACTGAAATATTACATAAAAATTTATTAAACATAAAGAATGGTATACAAGAACATATTATTTAAACATTTTAAGAAATCAAATAAGAATATCATCTTAGTTTATATACTTTCTTTGTTTTTTCTCTGAAGGAGATTGTTTCATTTATCCCATGAATTTAACTCTTTACTTTAAATGTTGCAACAAGAATTTACATTTAAATTTAAATTATTTTGTAAATCTATGAAGGAGATTTACTTTTAAAATTGAAAGTTTTAAATTTTATAAATTTACTTTTCTTTAAATATTTTTTAAGAAGATAACAAAAATCCAATATGTACAAAACATATGTATCAAATATAATACAATTTATTAGTCTAAGGTTAACATAGGATGCCTATACCACAGCACCAATTTTTATAAAAAGATTGTCCGAAGGTAGTATTTCAGACGTCCTGTATCTAGTAGTTCACAGCGATCGTTGCTTTCAGGAAGATTCATGTTACATGTGTTTTCTTACAGCACTCAAAAAATGTTTGTCATTTATGTAATAATACATGACGAGTTTATTGTCTTTTACTGAGAAATTATCTCTACAGAATTCTCACTACACGGAAAATGAACTTTCAAAAGTTCATCGTTCATTTTCAAGAATCACGTGCACGATATTACATCACTTTGTACAAAATTACGTTTCTCGGTCCTTTTTATATAAAAGTTTATTTACGAGTAACTATCACTCAATACTAATTGTCTGTGATGATAAACATTTAAATTGAAACAGTCTTATAAACGTCTAATCACTTCTGAAATAGTACATTCTTAAAATTCAACTGAATACAAAGTACGTCCATTATCTACTAAAGCTGGACTCACACAGTCTTAAAAACACATCTTACTACTCTTAACGCTGAACTTTGACTGTCCGTTGCCATGAGGCAAAAATCCTACATTCAGCAGCCTTCCTTCCGGCGCTGTTCGCTAATTTCACACACTCCCCACAATACACAAACAATTTACATATATTATTTATTAAAACAAATTATATTAAAATTGACATGATTACTTATTTTGTTTTCTTGAAAATCTATTTTTTTCTTTTATTAATGAAGTTACTAAATAAATTATGATTTAAACAGCCTGTTTCCGTATACTAACCCGCGGATTTTAAACCTATTATAGATTTTAACTTTTTTACATTATCACAGGCTAAGCACAGATCTGTGGATCGGGAGGGATTTGAGCCTGAATTTTTGTTATGTAGTTTTAGGTTTAGTTTTATTTCACAAGTATAAGTGTATGTTTAGATATAGTTATAGTTTAGAAGCAAGATCCTCTGGTGATGATAACCATGTTATCGAAATGTACATTAGGGCATTTAGAGGAATAAATTAAATAAAGTACAATTAGTATATTAATTGTGTTTTAGTTATTGTTTCTAGTGATTGTGGTTAGGGGTATATTCCAACCATTATTTTGAACATTATTAATGTTTAAATAAAATTTGAAAAGACTTTGAACATTATATTTTAGGAATTCTTGTTAGGCTAGGTCGTAATATGTAAGTTTGTTATTTCTGGAGCGCTTCCAATTAAATTCATGTTTTTTCTATTATGTTAAATGATAAAATCAGTGTATGTATGTACTTTCAGGAAAGACGAAGAAATACTAAAAGTGATAAATTTGTGACTTTTTAAAACTATCGTTTGTTTTGTGATTAAAAGTACATGTTCCTTCAAAAATTCAATGATCCTGAGTTTATAAAAAATTACAAGTGTCTGTGCTTACCATAGAATAGCATCCAATAAATTCAATCACTTCAAATAAGAAAAAATTAATTCCACCATGTAGAGAAAAATTACAAAGTGTTGTTTTGCATATTGGTTTGGTATGTAAACCTTCACTGAGATATGTTGTGAAATATTTCACCTTGTTGATGGATAACTCTCAAATGGGTTATAGTAACACATCATTTTTGTTTGCTTAATATTGACTCCAGTAAGGGTGTGTAAGAAAGTTTGTACAATGTTTTTTATTTAAGACAAAATTGCTTTAAAATTGTTGTATATTGCATTTTAAAATTGATTTGTACTTATAGGGTTGGCTTAAAACTCGGCCGATACACGAAGCAGAAGTTTTTCGAAGTTTGTTTCCTAGGATCTATGATGATGTTCATGTGTTTATGAAGACTAAATTGGTGACAAAAATGGCAATCCTTGAATCTCTCTATATTCGTCAATGTACAGACCTTCTTTATGGCCTTATAGATACTGGTGAAGAACATGCAGGTAATCAGGGTTTTCTATGTTTGTTGTTTATCATCAAACAAATTAATTTAAAAAACCCAAGCTCTGCAACTAGACTACAAGACATTTTTATTCTATTCATTTTACTAGGTAATATCAAGGACCACTTTCCAAGTTAAGCCGGTGTCTCCTATCCATACAAAATCTAAATATAATAAGCAAAGAGGTTCTAATAAAATCTAACCTAAATTAAATTTAAAAAACAATTTTTCACAATACAGATTTTTTCCGCTTCAAAATGATGTTTCAATGACTGGATAATCATCCCCAGTTGCCACTTGTACAGGATGGAATGGGTCATCAAAATAAAAAGTAAATGTGATTGATTTTATGATATTATAATTATTAAACATTGTTAGATTATAATGGACACAATTGTTTTCTAGAAAAATACAACATAATCTATGTGCATTCTGTTCTGTTTAGTACAAAACTCATTGCACTCTTGAAGATTATGAAATATATCTCTAATAAAAGGTTTTTGCATTCTGCATAAAGATTTGACAATCTTTTCCATAGTTCAGCTTAATAGTAGTCTGTGATTGTTTCTCGGAAAATGACTTCCTTGATTAGCATTCTCTGAATGTAGGTGTGAGATCTGGTGAGTGAGAAGGGTATGGGAATTCTGCCAAAACTATAGCACTATCTCTCTCACTCACTCCACACCATATAGTCACACACTCACTGTTTTGTAGTGTCTTTAAAACTACATCTGTTACTCAAATCCAAGATAAAGTTTTGTCTACCACTTAATGACATTTAAATAAATCACATATTGGACAGAAACCCAGGGTCTTTGTATAACATTAGTATCATAGACGTGCAACTTTAGATTTTTCGTCTACATTATTAAAATATTGACCAATTTCAATTGTATACTAAAAACTACCAATTTTCTGAAAGATTCTTCTCGTAGATGTTCAGCGGACTCTTCTATTTGAAGATTGTAAAACTTGGCAAAGACACTTATCTTAATTCTCATTTATGATCACAGTAAGTGGACAACCAGCATGACACTTTCTCTGCCATATAACACTACTCATTTCATGAAATTGTTCAACAACAACTAACATTACTGTATTACTGCGAGGTGGCTTTTGAAAACATGCTTGAAGATCATTACGAATGTGTGTGTGTGTTAATCTGGACCACTGCAATCTCTGATTCTATATGAATTAAAATAATATTCTAAAATAAATTTTTTCAGTTGTAAGAACCATTGTAATGAAAACTAACCTTAAACGAGAATGTAAAAATAACCCACTTAAGCGGGAACAATCAACAATGTCATCAGCTGATTCAAGAAAGAACCTATGATTGGGAATTTCAGTACAGTTGGATCGCTCGATCTTGGCACTTGCGATATTGCATGAAAACCTAGTTTTTACCCCCACCATAAATGGTGTTTCTCCCTTACTCAGCACTCTGTACAGTCACAGCAGCTTGCATTTTCACACTGAACATTAGGAACCGGAATTAAATTAACATCAAACACAAAACATCTACCCGGTACTGTACACTCCCCTCTTTTGGTGATAAAATAAACTTTGTAGCCTTCAGCCTGGTTTGACTACACTGCACTAATTAATAGCCTCACAGCCAGGCCCGTGGGTAAACCTCAAGTGCCAAGAACTGTTGATCCTACTATACTGTTTATTTAGTTTTTTGTACATGTAACAAAGGATAGTGACTTAGTCATTTAATTTTCTTTTTGAACAAATAAAGTGTTTATTGTGAAAAATTATGTTTTTTTTCATTTGTTGATTAAAATCTTCACAAGCATTCCTCATTTTAGTGAATTACTAATCATCCTCTTGAAGTTACCAAGTTTTTTATGTTTTTTACAGGAGTTCTACCAGACCTGCACTTGGAGAGATTGTTCCTATTTGCTTTAATGTGGAGTCTTGGAGCTGTGTTGGAAATTGATGGCAGAAATAAATTAGAAGCTTTTATTTTAGAACATCCTTCCAAACTACATTGGCCAAAGTTGAAGGTATTGTTAAGTCACATCTTCTTCTATAGTTGATTTCATATTTGCTAGACAAAGTAACAGGAGTTGTCACTGTCATAAACAATAAACTTGATAAGTTTTGGACTAAATATTTATTGAGAGATTCTGTTTTATTTTTAATTAATTTGTATAATTAAAACATATTTTAGTGAACAATTTCCATTTTAAAATTTAAATACATTGCTTATAAAAGGCAAAAGATAAATTGTGGTTACTAAACTACATTCTCAACACAATTAGTTCCAATGGACACATACCATGTAACATATGGCTGAACAGAAAAAAGTTGCTGTATATGTGCATTTTGTATTCCAACACAATAAAATAAAGCATTGCTTTATTCATAATGAATTGTAGCCATCCAAGTATTTTGTATGAGATAACTTATAAATTTTAGCTGTAGCTTTAAAAACGTTTTCCAAATTGTAACGTTTCACATTTTTGGGTCTCTAAATTGGGTTAGTACGTGGTTCAATATATGGTGTAAATGAGATATGACGTCAGGAAACTAGAATCATCGCTTGGATCCATCACAGATGGATTGTGATAAATGATATATTAGTAATTATTGTTAAAAAATATATAAAGACAGGAAAGGACTTGTACTATTAAGGCACCTCATTAGAATTCAATGATTATTATTTGTATGTTTAATTATAAGAAATATATTATTATTCAGATGTTTGTATTTCAGGAAAAAAGAAATATCAAGATATCAAAATAGGTATTTCCAAAGAGATCTGTAGTTTGTTCGTGACTAGAAAAGTGCACTTTCCTAGATCCCACGATCCCTGTAATAGGGTACATTTTCGGTTATGTGTAGACTTGGTCTGACTAGAAAAGTAGTATTATGAACGGCCCTTAAAACTATGCCTGGGTTCTTTAATTTCAATTAAATATCAGATCAGTGGTTCAGTATTTTTATTAACTCTTATCTTTGACATTAAACTTATATCTATTTCCCTGATACTTTTGTTAGGAATAAACAACGCTACTACAACGCTTTACTACAAGACTTTAATACAATGATTTAACTACAAAACTTTAATACAATAATTTAAACACAAAACTTTAATACAATAATTTAACTACAAAACTTTAATACAATAATTTAAATACAAAACTTTAATACAATAATAGGAATTTAATTGAACAATAAAACAAAACCATATTATTTATTCAAGAATAATTTAATATGCTCAGACATTGATACCATTTTAAATTCAAGATACAGTGATTACTACAGACATATAAGTGGCTTAACCCCCTGTGAACCATACTTTGAAGAGAATTGTCCTTTATACATAATAAGAATTACCGCTCAATTACGCCTTGCTGGCAAGAAATATAATAGATTAATATTGCAGAATGACAACTATAGCTTTAACCCCAGTGAAATCTGCCCTATCTGCATAACAGGAAATGACACTATAACTCACCTTTTGTTGGAATGTGAAGGGTATAATCTTTTTAGATATAAATATCTGAACAATTACAATTCTGTGCAATATTTATATAATATAGAGACAATCTTAACCTCAAACTCAGTACAGGCCATGAAAAATATCTACCATTTTGTTATGTATAGCCTAAAACTTAGAAAATCTATTTTAAATTTAATGTAATAAATTAATTTGGTAAAATATCTTCAAACAACTAACTCGTTTGTAAATGTACTGATATTATTGTAGTTCGTATAATTTGGTTACTACGATTCCTAAAATTGTGTTACTTGTTATAATGGTGTAAAATATTTTTGTAAGTATTATAAATGCACCGGAAAGTTAGTTATAGAAAAACTAAGGATAAAAATGAACAATGTCATAAAATATGTTATTTTTGTAAATGGTCAACATCTTGCTTATGTACACTGTACTTTAAAGCAATAAAGTTGTTTGTTTGTTATTCAAAGCCCAGAAGTATTCCAACTATTATTATGTTTTAAATGAAAGAAATTATAAATGTTTTTATTGGTGACTTTATGTATAGAAATGCTTGCTTACGGTTTGCTGCGTAGATTTCCTGGGCCATCTTCCACCACGGCTAGCAACACAGCCGTGTATCTTCCAAGCTCCAAAAAGACAAGAGAGAGCTCCAAATCCTGTTGATCGCTTATATACCTTTTGTTGTCTTGGTAACCTAGTTGAGTTTGCAAGTCAAGCATTTCAACATTTTTTTACTTGTTTCACAATAGTTGGGTCATTCTGAGCTTTGTGAATATGATTTCTTCCTAATATAGCCTTAATATTATCCTAATATTAACTTATTCCTAACAGTAGTTTGACTCAAGGCAGTAGATAAATTATTTTTCAAACTTTTTTTTCATTACACTACTAAATTCTATGAACCTTTCTGAATATAATGATATATAGAAGTTGGTTTTCCATAAATATTGCAATTATTGGTGATCTTTTGAAAATAAATTCAAGAAATTCCCTTTTTGTGTAAAGCAATTTCTGTATTTTTGAAAATGTAACAATTTTTTTTTTTCACCTAAATATATTCACAAATATATTACAAAGCTCTAGTAATAGTTGGAATTTTTTTTTTTTTTTTTTGTATGATGTACATTACCATTTATGTGAAATTCTTCCCTCCGCTACTTTCCGATTGTTTGGTATTTGACATAAAAACTCTAAATGTTTTACATCTAACATTTTTTTCACTACACAAACTAAATTCTATGCACCTTTCTGAATATAATGATATATAGAAGTTGTGTATAAAATGTATATTACTATTTTTTTTTCATTATTGGAAGAAAAAAAAATGATCAAATTCCCCTTTTTGTAAAATTTTTTTTTTTAATTTTGAAAATGTAACAAATTTATTTATTTTTTTCCTAAATATATTCACAAATGAAGGGTCAAGGGGGAAAACGATGAGAGTCAAATAATTACCAATATTGAGATATTAATGTCAACTTGTAGCTTTGACACAATAGTAAACTACTATGGCATTGGATTAGGGGAAAACGATGGGAGTCAAGAGATATTTAATGGGTAAGAATACATGTAAGGGGGAAAAATGATGAGGGTCAGTTGCCACAGAGGAAACAATGTTGAGAGTCAGTTTACAGCTGTTCTTTTCCTTTGCTGTTGGTCACATGGTTTGGTGTTGTTTATGTGCTTTTGCTTTGAGGTTAAGTTTGGTTTAATGAGCTGTGTGTGCGTGTTATTGTGAATGTGGTTGTTGTGTTAATGTTTTAATATACACAATTATCATTGTGCCAGTGTTTTACTAGTTATGGAGTTAATAGGGGAAACAGAACAAATGCCGAAAAAGAAGCCTAAGTTAGGTAGGCTTTCAGAGTTAAAGAAAAAGCTACTGAAACAAAGCCATCAAGTAGGCCCGAACTATCATTGCTCTAGGTTAAAATGTTTCGATACCATAGATGAAAATAGTAGGTGTCTAGTTGTTCGAAAATTTAATGAAATGAACGATCATAATGAGCAAAACCTGTATTTAGGAGGACTAATTACAACATCGTTAGTGAAACAGCGTAGACCTAGGAATGATTGATCCAGACTGTCATACATATTCTTATACATATAAAATAAAGTATTTAAAAGATGAAACTCTAACGGAATTACCGGTTTGCTACAAGGCATTTATATCAATTCATGGTATCACACCTCGAAGGGTGCAAACACTACAATCGAAGCTTTCAAGTAAAGGCGCTATCGTGAAAGATGGACGGGGTTGTCATAATAATAGGCCACACGAACTTTCACAGGAAACCATGGATAAGGTTCATGAACATATAAGATCACTTAAAGGTCAACAGTCACATTACAGTAGACATGACTCAAGAAAGATTTATTTATCTGATTCTTTAGATATATAAAAGATTCATAGGCTATACTGTGAACGGTACCCTAAGAACCAAGTTTCTTATGATTCTTATCGAAACATTTTTAACACAAAATACAACATAGGTTTTGGGTATCCGCGTACTGTTACGTGTAGTACATGTGATCAGTATAAAGCTTGGGAACAAGACCTTCAAAAACAAATAGCTGGAAATAATGGGGGCAAGATTTCAAAGTTACAAGATGATTTAAAAGAGATTAACACTTTGCAGGATTTTCACTTAAAGAAAGCGGATTCATTTTATGAAAGAAAACGCTCAGTTAGAAAAGCAGCACAAAAGTCTGTTGAAATAGAAGGCATTTGCATGGATTATCAAAAAAACCTTTGTACGCCGAACATTGCAAAAAATGACGTTTACTATAGGCGTCAGTTGTCATACTATATTTTTAACATTCATGTTCTGGCTACACAGGAAAGTATTTTTTATGGTTATGATCAAACTATTGGTCATAAAGGTTCAGATGAAGTTTCGTCCATACTCTTTCACTTTATATTTAACTTTCTTTAAGCCAGAAGTACGTCAATTGATAATATTCTGCGATTCATGTGCGGAGCAGAACAAAAATTTCACATTGTTTAGGCTGGCTTATTTTATTGTTCATGTATGTGGTCGACTGGACAGTTTGAAAATGATATTTCCTATTCGTGGTCACTCATATATGGAATGCGATCGCAATATGGGATTAATTAATCAGAAGTCCTACTGCGAAGTGCCAGATGACTGGATTACGGTAATCGCCAACGCAAGGGTGAAGTCATGCCCATTTACTGTGTTCAAACATATATTCACAAATATTACACAAAACGTTTGTATATCTTGGAAAAAGTTGGTAAGCTATTGATTTTGGATGATACAGGTTTTTCTGAAAAATGTTAACTTCATATTTTGACATCTAACATGTTACTCCAAAACCGTTTAAAAAATATATATATATTATTACATAGATGAATTCTATGCACCTTTCTGAGAAAAATTATGTCTTCTAAGTTTGGCATGTATAAAAATTATATTTTTTATTAATTTTTAAACAAACGATGAAAATTAACATGCGCCGCCTGTAGGGTTAACACATTATATTTAATCATATTATAAAATATTCTTACTACTGTCTTATTTTTTTACTTTTTTATATTATTATGATATGTATAATCTTATGTATTTTACAGCTACGCACTCTACAAAAATTAGGCAATCTACAGGGTAAAAAATAACATAAAACAAATATCAACTAAGAATACTTCAAATTTATTAAACTTTTAAGAAAAACAAACTTTTTAAATTACATAAAAATATATTTAAAATTATTATATTCTCTTCACTACTGAAGTAGGTTTGAATCCAATTAAATTTTATTGGATTTAATGTTTAAAGAATAAGTAATTAATAAAAGAAATTTGATAATGAAAGTATTGCAAATTTTGAGTATATTGCATTCTTTATATATAAAAGATTCTTAATTTCAATTAGGTTGCAACCACAAAATTAATCAAAAATGAAATATGGATAAATTATAATTTTATGATGTTATAAAAAATGTGATGATTTATGTTTTTTCAGGAAATATTTAACTTGTGTGTAATTTATAATATTTGTCTTAATAATTAAATGTACATTTCAGAAAATTGGATTCTGTATTTTTATTTAAAATTCTCCAGAGTACACTAAAGAACTTATGACCTAATTAGAAATTTTCTATGCTCTCTTCAAGAGTATTTCTTTTTTTATTATTTATATTTTGTTTTGTAATAAATGTTACAAAATGGCGCCAAACTTCATATAAAATAGTACAACTAACACATATAGAAATAGAACACATTTTTTAGTAAACGATTACATCCCGAAAATTTAAAATACAATTGTCTATGCTTGTCTGTAGAATGGCATCCATTAAACTATAAAATACTTAGTGTATTGTTTTTTTTATCCACATTTATGAAAGGTTACAAAATTCAATGCTAAACAGTTTGGGAAGGTGTAGACTTGTGATAAAAAAATCAAATTGAAGTCTTCGGAGTATTAAAAATAAATTGTTTGTTCAAAAATGTACACGAACATGTTTGTGTGGCCCAGCCAAGGAGCCCACCAAACCAAAACCATAATAATTATAAATTAGGATGTAAAGGAATTCTAAATAATAAAATATGAATTGGCACTTGCGATTTTGTTGAGCAGTGCAATATGACGTAGAAGGGGGGGAGAGACGAAGAGTGGAGGGCTTGAACCAGCGAGCCGAGCGGAGAGTCTGTTCTGAGAGCCGCTAGAAGAAAGACCGCTACGGGACGAGGTCAGGTAAGTCCATTTTCGGCCACGTGTTAGCTAAATTAAACGGTATGTTTTTCGGCCACTATTAAGGCTTTATCTTGCCTTGTCTTTTTTATAAATTATAATTATTTCTCTTCTTTAATTCGGCACTAAAATAAAATATAACATTTAATTTCACTTGCGTTGCGTGTGTTCATTAGCGTCCTAACCCGACTCCTTGGCCCATCCTGACAAGATTCGGCTAAAGTGTACGCGGTCTCCAGCCAGCCGGAGCTTCCAGCTGGTCAAAAGAAGTGGAGACGGTCACATTTGAACATACAGACCTTTTCAAGTTTGAATCAAATGAAGTTTTATTTGTAGATAAATTAAAAACAGGGGCTAGAGTTCATAATTTTCTGTTGTTACCCAAGTACAAATTTTATTACAATTTATAGTATAGGATTTCGTTGCACTTTGTATAAAGTAAAAATTGTTTCATAAATAATTATGAAGTTGAGCTTGTCGTTTTATAAAAAGTTGTTCTGGTTGAATAGACTGTAATAGATGGCAAGTAGAATCTAAACCTTTTTTGAATCTTGTAATTGTTTGCTTCATGAAAGTCTCAAAAGTAAGTGAAATAATATTTTATATATGAATGAATGAATATGTATAAACAAATGTAAAACTCACCTAAAATTACAAATTATGTCCTGCAAAGTATGACTCCTGGCAAGTTACACTGTGGTTCCAATGTTCTTTAAATTGATTGTAGAAGTACTGAAAGTAATTTTCCATGAATGTTCCTATCTCATCGAGTTACAATTTTTTGCATGTTTCCTACAGCCCCAAAATGATCACATCTCAAACTTAATTTCAATAGTCTTTGCAGCAAATTCAGACAAATTTACAACTTGTTCGCTTTTTGCACAACAGACAATCAATTATTTCAACACTAATTTTGCTCAAATTTAAAATGATTAAGAATCCTGTGAACCATATTTTTATTGAAGTTCATTTCTTCTACAATTATCCTTACACCTAATCGGTGATCTTTCTCCATCACAAATCCCATTACATCCACATTTTGATCATTTTTTGAGATTGGCCTTCCAGAACGAACTTTTGATTCAACTTTTTCTTGGCTTTCTTAGAAATCTTTGTGCAACTTAAAGGCCATAGTTCCATTAGCTTCAATTAAAGAATCAAATGTCATAGTGGCAGATTTGTTGAGTATCATATAAAGTATATGTTTTGTGATTATAAGACATGAAGTCACATAAACAGCGATAACTTAAGATTAACTCAATCAATCCAGTTGAGACAAGTACTGCAACAAAGGACAAGGTGCTGCATTGCTAAGATGGACACTTACTTTGGGGACCAACCTCGTATATTACAAGTTGTTACTGTATTAAATCCCTAAACCCAATTACTAATTAATTCAGGGCACTTTAAACACATATATGATGTTAGATTTTTTGTAGTTAAAAAACAAAATTTACACATTATTAAACAAAATGAACTAAAATATGGTTAAATGTTTTTTTCTAGGAAGAAAGTGACACAATATTTGAGTATGTTGTTGGGGATGATGGTGAATGGCAACATTGGTCTCAGAGAGTCGAGGAATACTGCTATCCTTCAGATTCAGTCCCTGAGTATGCTAGCATCTTAGTTCCTAACGTAGATAATGTACGCACAGCTTTCCTAATCCATACCATAGCTAAACAATCTAAGGCTGTTCTTCTCATAGGTAATTATAATTTTAAACAAATTAAATCTTAGTGTAAAACAACTGATTTTTATTTTCTTGCATATTGCTTACAACATAATTATGTTTAATGGTACAGTAGAACCCCTCAAATCCGTCACCTTCGGGACTGGGGGCATGGTCGGAACGCAAAAAAGGTCGTATTATCCGAAAAAGTCAATATTTATTACATATTATATAAAGAGATTTTTTTAAAAGTGATATATAAACTTTCAAAAGTCTATATAATAAAGTCTATATATAAACTTTGCAAGTGTTATAGCAAATCAATAGAAACAACAAGAGATGTCACAGCACTGAAGCGGGATGACACAGCACTGAAGCGGGAAAGCGATAACAAACCGGAAAGAATGGCGCCAGACGGGCCATATAGCCACAATATCACGAGCTTGAGCACGGTCGGATTAACCGGAGTAACGGATCACCCGAGGGCGGATTAGAGGGGTTCTACTGTAATAAAAAATCTTGATCTTCTAATATAGAGAAAATTATGTGATGGGTCAATATATGGATGTCAAGTTTTTTGAGGATACAGTAGTCTCGGTTAACCATCACCCTTTTTACTGTCAGTTTCTGTTAACCGTCAGGACAGGGGGGAAAATAGTACACATGTAATACGTAATGATGTACCATATATATTTAATGTGGTATGAATGTATACAAGTTAGTATCATACTCAAATTCGATTTTAAAGAATAATGCGCCATCTAAACAGTTGACCACGGCATTTCTATACAAAAATTTTATAATGTACAGTACTGTGCCTTAGTCTACTTGTAAACGTGACATTATTCACGCACTATTGGAAGCGCGTCACAAATTCCTAGAACAGTGGCCAAACCCTCCTTTCCCTCCCACTCCTGTGTCTTAGCAACAAATCATTATGTTAGTTTCGTGCGTGGCATCCGACAGTCAGGAAAGTTCGCGGAGTTTTAAAAAAAAGAAAATGACAGACTACATACTTTAAGAAGTAAGATTGGTAGAGTTAAAATTGTAAAATATTGTGTCATCTTTCTTCAGTAAAATAACTATGTTTAATGAAAATATAACTTACATTTATATTACAATTAATGTTTCCGTAGTACAATATACAGTACGTAGTTGTTTTAAGTTACATTGTTAATAATATCTTTAACATAAAAGGACAATGTATCATATAGTTTACTGTACAGTACAATACTGTATTTTGAAGACTTTACTAAGTTTGTTTAATAAATAGAGTTACTGTAAATAGAAAATTTAAAAGTTTTACTAAATTTTCCCAAACAAATTTTTTTTTAGTTAAAAATAAATAACAGTACAGATATTCTGTGTTATAAACACTGTTCAAAACTTAATAGTACAGTATTTTTATCGATCGCCGATGACTTCCAGAAGTCTGGGACGTCTATTTCTGTTATCCGTCTATTCTCTCATACGTCACCCCACCGGTCCCGAGAATGACGGTTAATCGAGACTCTACTGTATATCCGTTTTCAGGTTTCTAGTCCAAAAATTGGTTTTTGGAATGATGTCTGTGTGGCATTTGTTTTAGATCTGTGCTCTACAGCCCAAATGCATCAATTTTAATCTACACCAATTTTAATCAAATTTCGTGGGTTTTTTCATTCATAACTCAAAATTTGGAGTTGGCTATTTATAACGATATTGATGAAATTTTGGCTAAGTGTGTATCCTCTTAGGACCAAACCTAACAAAAAGTATTATTTGCTACCTCTCCAAGAATGTTGTTTCATGGTTATAGGTAATATTGGCTATGGAGCTGTTATTCAAATGAAATGTAAAGATTAATGACCCAAACTCATGTGCAAAATTGCAAGTAAAAACAAATTACGGTTTTAAGTATAATTGGTAAAAAACAAACATGAACTTTGACTGTCATCAGTAAAAGCTTGATTTTACAAATGTGATTTAAGTGGAGGACACGTTTATGGTACAAGTGAATCAAATTCAGGCCCTTATTTAAATATGTAATTATTTTCTCAAAGACGATTGCCATAATTCATTTTCATTTGACAACTACTGAACTGATATTATTGGAAACTGTTAATTTTATTTTATTTTTCTTGGTTTTGGGGATGGGTGAGAGAAAATTTGTGCAATGTTATTTAAAAAAAAAAATGTATGTACGGTAAGTCCTCAGTTTATAAACGTTTAACCTAGACACTTTTGAGGTTTAACCTAAAACTCTAAAAAATGCAAAAAATTTAAGAATATTATAAAGGAATTTTAGAAACTGGTGAGTGATTGACTAGTGAGGCACGAAATTTACTGTTCTCATAGGGATAGAGGCTTATAAAATATCCAGTACTGAAATGGAATTTTGAACTGGTTAATTAAGTTCATATACTCTTATAGTGTAGGTTATTATTGCATCTGAGTATTGTTTAAATTGTACCACAAAATTTAAAACGAAAATGTAAATTGTGGAGTTACAAAATGGAGCAATAGGCATTTTGAAGAAGGAGAAAAGATGTATACAGCTCAGACATATAAAGTGAATTTGTCTACAGTTAAAGCAAAAGAAATTCTGCAGATAGGGTTATCATATGCAGATAGGGACTATCACCATGATTTTAAATGAAGTAACATCATCAAAATTATGCTTTTTATTTTAAATAAATTTGATTCTTGGGAGGCATTTGCCAGCACTGTTGATCATTTAGCACTACCCAGGGGACACGTACAGCTTAAAGTGTGCTGTGGACGCGATCAACTTTGTCCCCGCTCACATGGGCTTGTGGGGGTAATGAGGCAGCAGATGATTTGGTGAAGAGAGGAATAAGAATTATCCAAAAACCAGCAGGTGCCCTGACGTTGCAAGCAATTATACGAAAACTAAAAACAACCTCACAGCAGAGATTTGTTGATGATATGAGGAATAAACTGCAGGGCAAAGCTTATGATCCGTTTGAGCTTTTCAAAGAAAATAGGATGCTTCCATGTAATGTGTCTGTAGCAAATTTCCGATTAGCTACTGGTCACGATTGTCTTGCCAAGCATTTATGCAGAATGAAAATACTAACCTCTGACAAGTGCACAATTTGCTCACAAGAATTGGACTCCATGTATGTTATGGACAATGATCATCTACTAGTCTGCAGGGGTCTGGACGGAGAGAAGCAAGGACGAAGGGACTTTCCTGGACTTTATTGGGAGGCAAGAACCAAGAGGGCGTGATCCAAAAGGTGCCATTGGAAGAAGAAGAAGAAGACTTTAAATAAATGACATATATTAAAGCATCCATCAAATATGAGTATATTAAATAATATACTTAATATGAGCTCTTTGACAGAACTAAAATGTGTCTAACCCTATATGATAAATATCTACATTCTTTGCCATTCAGTTGATTAATAATTGTCTTTAGTACAATTGTATTTTTGAATTATGGAATGTTTTGAAGTTGAGCAACCTGACAACTTGAAATTTTTATTAAGATTTAACAAAGCATCAATGGAATGTTTTAATTCTTACTAAGACTTACAATGAAGATTTCAAGACGCGTCCACATTTGTTTGAGTGACACAAAAGATTCAGGGAAGGACATCAGAATATGGAAGACAATGAACGACCTTCAAAAAATGTAGACAAAATTATCCAGTTTCTTCGAGGAAACCGCTGACTCAGTATCCAAATGATAGATCAAGCTGTGAATATTGAAAAAATCACTTGTGGTGAGACCTGGATCTTCCAGTATGATCCTGATACGAAATGACAGTCAGTGCACTGGAAAAAACTGCTATCACCTAAAAAAATTAAAAAACTTGTCATAGCAAGTCCAAATTCGAAAGCTCTATTTTTCTTGAGGTCATAAATTTTAAAAGATGGGTTTCAGAAGACTCAAAAGTGGATCAACATATTATAAGGAATGGAAATAATGAGATGATTATTTAATTCCACAAAACAGCTTTAATTGCGACATATGTTTCGCCGTTAGGCATTTTCAAGCAACTAAATTGAAAACAAAACAAGTCTAAACTAAAAATGTGAGACAAAAGGAAAGGTTAGAAGAGTAAAGGGTGTTTTGTGGAATTAAATAATCATCTCATTATTTCCATTATCATGGAATTCCATCATGTACCGACTGTTGTAACATTAAATTATATTATAAGGAAGTTTGACAAAGAGGTTTAAAAGAAGAGTAAAAAAAATGTGACCTGAACTGTGGTAAATTGGTTTCATTTTTGTGGAGTAGTTTTTAGCTGACAAACTGGAACATCCTTCATATTCACTAGATTTGGTACGATGTGACTTTTTCTTTTCGGTAAAGTGAAATCTGTGCTTTATAGAAAACTGTTTTGAGTCATTTGATGCAGTAAAAAAGCAAACTGCAGATGTATTTTAGTGGAAAACAGGAATGTCTTTATTTGTAAGTGACAATGAAGACTATATTAAAGGGGATATAGATACACATAGTATATGTTATAGATTTATTAAAAAATATTTTAAACATAAATAATTCTTTCAGTTATCTATATAATATTGACAAATAGATTACACTGGTTTATGAAAATAATTATTAACATGTTTTTCAACTTACGAACTTTCTATAAATGCATTAAGTATGCACTTCCTGTAGTGAATGACTTTAATACATAATATATTTTATCAGGTTTTCTTACACTTCATGAACATTTTTGCATTTTATCTTATGTAAAATCTTATAAAAGCATTCCATATGGTAAATTTTTGTTTTTACTTTCTCTTTAGGTGAACAAGGCACTGCTAAAACTGTGATGATTAAAAGCTATATGTCCAACTATGATCCAGAAACTCATCTTAGCAAAAGTTTTAATTTTTCTTCAGCAACTACCCCCAATATGTTTCAGGTATTAGAAAAAGTACAGTAATTATATGTTACCTACAATGCTTTTACACTATCCTTTTTTATTTATTAATGTTTGGACTTTTATTGTTTAGCGCATCATAGAGAGTTACGTTGACAAACGAGTGGGAACTACATTTGGACCACCGAACAACCGTCACATGACAATATTTGTGGATGATATCAACATGCCAATTGTAAATGAATGGGGTGACCAAGTAACCAACGAAGTTGTACGACAGTTGATGGAAATGACTGGATTCTATTCTTTAGATAAACCAGGAGATTTCTGTACAATAATGGATATACAGTTCCTTGCGGCTATGATTCATCCAGGAGGAGGACGTAATGACATTCCTCCCCGACTAAAGAGAAGGTTTTGTATTTTTAACTGCACATTGCCAACAGAAAAATCAATGGATAAAATTTTCAGTGAGTTTCTTATTTTTAAATTGACTAGTTAAATATATTTGAGCAATTAAATTTTCTAAAAATAAAATAATAATAACATTGTTGTTGTTCCTATGAATCATTTCACAAATATGTGGGGAATCTTGTTTCTGGCATCCTAGTATAAATCCATCAATTTCTCTTCTTGTTCAGTGTAGGTCAGGATATGATCAGCTGCCATGACAGTCCAGTTCACAGCAGACGGTGGCTACTGTAGATCTTCAGTCTGGCCAGATGAGCTGTTAGACAGTCGTGACCAGTAGCTAGACTAATGGCCATAACAGCTTTTTCCTCTGTTTCAGACTGTTGGTTTTCCACAGATTGGCATTCTTCTCCCATTCCCACCCCCCTTTGGCTCTTGTGCTGGTTCCCTTTTACTGATATCATGGATTTGTTAGAGTGTATATTTTTTAGTGGAGTTAATGTAGAATGGTTTTTCATTTTTATGAACTTCTGAACCTTTTTTGACTACTTATCTGTAATCTTTTCCTCTTACACTCCTACATGCGCTGGTATATTTGAACACTATACTTTTTCCAAGGATCCTGAGATATGTTAGGGATTCTTTTATGTTAGTCGATCTGTTAGAAGTGACTACGTGGAAAGTTACTCAGTAGTCAACCAGCACTATGACTTTTCGGCAAGGATTTAGATAAAAAGCTCTTGCAGCACTAAGTTTATTGCCTCAGTTTTTCCATCAAAGTTCATATTATGTGTCTCTACTGGAGTATATTGGTAAAATAGGTGGCTGCATTATACTCCTGTTCCTATTCTATACCTTCTTTATTTTAGGATTTGTCTGTGTACACTCTTAAGGTAGATTAGATTCAGTATTTGAGGGCAGATTGTTGGAGTTCTGTTAAGATTTTTGCAAGATTTACTGGTATGTGCAGGTTGCTTGCTGCTGTGAAGTAGTCTATTGGTTTAAGTAGTGTTCTAATGGGTTTGATAGTATTGGGTATTTTTAGTTCAGTAAGTAGTTGCGAGAAACAGCCACTGGTGTTATCTGGGTTAAACAATAAAAATTTTATGTATAATAAACAATGCATAAAATTAATTGCAAATATAAAACCAAAATGCTGTAAATTTCTGCTCAGTCAGACCCAATTAATAAACCTTTGTTTTGTAATAATAATAATTAGAAATGTAACTAACAACTAGTCATTCAGCAGCAGATGTATGCCTGGGTCATTCACCGAGTTGGGCCATCATATTTCATCGCTGTTGGCTGATCGTCCTACACTGTCATCACCACTTTATTAATTCCTGCTTGTTACATGTTTATCTGTAGGCATTCATATGTCAGTTACTCTGTCATCATAAGAAGAAAGCCTCTAATTCCAATTTTTATCAAATGAAATTAGTGGTATATTATAAATCAAGGCATCAAAATACACCATAATTGAGCAGGAGTCGACGATGTGCTGAGGTGGAAATGTTAAGAGATGATTATGGTGACAAATTAATTGGTTTTTATTATTTTATTTGATGGAGAGTAAATAGATTTTATCCCCACTCTATAAACTTTTATTTAAAATTTACAAATAATTTATGCAAAATGAATTAAGTAAGTACATTTTATGAACAATCATATCATTGAATAAATAAATCATAATTAGTGGGACAGATGTATTTTTATTCAATGTAGATCTTTTCAAATCCTAGAATTAAACAGCCAACATAATCTCCATGAACTCTCCGGACCACCATGTTTATTTTTGGACAATCTTTTTTTTTTTTACAGTTACCACCAAAATACCTTTGGACAATTAAGACATTGCAAGTAAAATTAAATTTTCTGAGGTTAGTTTAGGTTAGGTTAGGTAATCTGAGGTTACCGGCAGGTTATCCAAAAGTTAGTTACTTCTGTACTGAACGCAAAGTAGCTCAATAACATTTTCACTACAAAAGTAAATTCAGACTGAGGCCATAAATTGGGTCTACTACAAAGTTGTTCAAGTTATCAAACTAGTTAATAAGTTATAATAGGTTGTCTTCAAAAACATATTTTATGTTGTAAAGAAATCTAATACATTGATGATTTACAACAAAGGGAAACGCTCTTTAATCTTTGCCACTCAATTCATTAATTTTTCTTCTTCATATTTGTAATTTTTTCTGAAAGCTTTAATCTTCTTGACCAATTTCAAATTGTGGATATTGCCTCCTGTTCATATTTAACTTTTCAAAGATGTCATATAATTATGTTAGTTTTATCAAAAAATCTGATTCCACTAATTGTTTAAGATACTGCTTTCTTTTCTCTTTAAGAAAAGTGTAAAGTCAAACTGTTCCAAGGACAATACATTGACACGAGATATCCATTTATACAATGTCCAACAGATGTCTTTCCTATCATTGCATTAACATATATTCTGAAATCAAGTCGACAAAATGTCTTTTCAGTGAGCAATATTTCACAGTTCCCCTGAAAGTCAGTCAGGACGTCACCATGCAGAGTTTGGGAACCAATGTATTCAAAATAAGTTCTAAACTAGAAAAGTACTGTGAATTTGTTTCATTAGAAAATTAAATTTCATATATTTAACTATATTTTTTTATGAATGGTGATGAATAAATATTTAAAATTAAACACAATAGAAATGATATATTGACTTTATATTTTAGGTATCTTGGGTGAAGGTTACTTTTGTTTAACAAGATTTAAAGAAGAAATTGTTGAATTTTTGCCTCGAATTATTCCATTGACTCGTATAGTTTGGCAACAGACAAAAGTGAAAATGCTACCAACTCCTGCAAAGTTCCACTATGTATTCAATTTAAGAGATTTGTCTCGTATTTGGGAAGGAATGCTAAATATAAGAGATGAAGAGTGTACTAATATTACCATGTTGTTGAAACTCTGGAAACATGAGTGTTTCCGTGTTATTGCTGACAGGTAACAACAAAAAAGTATTTTGTATAGAATTTTCTTTATTATCCTTAAGCCTATTTTACTGCCAATAAATATTGTAACTTTCTTATATTGTAACACAGATTTACAAATCCAGCAGACAGAGATTGGTTTGAGAATAATCTCAACCAAACTGCAAAAGCTTATTTAGAGGAGGATGCAGAATTATTTGATACTTCGGATACTTACTTTGTGGATTTCCTGAGGGATATGCCTGATCCTACAGGTGATGAGCCGGAAGATTTTGTTTTGGAAGCTCCTAAAATTTATGAAGAAATACCAAGGTACATTTTGAAGTTATTTAGACTTAAATATGTAAAGATTAATTTAATTGTTTTTTAGAATTAAAAAATATACCAGGTGTCTGAAAAGTCTTAGTATGGGCTAAAGTGTCTTGAGTTAGTGAAGAAAATCAATTAAATTGTAGTGGTTGTAAATCTACAATTTTAGAATATTCACAACCTTTTGACTTCTCTAAGGGGTTAAACTTTTGAATCTCAAATGTAAACATATATTGAGTTGTACCTTAACTCTTTATAGGTCTTGAAAAAAAGAAAATTTCAGCCAAACTGGAGGTCCGTTTCCAGGTAGTAAAGTGTAGAACAAATACACCAATTGAACTGAATCTGCCTTTTTTTGTGGAACTTTTACTTTTGCAATCTTGGTGATTGATGAACGGAGTATTTTTAAAAGAGATTCAATTGATCTTCCTGTCACAACTTGGGGTATAACCATCATCATTCCAATTTCATTTAGGAACTGTCATCTGGGCATCATACCATTACCTTAGTAGTAGTTTTATGATTTTGTGTAATGAGAATAAAACATTGCATTTCCTTGCCAACTACCCTGGTTACTGTTGTAAATAATAGAGATGTGAGTTGAGGTTAATATTGGTAAAACTAGATATTTTTTTAAAGGGTTTTAAATAAGTTTGTTATTTGTTGATATTTAAGTAAATAATTATTAAAGTTTATTTAACAATGGCTTTTTCGAAAAGTAAGTTCTGTTTCTCTCTGACGTATAGAGGAGTAGGTAGTAATGGTGTAATATTTGCACAGCTGTGTAGCTGTGCTCACCTCTAGTCAAAAAATGTTATTAGGAAGGTCTTTCAGCCTGTTCTCATGCTAATATTGTTTTGTTTTTTTTTGTTTTTTTCAAATACCCAATACCATTGATAATCTCACCAATTGTGTGCTTCGTCCGGTTACTTATTTTCTGTGGACAGATTTTTGAGACTTTTTAATATATACACATATCTATGAGGCCCAATAGGGCCTAGCTCATGTCTAAAAATTGATATACACAATTATGAGGTACAAAAAACCAGTGTAACAACTGTTTTAAACAAACACTCTACTGAGTAGGATCCATTAATACCTTGATGGTCCCCCCTGTCAACTTATATTCAAAGTAATTCCGTACATTTTCCCCATCTTAAGATCTTGTCTATGCCTGGTTAGGTAATAAAGTGTAGAACCTTTGGTTGGAAACTCATTAATATTATATTTTTTACAAATAGTAAAATACTCGTTTTGAACTCTGTAGTAAGTCTGAATAAAAAGGGTTTTTTATAAAGGTTTACAATCTGGTCTTTATATTACTAACACTGCATATTACTCTGGTAGCTTTTTTCTGAAGAATTAATAACGATTGTAATATTACAATCATTATCATATATACCATACATTAAGTGACTATGTATGTAAGCAAAAGAGGCTGATCTTAAGACACTATCGTTAAATCAGAGTTTCAATTTTCTCAACATAAAAACACTTTTTTGTAACCTTTTTACAAAGATATTCAATATGGCAATTAAACTTAAAATTTGTTTGTAAGTACTCTGCTAAAAATTTGACAGTTTTATTCTAGATTTATTTTTTCTCCTTAAACTAAATTCTATGTTATTGGTCTTTTCATTATTCCAGTATAAATAATTTGCTGCACAGCAATGCTCTATAAGTATATTTGTTCCTTGCAATTCATCATTTGCAGAATCACCACAAGCAATATATAATATAATAATATGTACATTTACTATTTAAGTGTATTATAACTGTTACTACTTGTGTTTTAGTTGGGAATTTCTAAAAGAAAAGCTGCTGTTTTATATGGCTGGTTATAATGAAATCGTACGAGGTGCTAAAATGGATATGGTTTTCTTCCTTGATGCTATGATTCATTTAATGAAAATATCTCGTATAATAAGAACACCTCGAGGCAACGCTCTACTTGTTGGAGTTGGAGGTTCGGGCAAGCAATCGCTAACTCGTCTTGCTACTTATATTGCTAACTATAGATCTCATCAAATTACTTTGACGAGGTATAGTATGTTGTGTATAAGTCTATAATTTTAAAAGTAATTTATATTAGTATTTAAAAGTCTCCAGTTGTAAATTAGAAGTTGATAAGTTGCATGAATATCAGAGGTGTACTGCCTGACAGCAAAGAAAAAACTACTGCCTTTCCTCACCTAGCTCACGGTATGCCCAATACAACAACTTTATGTTGAATCTGTTTGCAATCAGATATTGCATACAAATTAATGACAAACTAATGTTGTTATTGTTTAAATATATACCACTTACTGAACTCAATTGTTTTACTCTAATTTTGATTGATTTATTTGCTTGGTTTCGTAACACTCTACTTTCATCCATATATATATATATATATATATATATATATATATAAATCCGTATATATCAATGAGACCATATACACAACCAAAAGTAATGTAATAATGTGAAAAATCAAAATTTATAATAGGTTTAAAATCCGCGGGTGCATGAACTGAGACAGGATGTCTGGATCATGAATTGTATTTAGTAAATTCATTTATAGGAACAAAATGGATTTTCAAGACAACAGTATAAATTACCATGTTTAATTTTAATATAATTTAGTTTAATTGTTATGATATGTAAATTATTTGTGTTTTACGGGAGTGTGTCATAATGTGCGAACAGCACCGGAAGGAACGCTTTCGGAAGTGAGATTTGCCTCATGGCAACAGGTCAGTCGAAGTCCAACGTTTGGAGTGACAAGAGGTGTTTTTTTAAAAAGAGTCTAAGTCCAGCGTCTGGAGAGACCAGGTCGTAGAAAGAGTTTCTAGGTTCTGTTAGAACAATGTACATTTGATTTTTTGTCTCAAATAGAGATCGAAAGTGTTTAAAAATCCATAAAGAGCGTGTTTCAATGACAATAACGCGGGAACATAAAAGACAATGGTTTCTATACGCGAGTTATGAACATTCTCAACAACTTGAGAAAACAACTTCTGAACGATGGAGAATCCACTAGGAGCTGTAAAATTTCAACTTGTAGGACATCAGTCTTCTATTCGGATACAGACAATGTTTTTTATTTAGATCGGCATTTTGGTATAGACGCTATATATTACCTGTTTGATTAATAATCTGTATTATGTTTTAAATTAATTCTTTTGTAAATGTTTATCTATTTAAAGAAAATTTTAGTAGATTATTACTAGAAGAGATAATAGAAAATGAAATTTTTAAATAATAAAAATAGAATCTTTTCATTTTTCTTTTAGAGCTACAAAGTTACTAAAAAATCTTATAAATTAAATTCCTGTTGCAACAATTTGTTCATAGAAGCATTTTGAAAGAAATAAAATAAAGGAAATATAAATTAAAGCTCTGTTTATTAAAACTAAATGATAAGTAATATTTACAAATGTGACTATTTGGATAATGATAATTGTAGAATGTGTTTTGTTTAAATAATTAATAAATGTTCTTTGTTAAATTTCAGCTATAAGTGTTCTCATTTGAAACCAAAATCCACTGTAAGTACACTGATAAAAGAATTTGCGACCCCAGAGATTTTTTAAATATTTAAATTCATTTTTTTTCTAAATTGATGTTAACACATCTGGCGCCCTTAAGTCGAGCAAATTAATAACAAATAAATAATTAACGTCAACACATTTTTAAATTGTTACAAATGTCGCACCAACTGTTGGGCGTTTTTAGTCGAAAATACAGTGATTTTGGTAATGAGAACGCTTAAAATCAAGGTAAGGACTCTCTCTATCATAATAAGAAAGATTCTCTTAAAATTTTGTGTTGGTTAAGTAATAGATTCTGTTGTGTTAAGTAAAATAAATTTAAATGGATACAGTAATAATAATCGTTAATAATAATGAACAGGTTAGGATGATGATTTTGGTAACTAAAATTTAAATTTAAAACTAAAGACTAATAATAATAATAATTAAAATGGAGGGTACTAATAATAATAATCTAAAAGATGAACAGGTTAGTGTAATTGAGCAGGTTAGGATAGACAAGAGTGTAGAAAATAGTGATCAAGGTATGAGCATGGAAAAAATATATGAGATGTTAGTAAAAGGATTTCGACAAACTAGTTTAGATATGGATAAAAAATTTGATAAAAATAGCTTAGAATTTAGGAAAGATAATGATAAAAAATTTGAATGTATAAGTAATGATATTAAACAAAATGGTTTAGAATTAAATAAAAAGTTTGAAGATTTAAATACCAAAATTGAACAGAATAATATTAAGCTAGATAATTTGGACAAAAAGCTAGATCAGATCAAACTAGAATTAAAACCAGATTATGTAAAATTAGAACAGAATCTTAAAATGGAAATTAATGTAATGGAAACTAATAATAAAGTAGAATTTGAATTAAGCTATTGTGAGAAAAAAGTAGAATTTGAACAGATAAATAGTGTAGAAGGTGTTTTGATAAAAAATATTAATAAAATGAATAACAATTTAGATCAAGCGGTAGCTGAAGTAGAAATTAACAGTTTTAATGAAATAAATAACATGTCAAATGATTTGATAATAATAGAGGATAATTGTGTGAATGACTGTGTTCAAGAAATTGCTAAAAAGATAAATAATGGGTTAACATGTAACAAGGTAAATCTAGAAACAACAAATAATGTTGAAGTGAATAAGTCTTGTGGGGTTAAATGGGATATGGGTAATTCAAAAAACAAAGTAAAAGTAAATAATCTAATAATAAAGGAATCAGCTGTTTATCTTAAAAAACGAGTGTACCATAAGACTGTAGATTTTGAAAAATACACGATGTTAGAATTTAGAAATGTTTTTAGAATACAAGAACAACAAATTAAAAGTTTTTGTGAAAAAGGTAACTTTAAATATAATTTTGAAAATGAAAATGTAGAGATAGTAAAAGAAGGCTTTGTAATAGTATACAAGAATGGTGGGGTTAGAATTCATAAACTAACAGATGTTGAAATTGGGTCATTGTATTGTGAGTTGTTTATGAGGGAAAGAAATGTAAGAATGTTTGAGAAAGAGAGAGGGGTTTCGTCAACACAAAAGTGTAGTGTCAACAAAGGGGAATCTTTTGTTGAGGAAGGGTCATTTACAAGACCTAGCCTAGAACAGATCTCTAAGCCAGAAGTAGTATTTAACATTGAAAGTGTGTTAAAAAATTCAATCATGTACTTTAAAATCTTTCACCAATCGGGAAATCATCGCAAAAAATAGATAATTCATAATTGTTGTAATCAATTGAAATTTGGAACGACTGATATAAATGTAAAGACATTTTTATAAACAAACGGACTAGATTGTGAAAAACAATTAACAAAAAGTAGTTAAGATTCTGTTAATAAGTAGTATTAAATTTGAATAATGTATAGTCTATAATTTGAAATAACAATGATATGTGTACTAGAAAATAATAAGCCAAGTTAAAAGATTAAGAGTTTAGTTTTAGAAAACGTTTAGGTATTTGCTAAGTGAAAGACGCTAAGGTTTATATCAGTAAATAACCGAGTGTTGTTTATTCCAACATAAATATTGAGGTTACGTGACATAGATAAGATAGTTAGTTCGAAGCAAAGATTCAGTGTAGTGTTGAAGAAATAATATTCAATATTAAGTAGGTGGATTCAATGTTGAATATTCAATAATGTGACGAGAGTTGAGATTCATTGCAGACCGAAAGATTTCATAGTCGATTCCTTATCAGTAAACAGATAAAGAATTGCATCACCTATATACAAAGGGGAAATTGTTTATGCCTAAATCAAGCCTAAAATTCCTTTGCGTATAGCACTGAGACTGAGATACAGCGTGTTACAAAATTACTGTTCTCGAAAATAAAAAAAAAAACTTTGGTTTATAATTCCAAATTAACTTGCGTTTTCAAATAAAAATTACTTAAATAAAGGATAATTGGTTTTAAATAAAGTAAATAAAAATAAAAGTTGATTACTTGAATAACTTTAATAGAATTAAAAGTAAATTTCTAAGTAAGGAACTTAGAATAAATTTTAAAAATAAAATTTTCTTTTTGAATTTGAATAATAACATCTAGAAAGGATTACATAAACAGAAAATCGACGATGCTAGTAATAAGATTGGTAAAAAATAAACATTATTTCAACTTCGGATGATACGATTTGAATGAAATTTTTTATGAATTTTAAAATTTTCTTCGTGTAAATGCATTTAAGGAGTACATGAACATTTTGGGAGGAGGCAGGAGTTTATGTAGTAAAAAAGGAATTGTTTTATTTGTAAAAATGAGGCAATTTCGGGACTGCATAGAGGGCGTGTTGTGAAATAGAGATGTGTTCTGGGCTTTATCTTGAATTTAGTAGGGATATTGCATTTAACCATTGCACATTTCAACGTCACAACATGTTACTTTGTGTAAGAGTCCAAAGAGCAATTAGAAGTATGCACGGTAAAAAGTAGGCGGTCAGAAGGGCTGTGGTGGGGGAAAGTAAGAAGTAAAAATGCATAATAAATAATGGTGACATTATTACATGAAAAAATTTCATGTAATAAAAAATTTAGACAGATGTTGATTGAAAACAAATTGTAGGGTATGCAGACGCGATCAATCTGCATATGCAGGAATAAACCGGACGTGACAAAAGGAGAGTTTTTATGAAATGAAGCGAAAAGTTTTATAAAATTGTAAAAATGTTGATTAGCTGATTAGAATAGGTAACTAAATGTTAAGTTGTAAAATGATAATTTGTATGTTTGACGTTTATAAATATTAAGGATTATTGATAATATGATATGAAAAGTTGTTAGTTTTAAGTGATTATTGGATGGAAAATAAAAAATAGTTGGTTAAAGTTTGAGAATCTATGTGAGTATTTGCCAAGACAAATAATAATAAAGTTTTTATATTTTTTTGATGTTAAATAATGAATAAAGGAGGTTAAGTTTTGATTTTTAAAGGAAAGGTGGTAAACTAATAATAATTGGAGAAATTTTAATGAAATTAATAGAATAAGATAAATAAGTAACGTTTTTTTTTTAAATAAATAATAATTGAATTTGAAATAATAGATGATTGTGAGAAGTTATTTGATAAAGGTGTCTAAAGATTTTGATGAAATACGGTGTTAGCTGGGAAAGCAATGTAAATTTTATTAATTTTTGAAGTTTTTGTATACAAGTAATAGATGATTAAGAAGATTTTAATATGAAGTAGTTTAAATGAGAGATTTTTTGAGTTTTATATGAAGATGATGACTTTACAGAATTGTTGAGTAAAGTGGTATTTAAAATGAAGTTGTTCTGGTAAGAAACTTTTATAAAAAGAGTAGTTAAGTTGCATTGATGGTTAATTTTTAAGTTTTAAGAGGTTTTTTGAGTGCTGCGATGAAATAAAGGAAATATGCGACGATTTTAATGAAATAAAGGGAGATTTGAGGAATTCTACGAATAAACGACGACTATTATGATTTTTAAAGGAAGCTACGTTGAGATAAAGAAATTATTTATATAAATGATGTAGGTAACCTGCTTGGGCTACATAAATATGAATGATAAAGAGGTTTTTTGAGGATTAGTGCAACTTGAATTATTAAAATATGAAAGATTTGAGATGGAAGGAATTTTGAAGATAGGATACTGAGAGACAATATAATTGTAAAGAGTTAATTTTGAAATAAATAGATGAGTTTTGTAAGTAAATTTATTTTTTTGTAATAATGATGTTATATTTTTTTTTGAGTACTAAGTAGAAGAGAGGAGTTTTTACTAATTGTAAAATCAGTAGTTAACATTTTATCCCAGCGAGACAAAGAGTAATTGAGAATTGATAAAGAATAAATAATTATTGGATTTAAACTAAAATAAATAATAATATAAGATAATAATTGAAAAGTTTTAAAGTAAATTGAAGTAATTTTGAGTAATAAGTAAATAATTTTGTAATGGTGTTAAATGATAATGAGAAGTTTTAAATTTTAATTGTATTAAGTTGAAGGAATTATTCAGATGAATATTTAGAGTCAAAGGTAGATTTTCAAAGGATGTAGAAATGTCGTCTTGGCAAAAAGGATGAGACGTAGAAAAAGTATATAGACGGATGTCTGCGAGATAAGCTCTGAGTGACGGGATCCGGTCAACAAAAAATGTTGATGGGAAAGTTTCAGTCAACTGCTGTTGAAAAAGAAACTGATGATGGGTTTTATTATATAAATAGAGATAAGGTTTAGCGCTAATGGAATTATATATAGTTTTGATGAGTTATGATAACTCAACTAATAATTAAGATAGTAATGTAGGATCTTTAGTGAATAAATTTTTGTTTTTCTTATATATGAAAAGAGAATCTTTCTAAAATGAATACACTAGAGGTATTTATTTTTTTTATGAAGTCCTTAGCTTCTGAAATGAAATGTCTTGAACATCCATTAAAATTTTTTTGTCTCGAATTGAAATTTATATATAAAAAATTTTTGTATTGCAATACACGTATTGTAATACAAATATTTGTGGGGTTTTTGTAATAATGTGAAAAATCAAAATTTATAATAGGTTTAAAATCCGCGGGTGCATGAACTGAGACAGGATGTCTGGATCATGAATTGTATTTAGTAAATTCATTTATAGGAACAAAATGGATTTTCAAGACAACAGTATAAATTACCATGTTTAATTTTAATATAATTTAGTTTAATTGTTATGATATGTAAATTATTTGTGTTTTACGGGAGTGTGTCATAATGTGCGAACAGCACCGGAAGGAACGCTTTCGGAAGTGAGATTTGCCTCATGGCAACAGGTCAGTCGAAGTCCAACGTTTGGAGTGACAAGAGGTGTTTTTTTAAAAAGAGTCTAAGTCCAGCGTCTGGAGAGACCAGGTCGTAGAAAGAGTTTCTAGGTTCTGTTAGAACAATGTACATTTGATTTTTTGTCTCAAATAGAGATCGAAAGTGTTTAAAAATCCATAAAGAGCGTGTTTCAATGACAATAACGCGGGAACATAAAAGACAATGGTTTCTATACGCGAGTTATGAACATTCTCAACAACTTGAGAAAACAACTTCTGAACGATGGAGAATCCACTAGGAGCTGTAAAATTTCTACTTGTAGGACATCAGTCTTCTATTCGGATACAGACAATGTTTTTTATTTAGATCGGCGTTTTGGTATAGACGCTATATATTACCTGTTTGATTAATAATCTGTATTATGTTTTAAATTAATTCTTTTGTAAATGTTTATCTATTTAAAGAAAATTTTAGTAGATTATTACTAGAAGAGATAATAGAAAATGAAATTTTTAAATAATAAAAATAGAATCTTTTCATTTTTCTTTTAGAGCTACAAAGTTACTAAAAAATCTTATAAATTAAATTCCTGTTGCAACAATTTGTTCATAGAAGCATTTTGAAAGAAATAAAATAAAGGAAATATAAATTAAAGCTCTGTTTATTAAAACTAAATGATAAGTAATATTTACAAATGTGACTATTTGGATAATGATAATTGTAGAATGTGTTTTGTTTAAATAATTAATAAATGTTCTTTGTTAAATTTCAGCTATAAGTGTTCTCATTTGAAACCAAAATCCACTGTAAGTACACTGATAAAAGAATTTGCGACCCCAGAGATTTTTTAAATATTTAAATTCATTTTTTTTCTAAATTGATGTTAACACATCTGGCGCCCTTAAGTCGAGCAAATTAATAACAAATAAATAATTAACGTCAACACATTTTTAAATTGTTACAGTAACCACTCCTTAGATATCATTTTTTATCAGGAGCTTTGGCTTCTGATATACATATTATATATAATCTAACCAAAAAATGTGAAACATCAGAATATTTAAAAAGTGGGTATTAAAACACTCACTTATAATCTTTCACAGTAAGTTTAATCATGATGAATACTATGAATATGACTCCAAAAAACCATTGTAAAACACAAACTTGACTAATAATTTAGTCACACTGTTGCATTATTCATATTATTAATAATAGTATTAGTATTTTGTACTAGCTAATTTTTTTTTTTTAACATTAATTGTGGTTCAACAATTAACACAGATCCATTCTCTACAACCAAATTACAACAATTCAGTCTTCTTGTGTACTGTCTACTGATTGAGAGAGTTAACTGTGTTGGGAACATTACTGTACCAAGGGAAGCTTGTATCTATACATACAAAATCTCAACCTAAAAGGCTATGTGTACTATCACACTTTGACCTGTAATTTAATATAATAAATTGAATGCAGTAGTCGGTTGATTTACATTTATGTAAATGCATGTACTAAATCCTTGAATAATTAATCTTTTGTTTACCCTTTTGACAAACACTTTTCCTTGGATAAATTTTTAAGGTGAATTTGGGATGTGTTATATTTTACATAAAATGTTCTTACAGTTTTTTCAGAGACAATGTTCCTTTAGCACAAGTTAATGTTGAACATATTTCATCATAGCCCTACAACTTTTTTATTTTTTGGTAATACATCTCTAACAATTCCGCTAATGTTTATTACTCTAACAATTGATGAATACAATAGGCTTGCCATGATTTCCTAATTTGTATCTAAATTAAATAAATTCATTTGGCAATCGATCACATTAATCACACATGATACTCACTAGTTATACATTTAATTGCATATTGTATATGAAAGACAAAATAATATTAATGTAGAAATTATTATAAAACAGATCTTATAATGCTGGAAACTTAATGGAGGACTTGAAGCATTTGTATCGTGTAGCCGGTGTACAAGGAACTGGCATCTCTTTCATCTTCACTGATAATGAGATAAAAGAAGAATCTTTCCTGGAATACTTGAATAATGTGTTGAGTACTGGTGAGGTAAGACAACTTGTGGAGGGTAATATTTAATGATGTTAGACTAATTAATTGTTATAAAGTGGTTGGTACAGGGACGTGTTTGGGTTATATAATTGTTTGTTTTTTCCCTTGTTTTGAATAATTCAAAATTTAGGGGTAAACTATTGTAAGAACCAAATTCTAATTGTTTAAAGTTGGCTCTAATGATTTTGATCAAATTTTCCTGGCTGCCAACACCCCAAAATTGTTATAAGTAATACGAAAACCTATCGTAAAAACATATAAATGATCAAAATTGGCTCTACCATTTTAATTAAAATTTTGGTGAAATGTGAAGATTAATGACCAAGATTAGTTTACCAAATTGCAAATAAAATAAAATTTGAGTTCAGGAATAAATAATAAAGAACTAAAATGAACTTTAGCTGCTGTCATTAAAAACTTGTAATAATTTTAATATTTTCTTCACTTCTAAAAAAAGAGGAGATTTTAATATTTTGATTTACTTTGAATTTAATGTTATTTTAATTTGCTGCCAGTGTGTTAGAAAGTGCAGAGACTTTATTTAAATAAATAAAAACCATGGGATCGTGAATTCTGACAGGAAAATGTTCTTACACTATAAAAGAAACCACAGGTTTTCTAAAATACATACATTTAATAGTTTACGTCAATCTTATGAAAAGAAAACATATATTTATGCATACATCATTATTCAATATATCATTATACACTAACAATTATTTAAAAGTTCTTTTTTGTCTTTATACTCAATATTTTATTACTTATTATAAAACTGGCAAAATTTTAATTTGAGTGTTACGTAATAATAAGTTTTTTAGTATTTTTTTATTTTTTATTTTAATATTCTTCACCTTACTGGAGAGCTTTTAAATAATAATATATTTGTTGTACTTACGTCTGCTCATCCAAAATTGTTTCAAAGCATTACGGCCGTTTCGACTATATATATATATATATATATATATATATATATATATATATATATATATATATATATATATATATAGTACCGAAAATAACGCATATGACCATGGCTATATACAAACAACAAATATATTTTATGTATTGTTCAGTTTATGATATTTAAAAAATGTACATTGTATATGCGTTTGATACCATTAAACGCTAGCACTGACTTTATTATAGTTCAAGCGAATAAACTGTATAACTGAAACAGCTCTTTGATAGAGGCGTCATTCTCCTGAAGTAAAGTGAAGTCTGAGGCGATCAACCTAATGAGAAGTGCTGTATCGACATTGACAAGGGAAAATATGACTACTCTCAGTGGTATACAGCTTGTGTTGCTCCCAAAAACTAAAAACTAACCCTTTCAAAATATTGGTATTGGTGGAATCCTATAACCAATTACAATCGCTAATTTCTGAATCTGACCAGAGTTGTCGTTGCACAGAACATTGTACTGACTCTAAGACATTTTTTGAGGACATATTCTTTTTACAAATTTTAGGCTAAAGTTTTAAATAAAAAACATGTAAATGTAATATTTTAATATTATAATTATTATATAAGATATTTTTTCATTGATACAACACAATCACTTGTTCTGTAACATTAACCAACATTGAAATTTCGTATGTATTTCCATACCTCATTCAATACTCGATAGTGACAACTTTGTGACATAAGTTTATTATATCATATTTAGCCACACTTACTGAATAAGGTATAATCCGACATCAAATACTCAAAAATGTGAAATGTTACAAACTTGATTTATACTCAGAACAAAATTAAGACACAAGTCAAATAAGCTTAGGCTGCTCTCTTTAAACAAACAGCAGCAGTTGTTTTTTTTTTTTTTTTTTTTTTTAATTAAATATATGGATATCTTATTTTCAATCTCAAACAATCCTTTTCTTCTTTCCAAGTTTGCTATGGCCATTTCGTCTTCATAGAGACATTGTCAAGGCTTTCAAATGTTAACATAATAGAATAAACACAATACTTGAACACGAAATCACAAAATTAAAAAATATTTGTGGTTAACCAACATTATCAATAGCCTTAATATCATTGTATGAGGAGTGGGCATATACTGCTTCTTGGTTGTCTGTCACACGACTTAACAAAACTATCTATACTTTTAATTTTAAAATCATTCACAACAGTCTGTAGGCTTCATTATACAGGGTTATCATAAAAGAATGGTGTGGTTTCATTAATTCATACGAAAACAATAGAGAAATTTTGTGGTGTTGTATTGGTATCGCTGATAGACTATAAACCAAGAGTTTGTAACAGCTGTTTTGTAACCTCAAAATTAGTTCTTACATTGTAATTGTTGTGATAGTGCGAGTGTTTTGTGTTTACTGGAGTGTTCTGTGTGGAGTGTGTTATTATGTTCTCTAATAAGAAAAAGCAAAGTGTGTTTTGTTGCTGGCTAAATTCAAGTCTGTAATTTCAGCGCAACATACATTTTGACGTGAATACAGAAAAGATCCACCACATGAAAATAACATACGAGTTCAAACAATTAGACGAAACTGGATCAGTTCGAAAACAGAAATCATCTGGCAGGCCAAATGTATCAGATGAAAAATTTGAACTTATTAGACAGTCTGCAATCAAAAGTCCTTAAAAGTTGGCGCATCCCCGCACTTTAGTGCATTTGTCACAAACACTTTGAATGAAAAGTTTGGACATCAATGGATAGGTTGGCAAGGACCTATACGCTGTCCTCCAAGGAGTCCAGACCTGACACCTTGCGATTTTTTCTTGTGGGAGTACATCAAAAATATTGTTTATGGAGAAAAAATTCGTGACCTAAATCACTTAAGGAATAGGATTAGTGAAGCAATGATAACTGTTAACAAAGACATGTTAACTAATGTTTGGCCAGAATTTGATTTTCGATTGGACATTTGCCGAGCGACTAATGGCACACATATCAAAATTTATTAGTTATGTAAAAAACTGTTTCAGACGACGATTTAGATAAATAAACTACATCAGCTAGTAAAAACAGTAAGTAATTCTGTTTTCATTTAAATCATGTTAATAACCCCACCATTATTTTATGATAACCCTATATAATAAGTTAAGATAGTTTTTGAAAAATCCACAAAAAGTTACCTCTCAGTAACACTCAGTAATAAAGAAACACACACTTTGTTTTTTTCACCTACAGTATAGAGGTAATTTCAATTATATTTTGTTTTATAGATGAGTGTGAGTTAAAGTTGGTGCACCATTTGTTTATCTTTGAATATAGAACCAATTTTTAATAGCACTGAATTGATTTGTCATCCTACAATCAATACAGTTGATTTCATGAAGGGTCTATCATTATGATAATGGCTTGTTGCTATGTAGGAACACCTTTACCTCATTGATCAAGAAATAATTTATACTTTTAAAATTTATTTCTTGTTAATTTTATATTTTATGTATTTATTTTTTGTTCAATGGGCTTCATAACTTGTTTTTATTATTAGGTATAATATAAAACTTCTGTTCTTTGTAATTAAAATACTGGTCTAAAAATAGGAGGTCGCTATAGGTTATAAAAAGCAGATTTAAAGAGGCATCTAATATTAGCAAATTTTCTTTAATAAACCTTTAAAATAAGTAAAAAATCATTTATATAATAAAAATAGTATGTTAAAAACTATGTTAAAATTGGAGGACACCTGATATATTTTGTTTCCATAATTTTTATAACATTCACTACAAAATATTGTTAATTAATCTGAAAATTAGATTATAAAATATCTCTTTTTTGTTTAGAGAATCCCTACTTATACCCATTCCACCTGTTCTATAGCTATCAGAAGTTGTATGACAGCGAGCATATAAATAACAATTAAACAAATTTTAACTATTCAGATTTCTTGATTTAATTTAACTGTCCCATACTAAAAGAATGTTTTATTTTAAGGTGGCCAATTTATTTGCTAAGGATGAACTGGATGAAATAACAAATGACTTGATTCCTGTCATGAAGAAAGTGCAGCCTCGTCGACCTCCGACACAGGATAACCTCTATGATTTCTTTATATCTCGCTCAAGAAATAATATTCATGTTGTTCTATGTTTCTCTCCCGTAAGTTTTAATCAGATTTTCATTCAATATATAATGTTTTGAAGTGGCTAATCGTAACTATGCACACATATATTTTTCCAGTTTTTGTGGGTTGTGTTACACACTTTAATCTTTGAATCAGAGCCTGGTATTCTGACAACTTAGGTCTTTCTAACATTAAACCATAGATCAATAAATTCCGAATAAGGAAAAGTTTGTTACTATTTTATAATCATCTTCTACACTGTGTTTGAAGTTTTACACTCTATTTGTTAATGATGGAAGTTCAATTTTATTATTATACATTTTTCGGACATTTGCCATCATTTGTGTGTTAAAAATCAAAACACGATATTTCGGGAATAAGTGACTTGATAACGGGAATTGGTTCTTATTCCCGAAACGTCGTGTTTTGATTTTTAATACACAAATGATGGCAAATGTCCAAAAAATGTATAATAATTTTTAAAAAAAAAACATCTACAGATGATTTTCACAGTTCAATTCCTTCTATGGTATAGTTAGGATTTATTTTTTATTAGGACACAAACAATGAATTTTTAGACAAATCTGCTTATTAAACCTGTGATAATCTCCCACAACCCAGTATGTGAAGCAATATTAAATATTCTAATGCATGTGTAGTCTAGTAGTGCACTATAAATCCCAATTTTCAAATTTTAACTAATAATTATTTTTCTAATAACTGACAATTTATATATCAATTTTTGAAAAAGAAAAAAAAGATGTTAGTTTCAGTTATAAATTGTCCATCATTTTACCTGTTTAAAGTAGACCATGCAGAGGTATTAAGGAATGAAAAAGATGCCAAGAGAACAATCCTATGGGAAGGAATACCTGGACTAAAACAGGTTTAAGAACTCCTAAGATAAAATCATCAAGCTGTGTAAAAATAAGTAAATGCATTGACAGAGTTCCTATTCTGGCATTGTAAACTCAGGAACCCCAAATAATAGAAGTAGAGAATGATGGGACCTGTGGATTCTTCCAAAAGAGGGAGGATACTCCATACTATCTAGTAATCAAATGTTGTAGAAGAGGGAACACCCATCCTTAACTTCCTTTATGTGTTGCACTTCCCAGAGGAGATAGGTTTGGAGAGGCTTCTTTAGACTGAAATTTCCTAATGGAGTAGAAAAATGGGACTCAATAAATCTCTGAAGGTCACATAGTAATTTACCTCCATACCATAAAAACAACCATCCAACTATAATTATAAACTTAACAAAATTGACTGTCCATAACTTTTAAGTTTTTTGATTGTGCATTGATTTTCATAAAATTTGCTTTTCTACTTTCTTTGGGAATTGAACACAAATTTCTCACTAGTGTGTGTAGTAGAGCCGAAATTAAAATTATTAATTTGTTAAAAATTCATTTAAAATTAGACTCCTGACTTCCTCTTCTCTTTCAAACTTTCTTTGCTCTTTAAGATACTGAATTAAGTCTGTGAGCTTGTGATGACCTAAGTTTAAGGGGTAAGGGTCATAAACACATTAGCAAACAAATGAATGGCAGAGTGGTGTTAAAAAATACACATAGTTTTCTTACTTTTGCTGTCAGTCCCATTTTTTAACTATGTTCTGCTATTTTGCTTCTCACTGTATTGCTCACCAATACGGATACTCTTAGTCATTTAAACTTGCGAAAATAAAATGTTTTAGAAGTAAAATTTTAGAAGAATTATTCAGATATTCTCATAAAAATTTACATTAAATGTTATGCTTTTGTTTTAGGTAGGTGAAAAATTTCGTTCACGTGCACTTAAGTTTCCTGGTCTAATCTCAGGTTGTACCATGGACTGGTTCTCTCGATGGCCTAAGGATGCCTTAATTGCAGTGTCAAACCATTTTCTACGCAACTTCCCTATAGTATGTACTCCTCAAGTTAAAGAAGAAACCATTGCCATCATGGGTGAAGTACAAGATGGAGTGGCTGATATCTGTATTAAATATTATGAGAAGTAATTTTTAACGGATATCTTTTTTGATAACGATATGATTCAATTATGTTGGTGTAACCTTACTGATTGCTACTATAAAATGATATATTTATAGATCTCTTACATGTCTGAGCAATTTTTATCACAAAGATTCCTCAGGCATGTAAGAGATCTCTAAAAATATCAATATATTATGGTTTTCATTTATTGGTAAATAAACAGCATATTACATACAGCAATTTAACTGAAATCACAAAAGTAAGATTGGTTTATAAAGTGATGCGATGTTACTATAACCTACTGTGTATCTTTCACACTTGTTTACTAACTGAATCCTAACCTAATATTCCTTTCAAATCTGTGTTGCCTCTCTTAGACGTCATTTGCTTTCTTGGTGTTATAATTCCATGCACTTGTCTTTTGACAGTAGGCATACATTTAAATTTGTATACACAATGACTTCAAATATGTACATACATAGAGATATTGACAGCTCCATAATGCCTCTTTGCAAGATTCCATTTGACTTAGACCTGCAATAAGTCACAGTTCTTTTTTTTCGTGTGAAGACTCATTTTATATTATTACTAGTTGAGTTTCCCCATACGAAAATTCTATAATTTAAATAAGAGAAAAATTAACCTATATTCGGCCATACGCAGGGTACTTACAGTACCTAATATTTTCACTGTCCTCATCACATATATGTTTCTTTTAACATAGTTTCCTACATGTGCTATCTATTTATTGCTTCCTAGTTAATTCATTATCAATAATCAAAACCAAGAACTTTGCTGAATGCACTTCTGCAATAAGTTTCTCACCCAAAGTAACTACTGGACCACTGTTGTTATCATTCACATTTAAGTTAAAATAGAAAAGTTTCATTTTATCTGCAGTCAAGTGCAAATTATTTCCACCAAAATAACAAGTTTAGATTTTATTTTATTTTATTTTTTTTTTTTACGTATGTGTAGCATTGAGGCTTGCTAACATGAATGAAGTGAGTAGAGATTCTAAACATACACATTTACCTGAAGTCAAGAAAGTAGTGATATACACAATTACAAGGTTCAGAAAACCTGTGTAACAACCATTTTAAACAAACTTACTTTATATAATGTATACTAAATAACACACCAGTACAATTTAATATGATGTGTCTGATTTTGGGTGTTACATTTAATGAATCTAGTTACATTACATTGTATTATAGGGCTAGGTAAGTACCATGATGGTACCCATAAACTTGTTTTAAATGCTAGTAAATGTAATTGTATAAATTATTACAGATGAACATTGTATATATGAAGAAATATTCTTTAGAATAGTCTTTGGAAAAATCATGAAAATACTGTATGAAATTATTCATTGTCAAATTTTATTTATTTATACTTTAACTAAATAGAACAAGCAATATATTATGTCTCAGATATTCAATGTACCTTATAAATTGTTTTTAGATACCGTCGTCAATCCCATGTAACACCCAAGTCCTTCCTTTCTTTCCTGGATGGTTATAAACAGATCTATATTCAAAGATTGAATAGTATCAATGTATTAGCAGAGCAGATGAATGTCGGTTTAGAAAAACTGGTAGAAGCTGCAATCAGTGTTGATATCTTGAGAAAAGACCTGGCAGAAAAAGAGAAAGACATAATTGTTGCGACTGAAAAAGCTGAACTGGTTAGCTAATTTAATTAAATATACTTTACAAATAATTGCTTGTGTGGAAAATTAGTTAGCTGTAATTTTTTTTTAACATCATTCCTACTATTGGTGTTAATTTAATTCTAAATGACTTCTGTATCTGTTGCTTCTATCTTCAATAGTCTTCTTATGTTTTATTATAATACTTTGGCCGTTTCGTCTATTCGGTCATTTTCAAGTGAATATTAATCCTTGGATCAGTGGCATATTTTGGTGTGTGATGGTGGATTAAGTTGGAATTTTATTTGTGAGCTTAACCAATATATGATCAGTCCCGGATCTAGAGCTCAAGTCAGTCCCATGTCACCACTGTAGCTGTTTTTCACTATTTAATGCAATAATAAATAACAGGATAAAAGTAATAGTCTTTCTTATTGGTGTCCTAAATTTAATTTATTGAAATAAAAATACATATTTTTTACTTAACAATATTATAACATAGTAACATAGAAGTAGGCCTATATGCATTTTAAAAAAATGTATACCGACTAAAAATAAAACCCACCCCTACCGTCTTCCCCAAACAATGATGATCTTCGGAGCTACCTTTCATTATGCTTTAGAAAATATGTTGTGTGCAGATATTTTGACAAAATTATTTTCCTTGCTCTTCTTTATAATATCTTGGCTTACTATAGAAAGTATTGCAAGGTTTTCAATCTGTCTTGTCATTATTGATCTGAAATAGTTTTTAGTTATCTTCAGTTTGCTAAAACTCCTCTTGCAGCTTACTTATGTAGTGAACTCTCAAGGCTATGTACATGTTTGGGAAAGTATCAGTCAAATCTCTTTCTTGGATTAGATTTAGAAAATCAGGTGGATTCATTTCTTCAAAATTAACTGTTGAATTCTGTAACTGGTCACGAAGAACTAGGATTTCAATAGGGAACTCATCTTATATCTTATATCTTCAAAATATATACTAGCTAATTTTGGAGCACAATTTTTCAACTTCTTGTCAAATCTTTACAATTTAGAAAAGAAAAAATATTGTTGAGTTCACTACTCTGTATTCTATCTTTCATCTGGATCAGTATCAGATCAGTTACTTCCTTCATGCTGTGGTAAAAACTTTCTTCTACAGAGAAACTTCTTCCTTCATCTTGTGTCATCTCTCCAGGCATTATTCATATTTTGGGCTATGTTTGGCTCCACTTCAATTTTTTGTGCTATTTTTGTAGTAGTCTTTATCCATTAATTTGAATAATTTTTTAGCCTTTCCATAGTTTTGATGAGACCTTCCAACATTTATATTTATTTGACAATACAGCAATCCCTCACTATTCGCGAGTGCCGAGGAATTACTGTATTATATTATGTTTCTGTATTTCCTTGTTATATATTTGCCCAACCAACCAAATATGAAATAAGTCTGAAATCTTTCAAGTACAAATGAGACTGGATACATCAAATTTTGTCTCTTCTTGATTCAACTCAGTGAGAGCGCTGATTACTCCTTAAAAGTTGTTTATAAGAACATCTACTGACTCAGACTTAGCAGACCATTGAGTATCACTGGTTCTTTTAAAATTCATTTTTGTTGTTTCTTCATGACTTCCCACTATTATGTTGATGAAACAAAATATGTGTATAATATGTGGATTACTCCAAATAAGTTCGCTGTTTCAGAAGATGTTATTGGTACATGTAGTCTCACCAGATTCAAGAAGTGGGCTGTGCACAGGACAAATCTTGCTAATGGGTTGATATCCAAGAACTTCTTTATAAATACCACACATGTTCTACCCATTATCACATGTTTGGACTCTACAATTTCTTATTTCAAACCTAACATCCTCCAACTTATGAAATATTGTATCTGCCATGTATTCCCCAGATTTACCAATAACTGGTATAAAATCAATGAAGCATTCTCTGATTTCAAATTGGCCATTCTTAGTAAAATATTACGGATTTCTTGGCTCATTTGTTCTGTGTGTGATCGTCAGGTGTGTAATCAAACAATACATAAAATGGCATCTTGATAGAACTCAAAACAACCTCTAACACATTTCACTAAAACACTTGTTGTTATCTACAAAAAGCATGTGATACCGTGACATTTCCTAGTTACACTAGAAGCCAGCACATCACAGTGTTAATTAGCATTAACTTTCAAATAGTTAACATTCTGTCCACTTATAGATGACAGATTGTGTAGGAATATAGAACCACAATATTTACGTTAGTAATGACAATAATGTTTTAAATATACAGGCACATCTAACCTCTTGGGGGTCTATTTGTCTTCAGACATCCATACTCTTTAGGGATCAAAATAGTTTCTCCTAGACAGGTTTAAAGATACAGGTTTCTCAAACATTAATCCATAAAAAAATAGGGTGTCAGTTCAAAAACATGGTTTTTACAAACTTTTAAAAATTAATTTTCAATAAATCATTTTTAATTTAGATTAAACATTGTCTTATTTCCCCTCCACATTATAGGAGAGTTATGTACATTATTCGTTGTAATATAGTATAATTTTATAATTATTGTTAGGTCTTGGCAGATGTGTCAGAAGTAGCACAAGCAGCAGAGAAAGTAAAAGCTGAAGTAGCAGAAGTGGCAGAAAGAGCAACTAAGATAGTAGATGCTATTGCTGTGGATAAAGCAATAGCTGAAGGAAAGTTGGAGGCTGCAAGACCAGCTTTGGAGGATGCTGAAAATGCACTTCAGGTATCTATTGTATAATTATTTTAAAACAGTTTTTGAATTCTTCTTTTCTCTTGCATTGGGTGATTTATAAGTTTATAGCACTTATGATACTCAACCTTCAACTGCTCTTACGAATTAATAAAATATAGTCAGAGGCTACTTTTTTTTTATCCACTGTGAAAGCTCCCGTATAAGTGAAATATTTCATTTCAAATTTATCTGTAGATAATACGTAACTCGTCTACTTAATAAGAAGATACATTACTTTTCTTCGGTCATACCTACTCCAGTTTTTGCCAAAGGCTCATCAGGGTAATAAAATTACACATAAACATACATAAAACACAAGCAATACAAAATTTCTCACACTGTGTTTAATTTCAACAAAACACAAACACATTCAACATAATCTGTAATGTTTATATATCAGACTGGTGAGTCGACACTACTTTTTTTGCAATGATACTTACCCTAGACTAAAATGTACTTAAAAAAAAAAATTAAGTTAACTTTGTGAATGTAAAACTAATGAGATACTTTTACTGGATAATAAAATTTTAATTATATATGTAAAAGTCATTAATTTTTTTCCTTGATATGTTTGGGAATGGCACTTCATTTTTAGTTCCCAAATGTTTCATGTGTTGCTTGCAAGTCTGCTTCAAAAGTGAAATAGTAAATACATTTTTAATAGCGCCAACCAAAGTTCAATTTTGTTCTTTTGTAGACTACTTCTAAACTGTAATGTGTTTTTACAACTGGTTTGGTAAATTAGTAAAATTATTAAACTTAATAATTTTATGAAAATTGCTTGGTTCTATTTTGAGAATACAGTTTTTTTATTGATATAAATATAGTTCATTATTATTATGATGTGAATATGTCTTTAAAATCAGAACAGTGCTGGGAAGCATTTGAAAAAAATTAGCATTACTAAAATAATTTGTCAAAACTAAACACAACATCCAAACAATAAATATAGCATTCCGTGTATGAAGAATGTCTATACCTGAGATGACATTCAAAACAAGTGTGTAAATGCAGGGAGCATGTGGAGAGGTCCATAAAATTATTTAATTCCGCAGTTTGTGGTGAGCTTTGGGCTACCGTAACTTTGGATTGTGTTGAGTGAGGGACTAAAAAAGTAGTATCATTTGAAAGCTCTACAATTTTGGCAACAATTAATTATCATGAATTATGAAAATTTTGTGAAAAGTGAGCTTGAAGTTGGTAAAAAGTTTCATAATGTTATCGAAATTGCATACAGAAGCTCAATAGAAATAAAAACCCATACGATATAAAAGAAGAGCTTTTAAGGATTAAAATGACCCAAGAAGTCAAATGCTGAACAACAGAGAGTATAGATAAGGTAAGAGTGTTATGACAACAAGAGCGTATGGATGAGTAACCAAATACAAGTACTATGACAAGACCTCTATTAATGACAATGGACAAGATGTTTTATTTAAGCAATAGTATGATTGATGATAATGGACCTATGAAAAATGAACAAGGTCAGAAGAATTGAAGTTTGCATACTGAGCACTTTGAATTAAATCTCAACTGTTATGTTTGTGAAGTTTGAGGTAGGCTGAGGTTTCAAAGAATCTGAAACAAATTAATCAAAAACATCTAGATATATCATCGAGTGGGGGATTGCTAATGAATATTTAAGTGAGTTTGTTATGTAGTAACTGTCAACAATCACTATTGAACAAAAGATATTATAGATGATTCAATCAAACAACTTCAAATACCCAGTGAAGCCTAGTGGATTGCAATGTTTAGATATAATAAGTGCAAGACTGATATCACCAAAACTGAATGAAGATATACAAACTAGTTTGAGAAAAACAGTAACTACACTCTTGTGTGACAAGTGATCAATACAATGGTGCAACAGAGTAGACGATGCTCGTGTGATCAATCAGAGAAATAAGCCTTGAATATTGACAATAAACTATCATTAAAACTTTTTCCTTCTTTATATATAACTCCTTACGTCAAGATTGTGATTTATTGCTGAAATTCCCACATTAAACCAAACTTTTCCGTTGTCAAGCGCTATTATGTTCCCCCTCCTTATTTTAGCTAGTCCAGGTTCAACTGGTCTGCAAACTGTGTACAACGAGAGCAGTAGTGTTTTCATAATGTGTGTGTGTGTAGTTTCTTATTTGTTTGTTAAATGGCTGGTTAACACTTTCAATGCGAAATTTTTCGGGTTAAGTTTCCCGAAATCGGAATTTTTTTTCCTGCAATATGTTTACATCTGGTCTAAGTAAGTGTTTTTTAGGACTGCTTAGTTAAAAATCGGATGTTTTAAAGTTAAAAACCATGATTTTTGTTTGTGACATTCCAGAATGACATCCGCTTAGGCAAACCTGTACAGCATCTAACCAATTTTTCCTTTATAACGTTATACATTAGGTAATAATAATTTTCAAATAAAAACAAGTATAGTAGACTCTCATAAATCCGGACTGTTGTGGCGGACGGTCGGTCCAGATTCCGAAAAATCCGGATTTCCCGAAGTCAGAGATAAGTCTGCTGCAGGGCCGATACGAGTGGTGATAAGCCGCACATGCAATCGCTTTCGGCCCATACCGATACCCAACGACACTTGTTACACTCTGACACATTAACTAATGGTACTGTTACTGTAATGTACATACTACAGTACTGGACTGCAATTCAGTAAAACACAGGGTAAGGCTTGTCAATTACCTCAGCCGCACGGAAATTTCCACTGCCCGTGAATCATTACAAAATACGTCATTCATGCAATGCGGAAGATCGCATGAAAATTGAAGGCGCTAAAGCACTTCCTTTTTCCGAGTCAGCTTTCCCTTTTCTCCCATGGCGAACACTTTTACTTGTTCAAGGTTGTGGACCAGAAGTTTCTGAAGAAAAACAGCCAACGGTGCCCGCTCCAGCTCTTATTCAAGTTGCTTACGACCTAAACATTCAGTAATGTTATCCGACCGCAAGTGAATCCCACCGAACATTCCAGAATGACATCCGCGAATGTGTTAAGATCATTTTTAGATGGGTCTAATGACTCAGGTAACTACATTAATTTGCACACTCAGAATTATTTGAAATAATAATTATGTGATTGCGGCCTAAAAACATGGACAAGTAATCACGTAATAAGTATGAACATGACACCTCTTTTTTGTAATTAAACTTGTAAACGTATCATCAAGTAATTGGTGATAGTTCACAAGAGGTGGCTTTTGTTAGATTAGTTTTAATTGAGACAATGGCTGTTACTTGGACTGATTCAGCAAAATTATTCCTTCTCTAGGTGAAGGAACATGTTGTTACAAACTGTTGGCACATTGTCCACAAACAATTAGTTAAAATACTCATAATAAATTCTTCCTCCCAGTACTATATTTTGTTTCAAGCTTTGGTAATGATAGTGTATAATGATAATGGCCGCCATTTTGAAATTAATGAAGGAAATTCAAAACAAATTTTTTTAGGGTAAATCATGACAATACAAAAGGTTGACCAAAATTTCGTGAAATTCTGTTTTGTATTTTTTTAAATAAAATTATTTTAGTATAAAACACAAACAGACAGACAGACAAAAAATGAAGCAATTTAGAAAAAAAAAGTATTTGAAGTTTTTTGTTACTTTTTATGTGTTCTATCAATTTCCGAAGTTATGCTATATTATTGCGGAACACTCTGTATATCATACTAGTTGTCAAATTAAATATATCAGTTGAAGTTAATAAATATGAAATATTCGTTATAAATTACTTGTTCCTTTTCATATGGATCCTTTTTTATAAATCTTTTCAACATGCACTTTTACAGACTATTAAAGCAGCTGATATAGCAACAGTAAGGAAGTTGGGGAAACCTCCTTATTTGATCACACTCATTATGGATGTCGTGTTGATTCTGTTCCAACGAAAAGTGGATCAAGTGCGGCCTGAACTAGATAAACTGTTTTTCGCTCCTAATTGGGCTGAGTCATTAAAGGTATGTATTTTCAACTGTTACTTATATATTAATAAATTTGATGTGTTAAATTAAGAATACTATGACAATTTCAGTTATTAAATCAGAATACACAACAAAAATACAATTAAGTGGAAACACAAAAACAACTGCTTCATACATTTTCTATAAGCTTAATCAGGCACTAATAGAAAATAATGTATACAAAACATTATGTATATTAAAATTGGATTTCTGGGCTGTACATTGTATCATTCTGGCTATATTTCAATGATTATCTTGAGAAATCCAATATGTTCATTAAAACTTTGGACGAGTCTTGTTCAGTATTTCCAATGTACATATTAGAGTCCTCAAGAAAACCTCCAGAAAGACCATTGAAATATAGTTTAAATTTTAGTAAGTAAATTGAAAAAAAAATATGTAGCATACAGTTCTGAAATCTAATTATAATATTGATGACAAACTATGAGAGCCCGAAGATTGTATATGAGGTTTGTATAAAAAGTTTTGTGAATGAAATCAGAGAACAAACAAAACAAAATATATAAACTGTGATGCTATAGAATCACGGTTACCGGTTTGGTCCTCTTTGGTTGCAGTCCAGGTCTGAGAGCAACCTTAATTCCCAATCGTGGTTGCAATACACCAGGGGGTAGCAATATGGACTTAAGAATAATCTCCTTGCTGTTGATTTGTGATTAACAATGCAATGTGTAGTGTTCCGAACCGGATTACCAATAGCACAGAATTGAGATGGCACTGAACAGCTGATCGGAACAGCATTGATCAATGATATTGAGCAGAGCATGCTAGTCATCCTGGGGAATAGTATTCCGACCTTCCAGGCTTCCAATCATGTTGTGAAGTGGTCTTTTTTTTTAATTTTTGGTTATAATATTTAATTTCCAAATTACCCAAAGCTGGTTAAATAATTAAGCTCATGGCATTCAGGTTTTTTTCCGGAGGCTCAATCCCCAATTTGAACGCTTTAATTTATTATTTAAATCAAGACGAGTTTGTGAATGGGTTACACCCAAGGTCAGCTCTGTTCTTAACTGGTTTTGGTGTTGTGTGAGTGTTTAATTAGTAATTAGGTTTAATTCGATAATGATTATAAATTAAATTAATCTCTTCATAGTTGGGTACTCCAATGATATATGGACAGATCTGTGGTTAGACCTCAAAATTGGCTTGGGCCAACGCAGTACGCATCCATAATGTAAAGAGTAGGCTTAAGTCGAAATGTAATGTTACAAAATATTTTGCAGGTTGGCTGCAGAGACTCCTCTATCCAACTTCGAAGAATTAATAGTTCTTGCTCCTATTATTCATAGGGAGGCGAGATCATCTTTCCATTCCCTTACAAACCCTGTATTAATCATTCTCTTAGGCAGGATCCACTTAATTCGACCAACCACCCTTCTCAACCTGGTGGTTACTTATCATCCCCCTTCTACTAATTTTAAACTTCAGTCTTTGGGCCCGTTGAACACACCCCAAAAGTATCAGTGACGGAACTTTTCTTCTATACTTCAAAGCTGGAATTCAGCTATGAACAATCGTCTGACAGGGCATAACCCTTGCCATACTTTCGACCAAGTTCGGAAGCTTACTGGAGTTTATAAGACGTCTTCATCTAACAAATCTACTCCTAAACTTGACCAGACTCCCTCTTCTTTACCAATTGCCACTAAAAGACTGCTCAAGAGTCTCTGTGGCATCCTTAAATAGATCCCCATAGGCGTCACTAATACCGGACTCACTTATTCGTTAATTTCTAGAAACCTTTTTCATGATATTTCCAAAAATCCTTGAGTTATTAAGGGTGAAAAAATCCTAGTACAATTAACAGCTTATATGGGCCAACTTGCAATCTGTAAATTGTAATATCCAACTTATTTTACATGTTAAAGTCCTCCTGTTTCCCATAATTTTAGGCTATAATTTTTTGAGGAAAACCAGGACTTCTTTTGACTTTAACAGTCATGAGATTTGGTTTCCTTATGCATCACCCATCATTTCGGACAAAGTAACGCAACCTTTTCACACCAGCAGCAATTTAATATCCCAAATTTTAGAAAAAATTACCAACTTCATTGTCAAGTTTGATGATACTGTCACTAAGAGATGTGGCAATACTAACTTAATTAAATATCATATTAATATTATTAGCTCCAAGATTCGCAGATCCAGACCCTATCTTTGTGAAAAAAAAAAAAAAATACAACCCTTGAGAAAACACATCGATGACTTGTTTTCCAAGGGAGTCATTTTAGCTTCCACCTCCTCTTATACCTGTCCCACCTTTGAACTACTCCAAAAAGGAGGTAATCTAGAATTGTGGTGAATTATAAGGCTATCAGTGAGATAACCGATTTAGAGGCCATCCCAATTCCAAACCCTCTTCTAAACCTTAACCATGCCTATCTGCAAATCCCTCTAGATGAAGAATCCCATAAATATACCTCCTTTGTTGTCAATTTGAGTATAATTTTCTAGCCTTCGGATTTAGCCAGTTAAGGAATGGTCCTTACAAGGTTTATTGAGTAAATTTATGAGGGATCTATATATATATATATATTTAGCTTTTTAATGATTTATGCAGCTATTCCGATGGTTCTTTTGATGTCACTTAGAATAGTTAAAGCGTCCTAAAGAGCCTTCAGTCTACTGGGCTCACTGTCAACCCGGACAAGTTGACTGAATACTTGGTTATGTTTTTTTTAAATCAATCGACAACCCTATTACCAATGGCAAACTACCCTAAACCAAAATATATCAAACAACTGCATAGAGTTTTGGACTTGGCTGAGTTTTATTCTAAATTCATTCAAAATTTTGGCAACATATCCTGACCACTCAATCATTTGAAATGCAAAGGTGGTAAATTTGAGTAGGGCTTTGAGCAAGATGTTGACTTTGCATCCTTGAAAGAGTAACCTTGTTTTATGTATTTTTCTTGACTTTTGTAAGCCTTTCATTGTCTATTCAGATGCTTCAGAAGTCGTCTTGGGAACATTCTTGTCTCAAGACTCTTATGGTGACCTTCTGCCTATCACCTTTGCTTCAAGAACTTCAAATAAACACGAGGTTAATTACGGAGAGAGAGTGAATGTCTTGATGTGATTTTTGTGCTCACTAAATTTCTTCAGTACCTGGAACATAAAGAGTTCAAGCTCTACATGGACTACTTAGCATTGTCCTGGCTGTTGAACTGTTGAACCACCTCTGAAGAGTGGGTAAGCTAGCACAGTGGATTGAGTTATCAACTCCTTTAAATTCACAATGCAGCATATTAAAGGAACTGACAATGTTATTGAAGATTCTCTTTTTTGCTTATTTGAGCCATCAGCTCCTACAAGCATCCCCTTCAACCCTCCATCCAACCACATACAAAACCCAATGATTTCCATTTTATCCCGTATTTCTGAGGTGTTTAAGGATATTTTCTTACACCAGAAGAAAGTCCCAGTTGTTTAAAAACTATTTAAGGTTTTAGGGTGGTCCTACCAGAGAATCTTTTAGACATGGTTTTTAAATATTACTATAAGCTCCCTATTTAAGCACACATGGGAATCTCTAAAACCTACTATCGCATTTACCAATTCTTTTGGGCTGTTGATCAGAAAGACCTGATAACCCAAAGAGTAAGGTCTTGTATCCCAGTGGTCTATCAAGCCCTGAACACATGTGTAGGAATACTAGCTTTTGCAATCCCTGCAACCCCCCTTTCAGAAGCTTTATATTGATTATGTAGGTTCTCTCCCTAAAACTACTAAACAGAATGCATACATACTTACCGTGGTGGATGTGTTCTTTGGATATACACTCCATTTTCCCTACAAGAAACACTTACAACAGTCAATATTTTTATTCTTTTATTTTGATTTCTCAAAGTCCCTCATCATTGATAATGTTTCCTCTTTTGTGTCTGCCGCAATGGTACAGATGTGCTTAGAGTTCAGCACCCCATACTACCCCAACATTTTCCTTGCACAGAGGGTGGACCTCAAGGTCCTTTTTCACATTAAAACCAAACCAACTGTGATCAGAATTTCCATTGGTTCCAGTTGGCTTTTAATACAGCTACTCACGATAGTATAGATAATTCCGCAATATCTCTTTTAGTTCGATAAACCGTTACTCTTCCCATAAAGCTAGTACGGAACATGGATAGGCTGTGGTTCACGGCGATGGACAACCTATCAAAGGCTCATAAGTCCCGCCATGTGGTTTATATTAAAAAAATTGGTGTGCTTAGGACCACACGCTGGAAGTGATAACCGATCTACATTCCCAAATAAATTTGAACATAATAGGAGAATAAGGTACAATAATTTTTTTACAACGAATATTTCATTTGAGTTCATTTTATTTTTTGACAATACAAACACACACGTGTAGCAGATGCTCCCTATATACTATATACATAATACATCCCCGCTCTGTGCTCTACAAGACCAAGAGAGAGAGAGAGAGACCAGAAGTGTATGTGCGCGCACTGTCGCTTGTATAGATGATTCTAGATATATAGATATACACCAGAATGGTAAGGTACGGTACGTTGGGTGACGCGAATTTACACTTTTTCCCCCTTGCCAAAAGTACTCAAGAGGTCAAAAGAATTTATCACTTAAAAAGTCACCACCCCAACCCTTACAAACCAGGAAATTGGATATCATATCAGCGATCTAGCCAAGCAAATAAATTATAAACTACTCCTATTCTGGTCAAAACCACTGGTCGTAGAATCTATCTCCACCCTTGTCACACCATGGCTCATTGAACCTCCGAATTGGTGTGAACCACCCACATGTCCCAGCTTAAGCTATTTTTAACCCATTTAGTCAAACTTACCTGTAACCAGGTTCCCTTGTGAAATACTTTTTGGGGTAACATAACCTATTGTCATTTTGCTCTCTCTGACCAAACACCACATCATGGTTTTGGTGATATTAGCTACCTTCTATCTTCTTCTTTTGTCATTTATCTTCCTGTAACCCATTCCCTTCTGTACCTTGTGGGGCCTAGTAGTAGGGTCCAGTTCTACCTCAGAGCGCTTCATAATGCTGAGCATGGGCTTTTTCCTATACTTTCTTTTCTCTTTGGACTGTAGAGCATTACCTAGTGTTGGGCGGTTTGGATTTATAGATTGGTGTTCTATGCTCTCAATTTGGTTTACTTATACTAATTTTTTCATTGTGTTCATTGTATCACCAAATTATTTTCAATTTTTCCTTTTTTTTATATAAACAACACCTAAAATGACTGAGCCGGACACTGGGGACGTTTTGGATTTAGCCTTGACCCTAGGAAAATAAGCCTTATGATTAAAATATGTCCATATCCATAAAACTTCATCTATCCTCTATATTTTCCTGAATTCCATTATACGGGTCCTACCTCCACTTTATTTTTATCAAAATTGAAATCTGACTATTAGTCTTCCACATGTTTCTCCATTCATATCATCTCTTTCTCCTTTCTACCACTCTAGTCTTTTCTTAGATTTAACACTCTGATCCCAAATAACTATAGTTGCAACAAAGATCCCTTTATGTGTTTAATGTTAGCATGTAAACGTATCAAATACCCCAATCGCTTTTGGTATTCTATTAGGGTGTTGGTGTTGGTTAGATTATGAAAATTTTCTGTCTTGAAATAGCGCACCACATACCAATTTTTTGAGAATACAGAGGCTGTTGATGAATGGAGTTTTCAAACCTCTCGTAGCTGTAATTTTTATTGTTAACAGCCACCTAAACGTATTCATGCCTCATCAAAATGTTGTCCACCGACACAATCAGTCTGCAAACATAATTAGTCAGAATTAACTTATGTGACACTTGACATTTTGTATGGTTTTATGTTAAGTACCCGAGTAACTTTAAGAGCACTAACAATAGATATTTGTCCATACCATAGTATCCAAACTTTTGTTGTGACAATTTCCTTAAACAGTTTTTTGAAGAATATAACAAACTTACCCTCATGTCTTCTTATTATTTAAAACTGTGTGCCTTCGAACATATTTACGCTCAAAAACAATCAGTTAAATAAAGCTAGTCTACTAACTTTTGAATCCTCAATCATTGTAAATTTTTAATTATAAAACTTCAAATTCAGATTGTGTTTTAAAATGAACACTGTGTAACAGTTGTATCTTTATTCCTAATGATTTAAATTTGTATGTAAATATTTCTTCATGCATAATAGTAAAGCTTGTTACAACAGTAGAATAAAAAAAGTCATTGAAATTTTAAAAAAATATACAACAACTGAATGATATCCTAGAAAATAAAAAAAAGAACTTATATTTTGTGTTTAGGTTATGGCTGACACAAGATTCCTGTCTAATCTCCAAAATTTTCCAAAAGATAAAATCAACGGAGAAACTGTAGACTTGATGTTACCATATTTAACCTACAGTGCATATACATTTGAAGCAGCTAAAACTGCTTGTGGTAATGTAGCTGGTCTCATTTCATGGACTATTGCAATGAAAGAGTTTTATGGAGTAAATAAAGAAGTTCTTCCTCTGAAGGTAATTTTGTTTTGATCATGCATTTTTTTACTTTAGTTTATAAAATAAAGTCTTAAATCTAAGACTTTATCAGCCAGTTACACATCCCAGCTCCATACAAAATACCAATAAATATACGAAATTTTGTTAAAATAAGAAAAAAAAATTTAGCTATTTTGTAGTTTTTGCATAAAACTTTTTTTTTACCAATAACAATTTGATAAATTGAAATTTTTTTTTACAGAATCTTATATGGTAAAACGTTTTTATATCAAGAGAAAAATTACAAAAATGAATTTGTATGATAGGCCTATAGCCTAATATGCCATTTATATAGAAATTTTACCTCGGCTAATAGCAATTTTTTTTGATTCCTGGCATACTAACTCCAAAATTTTTACTAAAACATTTTTCTCATTACATATATGCATTCTACACATCTTTCTGGGGGTGGGGTGGATGGTATTTTATAAGTTTGTTTTGCATAATATTTATATTTATGGGGATTTTTTTTAAATAAGCCTATTTTTTTAGACATCTACAGTATTTTCATAAAAACTGGTTTTGCCTAATAGCATTTTACTAAATTGAAAATTTTTTTTTTACATTATTGACAACTAAATGATAAAACTTTTTTACATTTATGGGAAAATTAGAAAAATGTATTTGTATAAAATATATAGGCATTATACAGGGTGTTTATAAAAGAACTCCTTGATTTAAAGTTTTATTAGTACACAGTAAAGTTAAATTAATAGTTATTAAACCTATATATTATTAAAGAGAATGTTCTCAAGTTTTTATTTTCATACCTAATAAAGTTCTATATGAGCACCATTTGTTGCCCTGGCCACGTCTAAACGATATTCAGTTTCTTTCCAGGTATTCAGCAGCATATCAGGTGTGAGGGATGCTACAGCTTCAACAATCCTCTCCCTCAGATGAGCAATGTCACGGATCTTCTCAGAATACATAATGTTTTTTACATGTCCCCAAAGGAAAAAAATCTAGTGAAGTCAGATCTGGGCTCCTTGGTGGCCATGCAATTGGCCCACATCTACCAATCCACCTGTTAGGAAAACGCAAGTTCAACGCATCACGGACACGGTTGCTGTAGTGAGGTGGCGCGCCATCTTGCTGGAAGAAAATTGGTCCCTTTTCTCGTTCAATATCATCTATTTGTGGTAAAACGTATAGTTCTAACATATCACAATAAATATTCCTATTAATTGTCTTCTCTGCTAAGATGAAAGGTCCGACGATTGAATAAACCAAATCACACATTGAGCTTTTTCCTGTGGCGTAACCATGACTGTTGAATAGTAACTGGCCGGCGCTCTTCCCCACCACGCTCGCTCCAAGGTCATGAACGGGTGCCAACTGCGATAGAATATTAGCCAAAAAATCTTGACAATATACTGAACTCAAGTTCGAAAACCGAAAGTTTATTGCTGGTTTCGTTTTTTTAATTTTATGATTTTTTTAAATCAAGGAGTTCTTTTATAAACAGACTGTATAGAAATTTTTGTTCTCGAAACAGCAAGTTTTTGATTCCTGACTTACTGAATACAAAAATTTTAGAAAACACTCTTTTTTACAACATATATGGATTCTGTACATTTTTCTGAAAAAAAGCAGTGTTTTACAAGTTGAGTTTCAGATAAGATTACTATTTTTTCTGAACTTTAAAAAAAAGTATTGAAAATGGCCCAGATAATGCATTGACGTTTCTAGGGTTAATGGACACTATAATGATACTTTTGCAGCCAAATCATACAATGTAATACAAGGAAATCTTCTAAATTTAATATAGAGAAGTTGGTTTCTTGTGCCTTGTAGGAAATGTTAAATTCTATTGGTAGATCAATGAGTCTACCGAGTATGGTTTGTTAAAACAGTTGTTACACAGTTTTTCTGAGGCTGGTAATTGTGTGGTCATTTCCTTTGCTGGCAGTATGTCCATGTACATTACAAATTGACCAAACCAGCAGGCCTAGTCAGCATTTGCATATAACTAGACCTCCTAGCGTACTTATATTCTTCAACTATAAATTTAATTCTAGCTTAATCACTATTCTAACAAAATTAATTTAATCTTACATCTAACTTATTCTTAACAATAAATTTAATCCTACACTCAACTTATTCCTAACACTGTGTCTCTAAGACTTAGAGACACAGTTTCATTAATTGGTAACTTAACTGAATATTCATCTTACCATTAAACTCCTATTTTATATTCATAAGTACAGAATGTGATTTACAGTTAGAATGAACTTAACTAGTACTCTAATTGTATTTTTTATCTATTCATTTAGTAATTAATTAATCAGTGAAGTGTATCATGTGTTTTGAAATAGGCAAACTTAGCAATCCAACAAAACAAGTTGAACATGGCCACTAAAGAACTTAATGAGGCTACCAAGCTTTTGGATGCAAAGGAGTTAGAACTGCAAGCAGCCCAAGTAGAATTTGACACTGCTATGGCTGCTAAACAGGTATAGATTCAATCTTCTATGACCACTCTGGTGATTACTTACAAAATAGTTTAAAGTTCCTTTAACCACAAAATTATGAAAAAAATTCAAATAACTAAATACCAAAACACTTATGAACAATTACTTGTTTATTCTCTTAAATTCCTATGTACATTTCAATAACAAGGTTATCATCATCAGAGAATAAAGACTCCTGATATCAAGAATGTATAAATACATCATTTTGTCAATTATGTTAGTTGTAATATCAACACTGTTCCCCCCCCCCCACCAAACTACCTGGTGTTGATTGTTTTATTTAGGGTATAGAGTTATGATCATCCCACCATATACAGGTCAACACCTGTATCCATCTCATAAACCAGCTGGTGGGAGGAGTGGAAGGGTTTGTTCAGTTTAACTTGTGTTGGATTTATTTAGTTATATTTCAAGATTTTCTATCCTCTGATGATGATAACATTGTTATTGAAATGTATATCGGAATTTAAGGGAATAAACAAGTAATTATTCATTAGTGTTTGGTGTTTAGTTATTTGTATTTTTTCCCTAATTTTGTGGTTAAGGGAGCTTTCAAAGATTTGTTATTTATTACACTTATAATTCATTATTTAACAATTCTACATTATTTTCTAAACGTATGTAAGGTACACAGTATGCTTACACAGACTACAACTTTTTGAACAGGTCCATATTGTACTGGAATAAAACTGTTTAACAAGCTAACAAAAAAAAAGTTACAAGTTTGCCTTTTGGTGCTCTTAATGATAAATAGAAGTTTACTATTTAGAAGAGCCAACTTTGGAGTTTTGATGTATGATTTCTTCAATTTTATTTTGTTTCCAAATGGTAATATTATTAATATGTACCTTTGACAACTCACCTATTTGTTAGGTTCTAGGCTAAACCAAAACTACAAATGTATAAATAATAAAAAAATACATAAATTGAATGTGGTTTTTTTTGCAGGTAGTACTGGATGTGGCTAACAAATTGAAAGCCAAAATGGACGCAGCATCTGCACTCATCAATGGATTGTCTGATGAACAGGTATAAATGCCACAATAATTTTTGTCTTTGAGTAGAAATGATAATCAGTATCTCAGAAAGGAGCCTTGTGTCTTACATCTATTTTAGCATTTAAAAAAATTAACATGAAGATGTTGGAAAAAATATTAATTTTATTGACACTGTAAAGTTAGTGTATAACTCCACATTTCTTTTTCTTTTGATTTTGCAGAACATTCAGGTCCCAAAATGTTCATAAACTTGTACCTTTATGTTGTAGTTTGAAAATCTCAATTGTACCTTTGAACATTATGTTGGGATCCGATTTTACAAAAGAGATGATAAACACTAAATTTGTAGGTATAGTGGTCTAACATGGAATGTCCATAATAACATTATTTATATATGGAAATTTCCTCTTGTATTTTTGTTTTATGATGAATATTCTAAAAACGATTGCTCAAGATGTCACTTCTTTGTCCTATTATGGATTTATCTATCCACATCTAAAGTGCAGAATAACTCTAAAAGTCATGAGTTATAAAGGATCTTACTCTTACAGAAAAAATAATTATGATTATAGCTATACTAAAAAGAATGGATACTGCAGGAAAGCATTCATGATTTAGAAATATTAACTTTTCCAAGATTTTGTAATATTGAAACAATTCTATATTATTGAATTAAATGTAAACCAGCTTATAAGAAAGATTTTATAATTACAACACCAGGGGAGCAAATATGTAGACATGATTAAAGCATTGTCAAGGATGTTGTAACATTGTCTTGTCTTGGTCTGTTAAGCTGCATAAAATTGACAATGCTGTAACTAGCGACACAATGGATTCAAATAAAAAAAATGGTTTGTACTAAATAGTCTTTCGCATAAATAGTATATAGACATATTTACTTAGACAAACAACATTAATATTTATTTTGTTATATTTTGAAATTTTAAAATTGTTACTGATATATATATATATATATATATATATATATATAATTTTTAATGTGTTTTTTAAATTGTCATTGATTTATTAATGTTGAATTTTTGTACTGTTCACTAAATTATTACCACATTTAAAAGTATTTTATGTTTAAATATAATCAAAATTATAACTTATGGTATACAATGTATTATTTGTCAATAGCTTAAAAAATTAATGTAACAAAAAATGTCTCCAAGATCTGATAATATATATATATATATATATATATATATATAATTATAGAAAAACATTATTTGTTTTAACAAAATGTAATGCTCTGTTTCTACAATTGACTTTATTTCATTGTGTGCATAAAGTTACTTCTGTTAAATTACAGGTACGTTGGACTGAACAATCACATACCTTCAAATCTGAAACAGAGCGCCTAGTAGGTGATGTCCTTCTTTTGACTGGTTTCCTATCTTATTCAGGTCCTTTCAACCAAGAATACAGAAATTTATTACAAGCCATTTGGTTTGATGATTTACTCTCACGTAAAATACCAGTTACACAGAATCTTAACATCACTGACAATCTAGTAGATGCTGCGACAGTAAGTACTCAGACATTTAAAATCCAGTTTATTCAAATTAAATTGTTCATATTTAAATTATAACTTTGGTCATATTTAAAATGTTCCATTAAGACTAGATCTCATTAATGTATTGTAGATCGGAGAGTGGAACCTTCAAGGTTTACCAAATGATGAACTTTCTATTCAAAATGGAATTATTGTAACAAAGGCACCAAGATTTCCTTTGCTCATTGATCCACAAAGTCAAGGTATAAGTTGGATCAAACATAAAGAAAAAGAATTTGATTTGCAGGTAAATATGCTTTACATTTTCACTTTTTACTTAATCCTTTTAAAGCCAACGAAAATATTTTCATTCTGTTCCAAAAAGGTCAATGCTTAAATAGCACATATATGCCAGAAAGGCCATACTGTGGACCATATGTTATCATGATGAAGCAAAAATATGCAATGCTAGTAGATCTGCAATATGGAGTATAAAACTAAATAGAAAGAAATTCCTAGCTGTCAAAACTAGGCCTGCTTGTTTTTACGAAATAACAATAAATATAACATAATACTAACTAAAAGCATTTCTAGATATTGTTATGGTTAATAACACAAGCTATGATTGTTTGTATTATTTTAAACAATTTTTATATAAGTTACTTAAAAAAAATAATTGTATATTATGCAAAAGGATAACAAGCCATTATATCGGCTCAAGGCCATTTTTAGAGTTATTAACCTGAGCTAATATATAAGCTGATGGCCATAAAAGGATTAAGCATATATTACTTAATAAATCTCGGACATCATTTATTATTTCTTCATTTTAATTATAATTAAATTTAATAGTAAACAGTTGAATAAAACTTTAATTTTAGTTTGAAATATTTGAGTTTTAAAAATCTATAAGTTGTAAGTTAACAATATAAATCACCTCTCTATGTTCTGCTGTAGTAAAATAAATAATTACTTTATATGTTTACTTACTTCTTCTTGCTGGGATCCAGCACTTAGTGCCGTCAATGATCTGAAGTTCATTAAAAACCATCTTTGCGGGGAACCAGAGATTTCTGTTTGTGAGTATACTGGAGGGACTATTGACCCATTAACCATTCTTTTTAACACCTCTTCATTAGGGCACTGGAGTAAGACATGATCCAACATCTTTTCTGTAATGTAGTTAATTACCTTAGAGGTTGTCCTCAGTCCGTATTATAGTTATGGCTACAGCACTGTTTCGCCGAACACTGTCGGCTTCGTCAGGCCCGCACTAACACATAGACACGTTATACAAACACAAAGCATATAATGAGTAATAAATTAATTTATATTACCTTATAGTTCCGTCTTGTGACTTTGTTGTCTTTATTACAAAGACGCGTTTCGGAGACGTATCTCCATCTTCAGTAATTTCACTCCGTAGAGGTCGTTAAAACATTAAACATCACAAAAACATTGACACTGTACACACAATTAAATAAATACACATATACATTGATTTTAACATTTTTATACATGCGCACGGTTTCATGGTTCGCGAACTACTGGCATTACGGTGAGGCCAAGGTTATCTGGCTATTGGTTGGTCTTATCAGTTTATTTATAACTCATTGCCGTCTCAAATAATGCGTTTGATTGTTTTGTTAAAATCAACGTATATGTGTATTTATTTCATTGTGTGTACAGTGTCAATGTTTTTGTGATGTTTAATGTTTTAACGACCTCTACGGAGTGAAATTACTGAAGATGGAGATACGTCTCCGAAACGTGTCTTTGTAATAAAGACAACAAAGTCACATGATGGAACAATAAGGTAATATAAATTAATTTATTACTCATTATATTATACAAAGTGACTTGGACACCAAACAATGAACATTATAACAAAGCATATAGTACAATCTGATTCCCATATAAAATGCTCCTGCCTCGTAGACATACAGGTGATGCCTGGATATTGGAGAACATGTTCGCCTCATGTTGCAAAATTCTATCTTGAAATATATGTTTATTTGCATAAATAAAACTCAGCAACTCATAAACATAAATTCAAGACATTGGGATAATGCACATTACTTAAGAAAGGCTTACATGATTTTCTATATAAGGCCTGCTCCTACCATAATTATATGTTTTTGAATTTTAAATATAGTGTGTGCCTCAGGACAATTGCTCCACAATATTATGGCATAATTTAAAAGAGAATGCATAATTTATAGGTTTTAATGTAATTTTTAAAGATTTAAACATATTGGGAATTTTTTTCTTGTGTGAAACAATTCCAAATCATTTGTTTTTAATACATATTTAATTTATAAAATATTTCTTTCTTTTTAACAGGTTACATCTTTAAATCACAAATACTTCCGTCAACATATTGAGGATTGTTTATCACAAGGACGTCCTTTACTAATAGAAGATGTTCTGGAAGAACTAGATCCTGCTTTGGATCAAATCCTTGAGAAAAATTTTATAAAAGTTGGCAATTCTCTTAAGGTAATAAGCAATAATTTATGGAAATGAAATAGGTAATCTTCTTCTATTTAAGTAAATCATTGCAATTAATTTCATTATTCATTTGAGTACATTCTTCTTGGCACTGACACATTTCAGATGAACTCCATTTTCAAAAACTGTTTATATACTGCTTTGTCCCCAGGTCTTATGTAATCCTACCTATAGACTCTTCCCCCCTTGTATGACTGACTAACACTGTGCTGCAATGTTATTGGTTAAGTTCCCTTAGTTGCCGTTTCAGTTACCCTTTATTCAATAATGTTAGATTATTAAACATTATATTTGACTGATTATTTATTTGCACACCTATACTAATAAATCTGTAGGGGCGTTTATGTTTGTCCTCTTAGATCTTAATAACTTTTGAACAAATTTTAATGAGATTTGGTACAATCATAGTTTCCGCTCAGAAAAAGGTTTTAAGATTGAGTTTTTTGACATCTCAATAAGAAAGTCAGTTATGATAAAAGAAAAGTTGTCTAATGTATTTTTTCCATAAGGTAATGGCAGCGTTAAAGGTTGATCATTGTTTGCTATAATCACAGCATCTACTGGACCGATCTCAGTGAAATTTTGTAAACTTATAGTAGTACTTTCAAAGAAGGTTTTAGATTTTGTTTCATGTTGATATCTTAAAAAGAATCTGCATTATTACAAAAAATATAAATCTGTGACTGTCAACATTTGTGCATGGACAGTAAATAAATCACAAATACTCACTTATAACAGCTGATTATTAAGTCCATCAGCTTTAACACAATATAGGTTCAACACAAAGATAAGTTAGAATAAAATGTATATATATATATTTGTTTACTTTTACTATTATATTGCAACATAATGTTAAGTCTATATATGATTTTAAAAGTATAGTATAAAGTCCTTCTTATGTCTTCAATTTTGTATTATGATCATTTTTCTGTACTGCTTAGTTTAGAATATTTCTCAGTGATTTCTTGAAATCCAGCGCTTTAGTCAAATCAATGTTTATTCCCATCATTTTTAATTCTGTCTAGCTGTCAAGCCTACACGTCACCTCATGCCTTTGTTATTTCCTCCCGAAATCTACCATTGTTTAATGTTGGTGTGTCTTTTCCCCTTAAAATAAAAATGATGTGCTATCCTGCCATGCTTACTAGAAAAACTTTTAGTTCATTTTATCGTTTAGAAATGTTCCGTTTTGTGTTAATTACCGAGTTCACTTAGTTAAGTGTATAAGTATTATATGGAGTCACAAGATTATTTTAACGAAAAGAAGGTTGATGTACGATTTGTGTCAAAGGTTGTGGTAAAAGAGTTTATTCATGTGTAAAATATCGTCCATTCATATGGCAAATAAAGTACAAAGATATATAAATTAACAAAAGTCTGAAGTGGCTCATTAAATGTATTTAAATCCATTCCTAATTTTTAAAATCATGGTGTTCTGAAAACTGATAGTTCCTTCAGTAACATGTCAATGAACTGTTCACGCTCTGATAACCACTTTTTTATCCATGTTTTGTATTTTCTTTTTCTCTTAAATAAATCTCAGAAACCACCTGTTTCCAAGCCGTCATGGTATAAAAGTAAGAGTACTACTAATTTGACACAATCCATCAGGATTTTATAACAGGACAGCTAATCCTTTCAAAGGATAAGAATCATCTTAAAATTAAAATAAAGTAGCCATACACTGACACACATTCCCTTCAGTTACTATGATCTTGAAAAACTGAAAAAATTTACCTTTCATGGATGAGTAGCGACAGGAAAATTTGGAGTGGCACTAACCATCAGGATAAAATGTCAGGAAAGATTTCAATAAATAGTTTTGTGTTAGTGGCGATAATAATTTTATTAATCCTTACAATTATGTGATAGGAAATCAGGTTGGAAAAGAATGTTAGTGAATAGGTATATTGTCTATGTTCAGTCAAAATATTGTAAGTTCCCTTCCTCTAACAGTACGCACAATATATGAGAAGGATTAAAACTGTGTTTTTAAACATTCCTCTTCTGAAAAACTTTGTTCTCTAAATTTTTTGCACCTTAAACACTTTGCGCTATAGGCACATCTGTTTAATGTAAAGTACAGTGCTGTATATAACCAGAATGAATGAAAATGATTAAATAAGAATGAATGTTTGTACATTTTATATACATCCTAGTTATTTACTAAACATCTCCTTTATTATCTTACATTATGTGATAACCACAGGTGAAAGTTGGAGACAAAGAAATGGATGTAAATGTTGACTTTAGACTGTACATCACAACAAAACTTGCTAATCCTTCCTACACACCTGAAGTCTCTGCAAGGACATCAATAATTGATTTTACTGTTACTATGAAAGGTATGTAGTCAAGTCCTTAACTGAAATATACAATCTATTAAAAAATATTGCTATAAATTAATTGAAAAATTATTTAATATCATACAGGTCTTGAAGATCAGTTATTAGGTCGTGTGATATTAACTGAGAAGAAAGAATTGGAAACAGAACGTACAAATCTTATTCAAGATGTTACAAGTAACAAACGTAAGATGAAAGAACTGGAAAGCAACCTGTTATATAAACTCACAACAGTTCAGGTAAAATTTATATATTGTGTTTTGAAAACGAGAAGCTCAAAAATGTGAAACATTATACCAGAAAACTAAGACTTTATTTTGAACATTTAATGTTGAATATCTTGAAAATAATTAACACAAAATATTTACAAGTGACAAAAGATTTCCGTTTTAACGAAAAACAATGTTTTTAAAATATTTTTTTTACAGGTCAAAGGAACAGTTATCAATAAAAAACTATAATTTATTTATTTTATTTTTTAATTGCCTACAACAACGAAACCAATATATTATGGAATTTTGATCATTATTAAAAATAATAATATAATTCATTGCCCTGAAATGTACAAAAAATGAAAATGTTTCCCTTAATTGTTTCAAAATGGTGACGGTTATTTCAATACAAAATTTATATAATATGTGTCCATAATTTATGTCCCCATAAGTTGGTAAAATTACATATTAATAAATAAATATTTCTAACTAAATTTGTAGAAAATTAAATTTAGTACAGGGTGGGCAACTAAACCCTGTACATATATAAACTTACTACTTTGCTTTTACTTCGAGCTAAGTGCGTTGTTTGTGAATTTATTCACAGCAACGTATAATTAACAATTAATATAGTGAATATTTTGTGACACAATGTCATTATTACCAAATGCAGTATTAATCACTATTCAACCAAAAATTCCCTGTGCTACTTTTCAAGTGAGTAAAAATGGTTATTTATAACTGATTTTTTGCTCATGTATTTCTTGTAGGAAAATGGTCCCTCTCATATTAAATTCTTGGAAATATAACATAAAATGTTTTAAAAGATACTTAAAGAATTTGTACCATAAGCTCTTTCCTAAGTTTAAATCTTATTTGATCCAAATTGAGTTTTTAATGACACCGATGAAGGCTCATTTTTGTTCTTTTCCTCTTATTCCAGATCCTTAATTTTTGTTTTATTAGTGATTTAGCACTCTGGCGTGGGACATTTAATCTTTACATTTCACCAAATCAGTACAATTTTTAATAATAATGCCATGGACGATTTTTAAAATTTTGTTTACAGATAATTCCAAAACTGATTTTTGGAAAGATGCTAATCCATACTTTTTGTTTAGGTCCTTAAAAACAGTAAACAATTTGATAAAATCATCAATTTTGAGAAAATAGTTATTTGTGGTTTTTTTCCCCCTTATGACATCTATGATAAGAAAATTACTGTCATCATGACAACTTTCAATTTAAATTATAGATAAACATGATGTTATCATGATAACATTCAAATTCAATGACCAAATCATCATACCGCTAGAGTGTATATACAAATATTTATATATTTTTATATTGTATAATCTGCAAATAATGTTTATGTAATCCCCAATCTCATACATAATCTTTAAAGTTTCTGTTTTAATTTTTGTTGTTATATTTTTTTACTATAAACTGTATATAGGGCTCTTTGGTTGATGATGAGAGTGTTATCGCTGTCCTCAATGTAACAAAAGACACTGCAACATCTGTCCGTGAGAAACTGAAAATTGCTGCTGCTACTGAAATTAAAATTAATGCAGCGAGAGAAGAATTTCGTCCAGTTGCCACTAGAGGCAGTGTGTTATATTTCTTGATTGTAGAGATGTCTATGGTGAACTGTATGTACCAAACTTCACTTGTCCAGTTCTTAGAGAGATTTGATATATCCATGGCAAGGTAATAAATAGTAATTAATGTATTCTATATCATTATGTACAGAAATTTACTAGATAGTAACTATTTCAAATGAGTTTTTAAAACAATGAAGACATCATCTCATGTGTCATTAAGAGGACAATATTTTTTTCTTATAATTTTTGCCCAAAGTTAAAAATATTTGGAGATATATTCAGCATTAAAATTTGAAAGGCTGCTACTTTTTAAGTATTCAAAAGTTTTGGTATTTGGAATATTAGTGAAGGACCATTTACATATTTAAATAGGTCCTAAACTTGATTGGCTTGTGTTATAAATATATATTTTATTTTATTAAAATGAAGGTTTAATGACAGCAGTCAAGTTACAATTTAACTTGCAATTTTTCAAAGTTTGAGTCAATCTTCACATTTCATTAAAATTTGAAGTTATTGATGAAGCTAATTTGGAAAAATTGTCTTTTATAACAACTCCATGATTGATGTTTCGGTTTTTTACTGATAACTCATGAACTGGTTACATTTCAACAAAATTCGATCAAAATCATATTCTTTTTCTTATAATAGCTATCCCTAAATTTTGAGATCATTTAAATAAAAATATATTCCACAATACCAAATTTGGTTAAAATCAGTCCACACATGTTTGGGTGTAGAGTCAACATATAACATGCGACAGACAGACATAAATGTGTTACTTAAACACTTTTCTTCTTTTTTTTTTACTATAGGACATCAAAACCGATATATCCACAAAAAACTTGATGTAAATTTATTTTCCATCACATAACTAAATGTATACTACGTATATGTGAGAAATTAAAATATATAATTTATGGTAAATTTTTATTTGAATAAAAAGTAAATAAATTAAGATTTATGTATTGAAAAAATATACATACTTTTTTAACATACTTTTCTGGCAGTATAATTTTCATCCTTAACATTTTTTATTTTTCCAAATTTTTATTAATGTTTGTTTTTTGTAGTCAGGTCAACTCATGCTGGGTTACAAAAAGTCATTTTTATATAAAGTGATGTCAGTTTTACAAGAATTGTTGTGAATTTATATTTAATAAATACATTTAATCTAATTTTTCCCCTAAATAATAGACAAACAAAATATTTAACAAGTGAACAAATTTTCATCTCAAATACTAAAATAATCTTTAAAATTTTGTTAACAGAAGAATTTTTCCTAATTAAAATAGACTTTTAAAAGTTGTCTTTTAGTAAAATAAATGTATTTTTTTGTATGTGATAGATCTGAGAAGAGTTTAGTGGCAAGTAGACGCATTGTTTTCATCATCGAATACCTGACGTATGAAGTGTTCAAGTACAAATGCAGAGGCCTGTATGAGAATCACAAATATCTTTTTACCCTTCTTCTAACTCTAAAAGTTGATATTCAGCGCAAACATGTTTCACATGAAGAGTTTCAGAACTTTATTAAAGGTACTTGATACACTTAATATATGTCACATAAATATTTCACCTCCCTCTGTGTCAATGACTGCTATCTTTTGTCTGCATTGTTGAATCAAAAATGATATTCGAATGACAGTTATCATTTAACACATTTTACAGGTCTAACTTTACTGCTTTATTAATCCCAAAATCCTCAAATATTCATATATCAACCTTTCTGACATGAGCTTAATACCATCACATTTTTCTGAAAGTCTTTGTAACTGTGGCCATATTACCAAACAAGTGGTATAATTGGACTTCAAGGAATTCTTCTTCTTCTTTGGTGTTCTCTTAATCACTTGTTAAATTAATGATCTGTCTGTCGGTCGATCTGAGTGCAATACTTTGCTTAACTCCTCCTGAAATACATACATTTTTTAATAAACAAATTATAGAACAATATTGCTGTAAATCAAAAACATATTTTATATTAAAAGTAATACATAAAGTTCAAATTTCAAGTGAGAGTTCATAAAGTTTTATCTCTTATTTAATTCACTAATAGAAAATGTCTCATACTACTTATGATGTTACGTCTGAAAGTTCATTTTTACTCAAACTCTTTGGAACAATAGTTCTCTTATTTAAGTTATTATACCTGTTTTCTTTACAAAAGTCCTTTTATTTTATTTTACATGATTTTTATTTATTTAAATAATTAAGCTATTAGTCTCAGCTTTTAAATTAATAAATTTAATTTACTTAATTATTCATGTTAAAATTATAAAAAACTCAATTTTATGCTCATACCAAGGCGTAAGTTTCACTGATTCTACTTTAAAGTTCAATGTTAAAAAAAACTATTTTCAGTATTAAATATACTGACCTCTAGGATGGTTTGGTTAAATATTTTTTTATACTTTTTGCAATTGTGTTCCCACAAATAGCCAGGAAAGTATTGTGGTCAAGCTGAGCAGTCACACATACCCAAGTAAATCTACGAAAACTGGAGTTTACCCTGATCCTGAGTTTGTATATTAGAGTCTAAAGTCACCCTTAGACACACAACTGTAGGTATATGTTGTTCCACTCTTTGATATTTCAAGGTCCATTTTTTATAAAGTGATGATGACAGAGATTTTTTTGCATCTAAACAACAAGGAAAAACTCTAAGTGGTAGGTTCGCAGTATCATTATTTAATAAAAAACAAACCTTAAAAGTTATTCAGAAAATTTTCCATATGGAGCTGAAAAGATTGGGAAACTCACATCAAAATTTTCACACCATTCCATTATTTTTCTTTGAATTTTCGTATTAATAAATATTTAAGTCTAATAATTTAATAAAATTTACATTAGCTGAAATGAACCAAACATGGATTCTCATAAGTTGATTAATGTTTATAATATAAGTATTATTATGTAGGAGGAGCAGCTTTGGATTTGAATGCTTGCCCACCTAAACCTTCCAAGTGGATAACAGACTTGATGTGGTTGAACCTTGTTCAGCTGTCAACATTGCCTCATTTCAAGTTTATTCTCAATCAGGTGATCAAAAGTTTCAATTTTTATTACCATCAACAAATTGTAAAAATAAATTAAAATTGTAAGTTTTTTGGCAAAATTTACTTTAAAGTTCATGAAATAATTTTTTCAGAATTAATTTAGTATTTAAAAAAGAATTAATGGTAATTTAATATAGCTCCAAGTGTCAAATTATTATTTTGTAGTACAGTAAACCTTCGATACACTCGATACTTTGACACAGGAACCTGTCCAGACACGTCACAAAGCGTGATGTTTGAGCATTCTGCCACTTCCAGTGTTAAATTAACAATAAAGGTTTGATAATGTACTCAAAAGAAAGAAAATGAATACACATGCAGTATCACTTTCCACTCATAATGGTATCTTGCTTGCAAAATTTAATACAGACTAAAAATATTAGCAGGAAAAAAACTCATTAGGATAAAAACATGGAGTTGATTGACAGTTATCACAACATACATGTTTCTCATTAACCTGTACAATATTTTTAGATGAGGAGTGGGGCTTTATTTGTGTAAATGAACTGGTCTCAGTAAGAAAAACAAGAATTGAATATAACAGTTTCCTATGAATAAAACTACTTTGTACATAACCAAATGAAATGACATTCACTACTGCAGCATTTTCCAAACTTGATACACTGTTTGATACACAGTTGTCTTAAAACTGTACTACTGTACACAGTTTTATTTCAAGTTCAATAGCTATAAATAAATCAATGAAGTTTTATACATGAAAATGAAAGTTAAAATGTGATTTTTTGGTAATTTCATAATGCTCGGATTCACACAGAATAATACAGAAATTGTTTTTACATCCCCTTGTGCACCGTTTCTATTTTTACAAACCGAACTTTCAAACTTTTTTTGACTACCTCGGTTAAAGTGTCGAACTATCGAAGTTTTACTGTATCAACAAAAATTTCAGAAAATATTATATATATATATGTGTGTGTGTGTGTGTGTGTGTGTGTGTGTGTGTGTGTAGTTTTATGCTTAATTTAGTTGCTTTTAGATCCCACAAAGTGAGAGGCAGTGGAAAGCTTGGTATGACAAACCTGCACCTGAAGATGAACCTATGCCTGATGGATATGAATCACTGGATGCATTCCGCAGGCTGCTGATGGTCAGGTAAAAACGATTATTGCCATATTTAAATATTTTCTAATTTATAAAGTAATATTTTTATATTTGGTTAATGAAAACAAGGAGGATTATTTTTTGTATTAATTTTTTTAAACAAATCCTGTGACAAAATATATTGTAGTATTTAATTTTTTTCATTTATCCAGCTTTTCCCTTAATTACAAAGCTTGGCATTCCCAATAATAATATAGAAATTATCAACACATCACAATAGATAACTAGTGATGATACAAAAATACTACAACAAAAAATGTGTATTTTTAATATTTTGTGTACTTCAGGAAAATTACCCCACAATATTGTACCAAAAATTTAAGAGAGAATGGAAATATCTGTAATAAACAGATTTTACAGAGATTCTTTTTCCATTTGGCTAGAAACTACCTGTATGGCATAACATGCAGAATTTAGTTTTTAGACAGTATTTCCACATGGTCTTTCCATCCTACATAAGAGTACAATTTGATTCCCGTATTAAGGTATATCTGCATAGAGAAGAATTTTTACAGTTTCTATAATTATATATTTTAAAACTAATCATAAATTTTAAGTAAAATAAATAAGTCTCAAAGTAGTTATTATTCAGTTAACTATTTCCAAAATAACTAGAAAATAATATGTGGCATGTTCTGAAAGTAAGTGTCTTTAGGCTATTTAAAGAAATGTTAATCTTTATTTCGAAATAATTTGGATAGAATAAAACTCGAACACAAGATCTCACAAAAATTACGACTTAATCAAAGAAGTTTAAACAACAATGTCGCCATCCTCAGTGATGTTTGAGCTACAATAACTAAACTATAGCCAATTCCAAATATTTTGATTTTTTTTTTTAAATGCTATAATTTAAACTAATTTTCTACATAATTTCAAACAAAATAAAGACATGAGTTATAGTGTGCGATCAGTTTCTAAATACTCTCTTTAGAGAAATGATCCCACCACTTGTGAAGACTGTGAATGTTACACATATTTTTGATATTATCTCTGACCAACAAGAAATCAATTCAAATGCAGTGTGGTGTTTACCTCTTCAATCCAGGGTGCAGTAGATCTTGGGGTTCCGTAGCATTGCGTGTTGCTGCATATCAGGTTATAGATTGCTGTACCTAATCCTAATCTGTTTAGCCTTTTCCCCCCACCTCACTAGTTGTCATGCGCCGAAGTGGTCCACTTTCAATAGGCTAAAGTACAAAGTTGGCTTGGTAACAAGAAAATTTAATTTCTTTGTCCAGCAAAACTAGACTCAACCTTTGAAACGGATTTAACCATTCCAGTCCATAGACTCAATAAAATGTATCCTTTGTTATTTTACACTGTAAGAATTTTATTTAATTTTAAATTATACCTCTTTAAGTGCAATGTTACTGATCCATAGCATTGCTATATGGACCACCAGTGTTCGTGATATCTCTTGAAAAATAAGCGGCAAAGAGTAACATATTATCATACGATTTACACTATTGACCGATGGTACTTGGTAGAACTCCATTTTAATGAAAAACAAACACAATATTTAGTAAATTCTACAATTTATTTGAGTCTTGCCGACCATGGTTTCGCCAACAACGGCATTTACAAGGCAGCTTAACAAAGACTAAGGAAAAATTTGCTTAATTTATTAGAAATGTTAGAGATTAAGAGAATAATTTGTAAAGACTCCAAACTAGTACTTAATGATCAGGTGGAATTTTTGTCAAATTCACCGTTGTTAAAACCATTGTCTTCCGTATGACCACATGTTTCCCTTGCTCTTACCCCCCCCCCCCCCTACCCTAGCTAAGTAACTGTTCTTCCTTTTGTAGTAATAATATGTTAGTTTCTATATTTTTCCTTAGTCTTTGTTAAGCTGCCTTGTAAATGCCGTTGTTGGCGAAACCATGGTCGGCAAGACTCAAATAAATTGTAGAATTTACTAAATATTGTGTTTGTTTTTCATTAACATATTATCAATAGAGTAAAGGCTGGCTTTGAGAATTATCTAGGCTTACCTCACAGTATCAGAGATTGTCATGTGTGCCTCCTATAGATTTGTTGGCTGTAGAAAGGACTGAAGTTTTCGAAGGGTTAATGTTGATACCACAATAGCCCACAAAATTAAAGGAAAAGATAAAGAAGTGAAGAAGTGGTGGGACTTATACTAGACAGGTAGAGAGGTGCACAAATTTATCTCTAATGTAGAAAAGTGATGTAACAGCAAGAAGTTAATTACCACCTAACTCAAGAGCTTACAGGCATGTGAATTTTAAAGACTACCTAAAATAGTTTAAAAATTGTGATGCTTGGTAGACAATACCATAGATGCGCTATTTGATTGTGAGGTATGGCAGCCCGAAATAGAAAATCTTTCTCAAGAAATAGAGGTGTGCTTATCACTTGAAAACATGCTTTAGATGCTAACTGATTCAGTGAATTTTTAAAATTATTTAAGTGGATAACTGGAATGAAATAGCAAGCTACTTTCAACAAAAAAGAAGCAGACTTTGAAGAAGATCTAGACTGCTGTAGATGAAGATATGGACCTTACTCTTCGAAGTAATGTCAGAAGGTGGTCTTCAGAAATAAATTGATGTTTGTTTATTAAATAAGTAATCAAATTATTCTTGCTTAGGAATTAATTTTAAGTTTATGATTCCAGAGCTTGGTGCCCAGATCGTACTTTATCTCAGTCCAAAAAGTATGTTAGTTCCAGTATGGATACACGATATGCAGAACCAGTCATCTTGAACTTAGATGTGTTGTTGTCTGAGTCTCGATCATTAACCCCAATGATTGGGTTCCTTAGTATGGGTTCTGATCCCACTCCATTGATTGAAACAGCTGCAAAGAGGAGAGAAATTGAATGTAAATGTATTTCTATGGGACAAGGTCAGGAAATCCACGCAAGAAAATTGATTGCTCTTTGTATGGTACAGGTAAGTTCGATTTCTTTATTTTGAGTACAATCTTCTGCCAATCCTAGTTTTGTCTTGGCAGAAGATTGTGTCAAACTAATTACATACATCCTAGCAGATATATTTTATAATAATTTGACTTTGTTGTATCTAAAGAATTTATGTTTAGTGTAAGAGTTAAATCTCTAGAGGTAAGAAATAGAAGCTAAAGTAGGTATAAAATATGAGCTAATGTCATTGTTTTAAATAATTGAATAAATAATATAATAGTATAAAAGGAACAGAGTGATCACTTCTATAAAATAATTTCTGTAATTTATTATATTTATATGGTGATATACCAAAAATACCATACCAGCATTGTTAAATTAATTAAACATTATATTTGTGTTTTTTGTCAAACTTTTAATGTTTTAATACCCTATGATGGATGATAAATATCTGAAACATGTGCTATGTATAAGTAATTGAAAACAACTTTGGACTGCAATCCAAAATGTATGTACACACGCATAATTTTATGTACATTTGATCCTTTTCTTTCTGTGTTAGGGTGGCTGGGTACTATTACAGAACTGCCATCTGGGATTGGAATATATGTCGGAACTATTTACTGTGCTTGTTGAAGCTGAGAATGTGCATTCAGAATTCCGTCTTTGGATTACAACAGAACCTCACGACAGGTTTCCCATTTCCTTACTACAGATATCTCTAAAGTTCACTAATGAGCCTCCACAAGGTACTTCATTGTAAAATAATCAACTGTACCTTATTATTGAAGTAATAATTGTAATGTTTGATGTTGTATTTAAAGTAAACAACTTCGCAGGGGAGGTGTAGAGTAGTTACATCTAATAAGAGGGGGTTGGTAACATTTGCAGTCCCCAGTCAAACACTCACAACATATAAACTCTCATCTACATAGAGTTTAATAGGGCACATAGCCTATTAGATTAGATTTTGTATGGATAGGAAACACAGGCTTACCTTGGAAAGTGGTCCTAGTGTAAGCTTGGGACATCTCCAACCAATAAAATACAAATAAGTAATAAAATAAGTTATTAAGGAATTAGATTCATATATTAATAATTAAGAAGTTCACATAAAAATTTAATGGCATTGTCACTGGTTATTTGTACATGGACTTATTAGAGACTACTCATATATTAGAAGGTATAATGATGATAATGTCTTTTTCCAACAAGATGGCGTGCCACCAAATTACTCCATCACTTTTCTCGACCTAGTTACTTGAGTTTCATTGAAACACCTAACCTGACACCCATGGATTTCTTCTTCAATTAGTTTGTCATATATTACTGTCTTCAGCAAGGATAAGCAAGCCATATTCAGTAAACAGCATTTGGCTGATCCATTTACTGAGATTGTCAGGTGTGCAGGAGCGTCAATGTGTCTAGTATCTCTTATACAGCTTTTATAATAATAAATAATAAAATAATTTTGTTTTAAAAGTATTTCAACTGTGAGTCATCTTATGAATACTCTTATTTATAGTCCTATTATGAACTTGCATGAAGTTATGGTAATTGTAAAGAAATTATTATTATTGTGTCATGTAATATCTCAAATTAAAAGAATAATTCATATTTTCAAAATATTAGAAGTACAACATCTTTTGTGTTTGAAAACAGGTATTAGAGCTGGATTAAAGAGCACATATGGTACCATGAGTCAAGATCTACTAGACTATAGCAGTGCTCCACAGTATCTACCCATGATCTATGCAGTCTCTTTCTTACATACAGTTGTTCAGGAACGCAGGAAGTTTGGTCCTCTGGGATGGAATATTCCTTATGAGTTTAACTTTGCAGATTGGTATGCTTCTTGTATGTTCATACAGAATCATCTCGATGAAATCGACCCAAAAGTTGGTGTTAGTTGGAATACAGTTAGGTAGGAAACAAGTATATTTTTATATAATTTATTTACTTTTGATTTTGATAAATATACATTTATTTGTATAGAAACGTCACATAAATATACATTAACTCAACAAAAATATGCATATTACAATAAATTATACTACAATATTGTAAATGCACACAAACCCTACTGCCAAGTGGACTCTTCATCTCAAATTAGCTTAACCTTAGTTTTCAGTTTGTTCAACATAATAAGCTCACTGGGCTTGAGTGTCATTTTTAATCAACTGTAATGAGCTACACGTGTGGGAAAAAAATCACAAGTTTAGTTTATTACAGTCTATCAAATTAATGAAGTTTACCAATAAAAAATAATGTCTTTGCTCTTATTGTTTTGTAAAATTAGACCTTTACACCTTCAATTAAAACCATTGACTATAAATTTTAGTATTGTTATCATTAATTGTCCTGTAGGACTCGTTATATTAAATAACTTATTTACCTTTGTTTTTTCCACAGTCCTTCTTTGTTCACTTCTTGTTCACTCCTTCGATTACATTGTTTTGCCTCTGATTCAAGAATTATCAAATCTCATTTATTGTTTATTTTTATATTTAAATTGATTCACTGTCTGTCAATTATTTATTATAAATAAAACATATAAATACAACACTTAACTTCAACATTTAAACATTTTTTTTAATTTTTGGTACATATGTGTGTCCTCGTTCATGTCTTAGTTGATACAATGTTGTATTTATATGTTTTCATAAATGTGGTGTATATGTGTTTTATTTATCATAAACAATCAGGATACGTTAAATCAATACAAGTATAAAAATAAACAATAAATGAGATTTGATAATATCCGAATAAGATGTGAAACGACATACTCGAAGGAGTGAACAAGAAGTGAAGAAAGAAAGACTGTGAGCAGGAAAAAAAACAAAGGTAAATACTTATTTATAAATTTGAGGGAAGAAAGAATAGCTTAAAATAGATTATCCCTACTAGATTTCTTTATTATAACTGTTGGATTTTTATAGGTACATGTTGGGTGAAGTACAATATGGAGGTCGGGTGACTGATGATTTCGATAAGCGACTCCTTGTCACATTTGCAAAGGTTTGGTTTTCAGAAGCTATGTTCTCAGATACTTTCTGTTTTTATACAGGATATAAAATCATCACATATAAATACTTGTCTGAATATTTGGCAGCAATAGATGAAATGCCACCTTCAGATCCTCCCCAAGCTTATGGATTGCATCCTAATGCTGATATAACGTAAGTATATAGATAGATATTTACCAAATAACATTAGAAAACACGTTTATGTCATAATTTGTCAAGTTTGCAAGAATTCGAAGTTTGCAATGTCTTCTATTCTACTAAACTCACAGTTCATGAGGACTTAATTGCCCACCCATACAAGCGACAGTTTTGGTTTCAGTATTTACTGAAATGGCCCTTGTAAGCATGGGACATCTTCCAACCAATAATAAATAATAAAACAATAAATATTAAGCTTAAATAATATACAAGTAATGTCAATAGATTAATAATATTCAGAATAAACATTATATAGAAATAAGAAAGTGTAAAGTGCTCTTAAACAAAATTTAAATGATTTCTAAATCAATGTAAAATACACATAAAGTTTAAATTTTGAACTGTGCGCGCCGATAAACCATCTGACGTTGTACAAGTCCGTGCCTAGAGGAAATTGAACCCCAGCGAGATTTCCCATGATCCTCAGCAAGCAGCGTCTTCTAGAAGTGTGGCTTTCTCAGTCTTGGTCAGGATTCAACATGGAGCAGTCATGATATGGGACGACTGTGGAGACTCAAATTTAGCAGACTCATGGCGGAATAATAGTATTTGGGAAGTTGAACCAAATACAAATGGTTGGATAAACAGTTTGTGAGTAGAGTGGACTAATTTAAAACTAAATAATCACGAGATAAAGTGAATTAAAAGAAGTGTTAAAAACTCGATTATTTGAACTTAATATACATATTTGAATCTCATGTTCATAATGATAAATTTTAGTTTTAATTAATTCTCCTATGGAGAGAGATGATATGTTTTCTTTAATCTTAATAAAAGGAAGGTTTCTTGTTTTTAAAATGTCTGGCTAGATTAATTTGTGTTAACCTGTACCACGTTGTAGAAATGGCTGCTAGTACGAATGAGTTTGATACCCTACCCTTCAGGTAAATAGTAATGATTTTGATATAAAGTTTGTAAGAACGCAGACTTACAACTATAAGTAATCTAACTTTTATTTAAAAGCTCTTAAAGCACTTCATATATGTTACACCCTGTCCGGCATTAAAGCGATTAATGTTTATATGATGTGTTTTATTTATAAAATGATAGTTTTATAATATTAATAATTAACATATAATTATTAAATCATTTCAGTAGGTAGTTTTTGTATTGTAGTAGAAACTTGTTTGTAACCTAAACATCAAAATGTCAAACAGAATATCTTCCGAACTTCATTTCATTTAATTTATTTGATTGTGATTGACAATACAACAATACGACAAGTCTAAGCCTTTACATCAAGCTTGTCTAACGCCAATTAATTATGTCATCTGTGTGTTACTCTCGTGTTATGGGTGTTGCCAATAATTTTTTTTTTTCCATAGTGCTTATCAAACAGGACATGTTATGAATTGCTTTAAATGGTTTTATCAGAATTATTGGTGTTTTTTCTTTTCAGATACCAGAGTAATACAACTATCAGTGTATTGGACACAATTGTTTCTATACAACCAAAAGAAGCCGGTGGTGGCGAAGGTGAGTCGAGAGAGTCTGTAGTTACACATTTAACACTAGACATGTTGTCTAAACTGCCTAAGGATTATGATCCTTTTGAGGTCAAAGAGAGGTGAGTTCTTTTCAGATTAATAACTAACTATATCATATCCATATTTCTGCAATGAGTAGGATACTTTAGTTATAGTCAAATTCTTAAGTAGTAACTTAATGGAGTAATTAGTGTAAATAAAGGGGAGGAAAATCATCCTTATGTATAAGAATATTAATTTAATTTAAATATTGAGAAAAATAAAGTTTATGGTCATCAAATTAATAAAATTATCAATATATATGTATAGAACAATTTTTTGATTATTTTTACAACATAGTAATGTGTTTGTATGGATGAAAGGATGTTCATGCAATTATTGTATTTATAAATAAAATTGTTTGCTTACACAACACACAAACACCCACATTTCTGTTACAGTATGCTATAAGGTTAGCTTGTATTTTTCGTTGGCTATACTAATGACTATGGCTAACAGTATATATTAGTAGTTGTATTTTCTCTCTATACGTATATTTTAAATACTTTTTTTTTTCAAATTTTTGAATTGTGTGTAAATTTTATATAAACACCGAATGGAAACATATAATTATATAAAATTTATAATTTACTATTTATTGCAAATATGTATTTATTAGATATTTCAACTAATTATCTTAAAACGGTGAAATAAGACAGAAAACTATCTTATATTTATTCACAAGTTTTATTTATTCATAAATTCTTTCAACAATTTAGTCTACAAATAAACATATAGTTTATAATTTAGTTGCCTTGATAAATAAAATAATTTTTTTTTTTAATTTTGAGATTTCTTGAGTTTTGGGTTTTTGAGGCCTTATTAATAATATATTTGCATCTTAATTATAACATATTAACATACAACATATATAACATAAAAAAATTAAATATGTTATCGGCTAAACCCAGCTTAATTATCTTACAAAGAATTCCTTATACTATTTGTTCAGAGTTCAAAATTTGCTGAATATGAGATGAGTTAATTTAGAAGGTTCACAAATTTTGATAAGTTAAAATTTAAGTCGATTCTCAAAAAGCAAATAGTCACTAAATTTGGAGTCTAAGAAATTATGGCCGGATATTACCTTTTGCTTGTAGCAACCTACTTAAATTTGGTTTATTGTAACTATTCAATTTCAAACACTCAATAAATTCAAATGTAATTTTAAGTAAATTAAAATATGTAGCTTGATCTCCTGTTAGTAACTCTAACCCCCCTGGTAATCTCTTCTTAATACTAAAAAAAAACTTATTGTTGTCCACCATTTACCAGAATTTCTTTTTCTTCTTGTATGCTATCTTGGTTGTACCCATACATATGACATATTTAAATTTATAATATTTGAAAGAAAATTATTTACATTCTTGGATATATTTGTTTTAATTATATTTATTCTTATAATTTAAATTTGATAATTTGTTTAATTATTTGATGTATGAATTTGGTTTCTTTATTTAAAAATTAAAGTTCATCCTAACATCTTTTGTAGTTCAATGTAAGTATGACAGCTGTTTTGAAATGGTGCTTTGATTGGTTTTCTGGTATTACCTATTACGTCACTATTAGTGAGCTTAACAGAACTTCTATACTGCTTTTGGTGTACTTCTATACACAGGCAATCCAACTTTTGCAGTCTAGTCACATCTAGAAGTGTTCTTCTCCACCACACTAGGGCACCATACTGTGTATCAGAGGTTTAATTATCATATCATAAGGGATTTTAGTCATGACTGGATGGAGACCCCAGTTCTTACCAACAAATCGTTTACATGCCATAAGTGATCTAGTTGATTTCTGCAAAATGTAGTTTTTATGTTTACTCCAGATGAGTCTTTTATCCAGAATAACACCTAGATATTTAACATCATCCAAAAGTTCTATGTTAGTATTTACTAGATTTACCTTAACTCCTGTTTATTTTAATATATCTCTAGAAGGGTATGATGGTAGTCTTATCCGGGTTAACGGAAAGACCCTCGTTCCTGCACCAATCTCCTTTAATGCTCTATTAATTAATTCTGCAAGAATACTTAAGAATTTACCTCTTATCAACACTACTATGTCCTCTGCATAACTGCATAACTTACACTTTGTGTGTAAAAACCTAATTTACTTAAGTCAGTTATTAGGGGGTCGACTACCATGTTCTACATCATCAGTGAGAGAATTCCTTCTTGTGTAGTACCTCTCACAGTATCTAAATTCTCACTGTACTGGGTTGCATGGAATTTTTAATTTCTTAACATTGATTCTAACCAATTACTAATAGTGTTTTCTATCCCTCGATTTTTAACTCCTGCTATGGTTGATTGAAAGCAGTATTATCAAAAGCTCCTTGTATATCGAGATGCACACAACACGAATTCTTTATTATGTATTGATTCTTCGATCCTACTCACCAGTTAACAGGACTTACCTGACTGCTATGCATGTTGGTTGCAGGGAATGGGATTTTTAATAACAATTCCATTCTGTAAGTGTGTTTGTATTATTCTTTCCATTGTTTTAAGAACATAGGAGGATAAACATATTGGTCAAAACACTTTGGATTTGTATAATTTCCCTTTCCTGGTTTCAAAATTACTCCACCACACCTCCATACTATAGGTATACAGCCATAAGCCAGGCTCGCCCTGAAGATTGCACAAAGTATGAGGAGGAGTGATTCCAGAGCTTTTTGGATTAGAACCGGAAAGATTCCATCTTCTCCTGGGGACTTAAATGGATCAATTTATTTATAGCCCATTAAAACCCTGAATACAGTAATAACTTCTCTGGCAGTTTTTCAGTCAGAATGAGAGGCTCTTATAGAGGTTGTCCCATTCTGATTATGGATTATGCCAATTTTTGTAATTACAATTCTATCTGGAAAGTGTGTTTTGAGTAACACTTTTAGCGTGTCTTTACCTGAAGAAGTTAGACCACCTTTAGGATCATCAATGGATCTAGTTGGATGTTTCGGTTCCTTCGATAAAATTTTGTATATCCTCGAGACTGCTTTTTAATAGAGTCAATCTCTTGGCAAAAGTTTCTCCAAGATGATCTTTTATATCTCCTTAAAAGAGTATTATATTTGATTAAGGATTTATGATAGTTGTCCCACTGACCGGTTTTCTTAGCATTATTAAATAATCGCCTAGTAATTTTCTTTAACCTATCTAAATATATATTCCACCATTTTGCTCCTCTTCTTGTTTAGGGACTGGATAGGGCAATTAACTATTATTATTGAGTCGATAATGGCCTCTTGTATATTAGTTGCCATAAAATTTATATCATTTATGTCTCTGACTCTCTTACTGAGAGAATCTATCTAAAGTATAGTTTAATTCTTCATGATAAGAGTTGCAGTTAGTTCTTTTGGGATTTCTAAACTTTTGAATTTCAGAGTCAAAACTTAAGTTCCACATAATGTGACACATAAAGTCAGATAATGAGATTTCACCTGAGACATGCTAGTTAGTTATGAAAGAACTAAAATACTCTGTGGAAATTGTAATATCAATGACTTCTTTCCTTACATTGTTTCTAAAGATAGGTTCATCACAAAAATTAACTATCAGAAACTTTTACTGTTAAAAAATTCTAAGAGGGGCTCACTTCTAGTATTTGTGTTACTTGAGCCCCATGCTATATGATGGGAGTTGGTGTCTAATCCCGTGAGGGAATGGTCCTTCTCCTTCTCACAGAAATTTGTCACCATCTCTAGTTCATCAGAGGGTAGAGTTTCCTCCGAATCATAGGGAAGGTAGATCAAGTTCATGATGACTTATCTTCTACCTTTTCCAGATGAAGAGCAGGTGATCTTCATCATGGTGATATCTCTGGAACAGAAAGCAAGTAAAGGCAAACATAACAGTTTATACTTAACTAAAATACACCTTCGTGAATTATATGAACCATTGTATATGTCCTTACCTCTTACATTTCTCAGCCCTCTTATCTCAATTTATCCAAAGTTCTTGAATAAAGGCTAGGTCTATGTCCTCAGTTAGAAATCGCTGACAGGAGACTACAGAAGCAGCTTTACTGTGGTGGAGGTTACATTGGATTATCCTCAAGGGCATTGTCCAATTACTCTATCTGATGAGATTTCAGCTTTGGTATAGCTCATAGGCCTTCCCTCCACCTTATCACATGACCCTGAACCAACAGGAGTTGTTTCTGTTTCATTCTCAATAACAATGTCTAAGCACACTATATTACTATTAATTTGCTCTGGGTGCCAGGGCATAAAGGATGTGAGTGTAATGAGAAGGCAGACAAACTAGCTAAACAGGGCTCTGCAGCAGAGTTTGTAGGATCTGAATCAGCTGTAGGAATATCCATGTGTCTGGTCATAAATAGGTGGGTTCATGCAAAACACCAACAAAGAAGCCTTTAAGGGCACAACCATAATAAATCATTAATTAAGAACATCCCTTGAGGTGGTCCTGAAAGGACCCGAGGTAGGTGACAATTCATACAAGTTATGGGACACTGTGTTATTAGAGTGGACTTGCACAGAGATGGGAGCCTATCTGTGTCAAGCCCTGACCAATAAGAGATCTGTTAAGCTGGAATGAGGAGACTTTAGTATCACAATGGGCCATTGGTCACAGTGCCATTGCTGGGTTTTAATAGGCCCTTTACACTAAAAAAAATTAATCAATCAATGAATGACATCAGTTTTATCTCCTAGATAGAAATAGAAAAGAGCCTTAAACAGCTAAGTTTGTTACCAACTTCTTCATTTTGGCTTTTCCTGATTCTGAATACACACACACACACACACACACACACACACACACACACACACCTCCTTCTAAAGTCAAATTAGCGTTAATTCTTTCATCAAAGTCTATAAATACATGTTTAAATATGCTATAAAATGCTAGTGATTAGTTATCAGAAATTTCAGTGTTTATTGCAAAGGTAGTGATTTACCCTCAACATCAAATTTATCTAGCTTTTTTTCTATTTGGCCCAACTGACCATCACATTAGGCTGGATGTCGCAAGGCCACTGAATTTTGTTTTCACTTATACATATTCTTACTTTCAATTATTTTTATTATTTTAGTTAGATTTAATTGCTTAAAAAATTATAGTAAACTGTATTTCTTAAATCCACATACTTTTATTTTGTTCAGATTAAAGAAAATGGGAATACTAAATTCTATGAATATATTCCTCCGTCAAGAAATTGACAGGATGCAGCTTGTCATTGGATTGGTACGGAGAACTCTTAAAGATTTGTTATTGGCGATCGAAGGAACCATTATTATGAATGAAGTAAGACTCTTAAAAACCTTTTCTAGAATTACAGCTAGGTGTACAATATATTTATTAAAATTATTATTAGAAACCAACATTATAAGTGTATTCACTCTTCTTTCTTCCCACTCTATATTTAGGCTCTGAGGGATTCATTAGATAATATTTATGATGCAAGAATCCCAACAATTTGGAAGAGAGGTTCCTGGGCATCTTCAACCTTGGGATTTTGGTTTACAGAACTGCTTGAACGCAACATACAGTTTTCAAATTGGGTATTTATAAAACGACCTCCTCAATTCTGGATGACAGGCTTTTTTAATCCACAAGGTATGTGTTGGAATTATATTGTATAATGTGATTCAATTTTTTTTTTGTTACTTTCTAAATTATATATGGTAGTAGAGAAATTTCTATTATGATGGAAACAAACAAAAAAATTTTATATATATTTTGAGTCTCAAATGTTAATTTTATGAAATGCTTCTTATTTAAATCCTCTTTATTATAATTTCCAGGATTTTTAACAGCAATGAGACAAGAAGTCGCTAGGGCCCACAAAGGGTGGCCTTTAGATTCAGTCACTCTACATAATGAGGTTACGAAGTTGACTAAAGAAGAAGTTAGAACACCTCCTCCAGTAAGTAGAAAGCCAGTTATTTCATTTTTAAACTTAACAAAATGAGAATAAGATGATCATATGTGCAATTTTGAACAAGATGCTTCAAGTTCTGTCCGTTTTACTTTTTGTCCTATCTTATTCTACTTTGTTTAGGAATTGAAAGTGCAAGCCATTCATGTAATTTTAAGAAAATGTTAATGTAAATGTTAAATGATATAGCAAAATTTGTATAGATGCTTGAATTAAATTGATTAAATAATTATAGTGGTGTTGATGTAATGTTTATTATAATATGATTTTTAGACGTAAATATGGCGTCAAAACAGTCGTAAAACTAATGGTCAGTTCTTTGGTTTATGAAGATGTTGAAGATGCGAATTGGCAGTATTGGATCATATCCTTAAAGGCTTGTTACACTTCACCATCGTTGGTGTAAATTATAAATATTGTGCCCCATAGAGATTGAACCTGTAACTTCTAACATACCAAGCAAAACCTCATAAAAGAGGATATAGAAAAGACTCAGGGATTGATGACAATTTGGAAGTTAAACAAATAGTAATACCGAACAGAATAGTAGGAAAGAAAAAAAAATACTGAAGGCTATATATGAGCAATATAGTAACCTCGGGAGCTTATTTTTAGTGAGTAGAGCTGTTGCAATCCTGACGTATCTTTTTAAAATAATAACTTTTCTGATTAAAAACAAAGACTTTTTTCTTGCAAAGTTGTTCCCAAAGGATGAAATCATTGTAAAAAGTTTAAAAACCAACGAAAATACTGATGTCATTTTGACCTCAAACGAGTATGGTAAGGTTAAAAAACTAAAGTTTATTTTCTCAATATTTACGATATTTCCTTAGGATCATAATAAAATAATTTTAAAACTTCAGTAATTTTCCTTTCAAATTATAAAGTTTGATATTAAATTTAAAAGTTCTAAAATCGACATATATATCAGGATTAAAATAGCATAAAGAATGTCTAGCCAATACTATAATTGTTTTCTATTCCACAGGAAGGAGTGTATGTATATGGTCTATATCTGGATGGTGCTGGTTGGGATAGGAAGAATTGTCGTCTCACAGAATCTGTACCTAAAGTCTTGTCACTCCTGATGCCAGTTGTACATATATTTGCTATTTACAGTACTGCACCTAAAGATCCAAAATTATATTTGGTAAGTCATCAAATTAATAACGTAACTATATATACATAGTATAAAAAAGTTATAGATGTAAAAAACTGTAATATTTTACAGGAATATTTGTTTTGAAATTTCCTTGAGGCCAAAAAACTAGAACAGTTTTCTTATGTCCTTCAGCTCAAACAGAAAAATCTATTTTGATCAAATTTGGTTTGTGATTATATTATGGCCAAATCTTCAAACCTTTTTTTTTTTTTTCATTTGTTGTATAACTCAAATTTTTGAAGCATCTGCCATTACACCAAATTAACAAATTCAGAATTTTAATAACACTTTGCTAAAATTATGGTCTTGACAATTCAAACAAATTGTATCAGTTACCATCTTTAAATAATGTTGTTTTTTTAATTATTGGCAAAAAATGAAGATGCTGTCCTAGAAGTTTGAAAATCATAAAATTTGCTTGTTTCTGTATCATCACTGAAGTATCGAACTTGATTATGATTTTCCAATTTTTACCATGAATGATGGCATTTTCTACAGTGTCATCTATCCAACACAATTTGAATCATCCCTCTTTCATTTATATATCCTTCATCTTGAATCTGTATAGATAGTTTACAAAATAGTTACATGACCAGTAAGGTGCATTGAATTTTTTTTTTTTAATTTGTAACTCTATACCATGAAAAACTTGCCTGTAGTATAGAAAAGTAAAATGCACACAAAAAAAATCTTGTCTTTTTAATCCCCAGGTAGCGCAATGCTTCTAAACTTCAAATATATATATATATATATATGATTATTATTAATTTTCAAATAATTTGTTAAATACTTTAGCAGATGTTTACAAAATGGTACAAACTGGGTTATAACCAGAAGGGTTATTTATATTTTTATGCGGGGCCAAAATAAGCTTCTTAGATTTCAATGACTCCGACTTCACCAGTTATGAATCCAATTACTTACAGCATTGCTGATGTTGCAAAAAAATACGAGATAACCTTTACAATCTGGGATACACAAATGTGCGCTTCAAAATAACTATGTTGGCAAGCTGTGTTGCAACAGTACAGAACTGGAGATTGTTTCAGCTTGGAGTGGCTACAAAAATAATTTATAATAATATAACTTTAAAAAAAACTGTTCAGGATATTTCAAATTATTTAAATACAATGTTGAAATGACAATCCTTTCATTTATGTGTAAATAGTAAAATAACATTATAAAGTCATACAGATGATAGTCAAAAACAATTAAACATTTTTAGCATTTTTAGTATGAAAGGGTACTTACTATAAATAAAAAAAATATGTCAGGAGGTTCATTATACACAACTTCCATGTTGCTGCCAAAAATATAACTTTATAATTAACAATAGGTTGCATCTATTACAGAAAATTACAATCCCATTGATGCTTTTGTAGAACAATTTGACACCACTACTATGCTTGTGGTGAGAAAGGGATCTGCATTTAAGTACCCCATGGTCATATTAATAATCAATTATATTTAATTTCAGTCAAAAACTGACTGCTCCAATAATTTGTATTCCTTACAAATTATATTAGTATAAAGAAAGTTAGTAAAGGGTCAGTGCTGCATTGTTCACAGAAATATCATTTTTTTTAGGTCCCCTGAGCCCAATAAAGTTATTGTGGTAATGATATCTCTCTGTGGGCCTACAGTGTCATACAGCCTAAACACATGGACCGAGTTAAATTAAATTTGATATATAGGCATGTGTTGGGAATTTTTATTCATTTTAATGTATATGGTATCTCAAAATATTGGATTACCTGCCATAAGCCAGAAATAAAACATTTTGATTTTCTCAAAATCAGCTTTAATGATTTTGATCAAATTTTGTTAAAATGTAGCTCCAAGGACCCAAATAAAATGTATTAATCACCATCTCTCCAAAATTGTAATTTCTTACGTTTATTGATAAAAACCAAAAAAAAAAAAAAAAAAAAAAAAAAAAAAAAAAAAAAAAAATGTGATTGGAGTTATTTTAAAAGACGTGATTTCTCAAAATTGCCTTTACTATTTTGGTAAAATGAAAAGTTTAATGTACCAAACCACTGTGCAGACTTAGTTGCAAATGATAGAAAATTATTACCATTAAGGAACTTAACTGGCGTCAATTAAACTTGATTTCATCTTATGATATTTATGCTTAAGACGACTTTATGATTCAAGTGAAACAAGTTTAAACTTTATTTATATTTTTACGTATTGTTTGCCTTTGGACTGGTTAGTAATAGAACTATAAATACCTTATTAATTGTTCCCAGTTCATTAGTTTTAGGCATTTCTAGAGCGGTGTTTCACCGAACACAATTGGATTCGTCAGGCGCTGTATTAACGCATATTCAAACATGTAACACATACACTGAACACTTTAAAATAATTCGATTCAAACTCTAATGTTCATTGTTTGGTGTCCAAGTCACTTTGTATAATATAATGTATATATTATACAAAGTGTCGATGTTTTTGTGATGTTTAATGTTTTAACGACCTCTACGGAGTGAAATTACTGAAGATGGAGATACGTCTCCGAAACGCGTCTTTGTAATAAAGACAACAAAGTCACATGACGGAACTATAAGGTAATATAAATTAATTTATTACTCATTATATCAAACTCTAAGTTATAAATATTATTATTAAAATTGTCTGTCGCCACAATATATAAACTGTCTGATTTATCCTGCCACCAGTAAAAAAGACTGTATAGTATTTGCGATGGGGTGTAGTTTATTGTACTGAAGGTGCAAAATCCATCTTTATTTCAGTTTTGCTATTGTGTCATATATCGGGTTGAATTTATGTTTGTCATTAAGCATGTTTTGTTTGGGTTCCTCTGTTTTGTTTGTTTTCTGTGCATATTTGGAATTTATCTTAATATATTCATTGCATTGCCCTTTTTAACATTGTGTAAATTTGTGTTGATATAAATGCAGGTATAATTCTCATTGATTAGGTGTTCTGCATAGTTGGAAGTCTGTTTAACTGTTATTGGTTTTCTGTGGTGGTAGAAATGTTCTTTGAATCTTTGTGTGAATCCAATTTGGCTTATATATTTCACTGCAGTAGTTACAGGTGAGTTTTTATATTTCACTATTTGAAAATTGTTGCTATTTGGTTATTCTTGAGGAAAATTTTCAGATTGTTTGAGGACTGATGGGCACTTTGTAGTACCCGTGTCTGCAAAAATTTTGCTGATGGATTGATAAAGAATGAAATTGTATTTTGTTGAAACATATATGGGTTTTTCGTTTGTGGATATTGCTATTTTTTTCTTGTGCTTGTTCAGTAATCTGTCTATTATTGTGGAGTCATATCCATTAGATTCTGTGCCATGATTGCTTCTTAAAGTCTTTTTGTTTCATTGTTATGGTGATAGCTCTGAGTATGGAGCTCTTAAGCTGCCAGTTTGTGGGATAGCAGATGGTTGGAAATATTCTGTATTGTGTTGTGATTTGTGTTGGTTTCCTGTAAGCATGTTAGTTATTGTTTTGGGTTATGGTTAGGTCTAGAAACTCGACTTGTATTATTTTTAAGTGTTCAGTGTTTGTGTTACATGTTTGAATATGTGTTAATATACCTAATGAATCCAACTGTGTTCGGTGAAACAGCGCTGTAGTAGTAACGCCTACAACTAACGGACTGCGGAAAACCAATAAGGTATTTGTAGTAGATATATACCTTATTAACTTTTTACTGACATTTATCACTTTTTACTGACATTTTGGGCAAGTAGGAATTCCTCCCTTTAAAAATTGTGAGGGGAGCACAGTGAGAAAGGGGGAAATAATTTTTAAATGTAAAAATATAGCTTTTGATACATCATTTTAAAGCTTATTAAATGACAAATCAATCTGTGCAAGTTCAATATGTGCTACAATCCATACCTTAAATTTAAAAATGTTGAACACGTTTTCACCGCTTCGCCCCCTATTTTTTTAAGAAACAATTTCTACTTCTAATAAAAGGGCTCTGAACTGACTTTTTGATCAGCCTGTATATATATATAGACTATTATTATAGACTATACACTAATACAACATATTAGGTTATAATATTTTTAATTACTGTTCCAGTGTCCAGTATATAAGAAACCTAACCGCACAGATCTGACTTTCATCACCCCTCTCTGGTTGCAGTGTAAATTTACTCCTGAACATTGGATCTTAAGAGGAATTGCTTTGCTTTGTGATATTAAATAAAATTTATTTACTTTATATATTTTTATATTATATAAATTTATATATCATTTTATCCAACTGATTGATCCTTGACTTATTTGTTAATAGTAAAAGATGTAAATTCAGTATTTTATTATTTTCCATTTCGAAAATCATCCTCAAGAATATAATAGTCCCTATTTTTTCAAAGATGAGATACAAAACAGTAGATTAACACATTTACTGCTGGTGGTTTATTTATACTCAACCCAGGTTCTGAGTTATTATATTTCTCCACACCTAAATCATAATATAACATATAATTTACATGTTTTAAAAAAATGTGTGCAGGACCTTGAATACACGGAACATCATACATATACCATATGTGATGAGCACTGTAAGGATTACATCTGTAGTAATAAACTTTTTTTATGGCGTTGTAAAAATAATTAATGCAATAGGTTCTAATTTAAAAGCTTATAGTTTATAAACATGAAACGAAAAATATATTCTATTGAACAACAATATGAAAATGAAAAAAATAACTCAGATTAATAAAATACTATGAAATTTACTTTTCATTATGAAAACTAAACAAAAATAAAATTTGTATTTTTATGGAACCTGATCCAGATTCTTCGAATTGTTTGAACCAGTCGTATGTTATTTTCATGTGGTGGATCTTTTCTGTATTAGCGTCGAAATGCAAGTTGCACTGAATTTACAGACTTAAATTCAGCCAGCAACAAAGCACACTTTGCTTTTTCTTTATTAGAGACCATAATAACACACTCCACACAGAACAATCCAGAAAATACAAAACACACTAGCACAACAATGCAAGAAATAATTTTTAAGTTACAACAGCTATTAAACAAACTTTTGGGTTATAGGCTATCAGTGATACCAATACAACACCATAAAATTTCTCTACTGTCTTCGTATGAACTAAATGAAACCCCACCATTTTTTTATGATAACCCTGTATATATTGTTATTTAGACGTAAAAAAACAAAAAAGGACATGATGATGATTAAAAATATAATGATTAAATACAATTAGGAATTTTTTAAGATGTTAGAACATTGGAAATAATATTACGACATTGTTTATAACATATTCCCCAACATATGATCTCACCATCCATCTGGACTGTTTTCAAGCGCCCGATTGGCATTCGGCCCAGCGAATATGTTAATAGATACAATGACTAACCAAAGCTTTACGCAAATAATCAAAGACACTAGAAAAAGGTAATGTGAAAAATACATCTTAGGAACCTCTAACAGTGGATAAAAATATATTAATCCAAATAAGATGCTCTGTGCACAAAGGGCTTCTTAAAATCTTTAGTCACCCTTTATAGTAAGACTATGTCAAAATAGAGTAAGGATTGAATAAATTAAAGAGGTAACTGTGTTAACATACAAAACTTAGATATTTTTGTATAGTGTAACAAACATATTATGGTACCCACTGTGTTGGTCAATATCACATGTTAAAATACAATTTGCAAGGGGCTAAGCATCATTAAACTCAATATCAAAATCCAAATCTTCATTAAACCCTTCTATATCATCAATTACACTGGGATCCTCAAAAAAGTTTCTGTAGAACGGTTTTGGTATTAAACTAAGCATAGACTTCAAGTCCTTCATCTTGGGCATAGAAATTCCTTTGCCATTTGGCCATCGAGGATTCAAGTCAGAAGAAAACATAGCTTCAGAAGAACAAGGTCTGCCTCTAGAGGCCTTCTTAAAAATGTTAATCTCTTGCCATGTAGGATGTTTCCAGTTAGCCAATGAGAAAAGAGAACCATGGCTTTTGGTTCCTTTCTGTTTATTACAGCATACTGAATACAGCAATTAACTTTATTTGTTATTTTTTACTGCTTAAATGACAACAGATATTTTCAACTGTTTTTTATGACCATATAAATTCGATAGCTCTCTACAAGATAGCACCACTAACTCAATTTCGTTAAAATGGTGCTTGGTTCCTTTCCGTTTAAAGACGTCCAAATAATGTCTCAAGTAGAAACCAAAAATGTTTTAATCATCACTACATTCTATCGCTGCCATAAGTTTGGACCCATCTTCACTAATTATGGAAATGTAAAGAGTGACAAACTTGTTCCTAGGGTCCATTTGATTATTCAGTAAGGCATCTGTTTAGGGTTACAAAGGTAAACAGGTCAGCAGCCTAGAAGGTGAAGAAGTAGGTATACCAAACAACACTGATAGCGGAAGAGCCAAGGAGAGCTTGAAATTAATTTTTTGATGTGGTACAGTTAACCCTAAGGTTTCTTTTTCATTAAGGTACTTTTCCTTAAGGGCTCATATAATTACCAGAGTTATTTAATTTAATGGTAAACTACCCACACAATCAGCTTTGCTGGTGATGAATTGTTGAAGTCTGAATAGGTGTTAGTGCCTAATCCATATTGGAATACATTCTTTGTTAATATTATATTTTGTTACTAATAATATAGTAAAGAAAATAAAGAACAAAAACTGTGTCAGTCTGCTTCCCCCTCTCTTGTATAATAGGAAAGTTTGAAAGGTTTTAAATAAAGCAATCATCCTCTCTTTTCCCAAAATATATATTGATGATTTCCTATTGATATATACTTCTTTAGTGACCATTCATAAAATACTTGCAAAACAATAATAGTATTTTTTTTAGAGTATGATATATATTCCTAAAATACTACCTAACAAATATAACTCTAGATTATACAATAATGAAATATTCAGCCACAATTACAATAGTTTAGCCTTAAACGAAAAGAAGAAAAAAATCATTCTTAAAAACATCCATTCTTAAATAATTTTCTTAATGATTAGGATCTTCACTGTTCAGTTATTCCGTTCCATCAATAAATTATTGTGGACTCCCAACCAAATTATTTCATATAGCTATCCATCATGGCATAACCCACAATCTTTTTGCTTTTTAAACAATAAACCAACTGTATTTATAGAAAAATACAGGCACCAAAAGAAAAAAACCCATTTTGTACAATAATATGATCAAATATATTATTTAGTGTAATATGGCAATAGATTTTTCCATAATACTTTACCATCAAATATAATAATATGATACAATGGAACTATGATAATGCAATACCGGCCTTAAATTAAATATACTGTGAAGTGACCATATCAGTTGCTTTGATTCTTAATTAATAAAAAAAAAACTAGTGAGTGATAAAGTTACCTACTCTATATAATATGATTTAAAATCAGCGGCCAGCAATTTCCGACAAAAATTAAACAACAACAAAAAAGCTAAACTTGATTTATTTGGCTGTGAAATTAGGATGGTGTTTAGATGTTATTGATTCAAACTAAATTAATTTTTAAATATTTGTAGTATGTAAAAACGAACAGCTTACACATTTTTATATTGTTATATTATGGGCTGTCTATTTCACAAATGTAGGAAAAATATTGATTGTGATGGAGAAATACTGCCAGTAAAACAATATTCATGGTAAGCACTTATTGCTGTTTCTTATTTTGTAGTTGTCTCTAAGTTAGGTTATGTTTATGTGTTTTATTATTAAATAATGATGGTTGCTCAGACTTTTTACAGAGATATATATTTATGTGTAATTTAGTAAAAGTCTTCTGTATATTAATGGAGTGTTTTTTGAAAGGCTATACCCATAAATTAATTAGTCACATTTTTTATGTTCATATTATTTTTGTTTGTTTATTATTCAGGAATTTAAAACATCTAGGGGTAATCTAAAATATTGTGACCTTAATAATGTAATCTTAATATACTCAGACAAATTTCACTGATAGGCCTAATTGTATAAAAGGTAATATTGATAAAACTGGAGGGTTAAGTCTAATAAAGCAGTACAAATATTATAACTAAAATCTTATAAGAGTTAGTAACTACACAAAACAAAATATATTTGTTACATTTTTAGGCCTACACCGATATATAATATATATGTTCTTATAACCAGAATTTTATACAAAACAGTATATTATTTAATATTTATTTTTACATTTTAGGCTCTGAGCTTTAACAATAATATAAATTTTCCTATAACAGGTATGTTTACCTGTTATTTTGAAGACAAATTGACAAGTTTCAGACATAAATCAATCGGACAACTCTCCTGCATATTTACCATTTATTAAATTGATTTCCTATTTTAAGCGATTAGGTAACACTAATAATTTTATAGGCTGGGCCTCATGTATATGACCAGTATATCCTAACTTTGTTAAAATGCTACAAAAATTAAATCAAAAGAAAATTCTATAAGCAAAGTCTCTTAACTTTAGAATGATAATCTGTATTAAATATACCAAACATTAGGCTCTATGCTAATTGTTCTTCTACTGTAATATGAGGTTTTGGTAATTATGCATTCTATTCTGCCCTGATATTTAGTCGAGAAAATTATCTAAATCATTTACTACCTTCCTTATTTTGAAACAGTGAAACAGGTAGATGATATTTGTTGTCGGAAGACACTTTTTAAGTACCTAAATACATTAGTTTAGTAGAAATTAAATATATAAGTATAAAATTTAGGTCTGGTCAGGTTAATACATGTGACTGTTCCTCAAGATAGCTTGTTTTATTAGGTCTGGCTAGGTGACTATATAAATGTGTGTTTATGACAAATCCGCATTTCAGCTTTAATATTATGATTTTGTAATGATGAAGAAACATGAGAAATAGGTTTGGACAGGTGACTATACAAAAGTCTCATGCACATTACAACAATCGAGCAATGACACATTCTCTAACTTGATGAACATAATCATACATATTAACGTAGGCATTCGTAGTAACCTAACCACTTCGTAGTTGGATTTTGTACTTTTCTATTTTCTACTAAAGTAATGTATTTTGGTACTTCAAAAGTGTCTTCAAAATTGTTTCAAAATAAGACAGGTAGTAAACGATTTCGACAATTTTCTTAACTAAATATCAGGGCAGACTAGAATGCATAATTACCAAGGTTTTATTTAATAATTATAATAATTTTTTTAAACAGTATAAATTTTATAAAACTAGATTTATTACTTTAAGTAATTAAAAATGCATGACACGTAAGTGTTATTTTTATGCATCTAAAGTAAAATTTTGACCGGTTCTTTGACATTACTGGTAATATTTTTACACATAGCTTTGGGGCAGCAACAACAAAAGAATCTTGTCATCCTTCTTTTGCTAGTTGGTCATAATGGACAAATTTTACTTCCCTATTAGAGAAATTGAATCAGTTTCTGGAATATTTACATTCAAAATTAGAGAACTCAGAATCAGAATACTCTTGTGAAGAGTTCACTTAAATTTGGTATGTCAAAGCTGTCAACCTAGAGGGGTGACAATGCGGGAGGTTTTCCAACTTGGAAGGGGAGAAATGTGTGAGGTTCTGTATAACGAAAAATATGCCAAACAGTTGGAACATGGACATAAATTGTGACATGAATATTATAAAAAGAACAATCAGTGTACTTTTTAACCAATAATTTCAGTTTTCAGAGTGTGTTCTATGTGAGAAATGAAACTAAACTAACACTTTTGTTAAACAGTATTTGTTGATACAGAAGGCTGACAGTGTTGTATTTGTCCGTGAGGTGCGCCACTGTATAATGTCAGTTGACGTTGGCATCAGATAGTGACAGTGGTCCTGCGTGCAACTTGCTTTTTTATCGGAATTCATCACAATTTTTTCCATTGCAAATTGCGTGAGTTTGTAGATTTTTTGTGTGATAGCATGATTGTATGCATGAGAGTTGACGTGTCTGGTATGTCAATTCTACATTTACAAATTGGCTCCTTGATTCAATGTTTTCTTTGTATTTAACATTTTTGTGAGGTCATAGAAAAAAAAAAAATCTTATTAGTTTTGTTGTATATTTGGTCAAGTGCGTCAACAGCAACGTATGCTGTGTGGTAACACTCGATTATGTTTGGTTTCATGCTATGTTTCTTCGAAGCTTGGTTTCTGATAGCATGTTAATACTATCAATACCACCTTACTTTTTTCAGCATATAAAAACTGATGTCTTGAACCATCAAATCAGTACATGGACGTGAATAGCTATTCAATATACAACACTTCAGGAGGCATTTCTAGTTTGTCCTTTCGAATTATTCCTATTTGTTCCTATAAAAGAGCACTCACATGAACCAGTATGTGACAGGTTATGTCCCAAGTTGATAATTCTTGTATTATCAACTTGGGATATTGGACCTAAATATCTTGGTTTTGATACCCTTCCTGACTGTCCATCTCTAATAGGAGACGCCCCACAGAAAGTCAGAAGAAAATCTTAAATGAGAGCATAGTTTGATATGTACATCAAATTTAAGGTCTTTGTTAGTAGAGCACAGTGTGAGTGCCCCAAACAGGATCGCAAAAGATTCATCTTATCAAAAATGATGGAGTTTTAAGTTTACAAAAGAGTATGTGCTAGAACCGCTTTTTACCACCCTAATTTTTTTACTACAAGCTGTTTGTTAGGCACCTGAAAGAACTATGTTTATAGTGTTCAAAAAATGTAGGCGATCCTAGTGTTTAAATATTTTATTAAGAAAAGGGTTGTTTGAGATGCTGTTTAACACCACCTTTTTACGTTAAAAAAATGATACAATTGGAATTAAAAAAGGATGAGTTGTTATTTTGTTAACAGCTTGTAGGAAAAAATTCTGGGGTAATTTTTTTTTTAAGTAGGGCGGTAAAAAGTGGTTCTAGCATGTACTCTTTTGTAAACCTTTTGAGATCCGGTTTGCAACACTGTACTTTACTAACAAAGACTTTTAATTTGATGTAGGCCTACACATAACCCCAATGGAGTTGGACAGTCAGTGAGCGCATCAAAACTAAGGTATTTCGTCCAATATAGATTACGCAGAGATTCAATTTTCTGTATAAACTGAATTTTCAAACAGTATTACATGAGTCAAAACTGATGTGATTTGTTTTAAAGTGAGACCTGGAACTATTCTGTAAATTATCTGTATAAATAATTGCATGCTTTTAAAGTTTAAAGTTCTTTTTGAAACACTGTATAATTAAACAACGTGTAGATAAATCCTCAGTAAAGTATTACTAAAGATAATGTTTTTATTTGTTTTAAGGGATAAGAAGAAATCTATAGATCCAAAAGATTTTACATTGGAAGATTTAGTGAACACTGAAGTGTGGAAATTACCAGGGACTTTAAATGGACAACAGTTTGTAATACAAAATTGTAAAAACAGTGTAATTTATATTTTGGATCATACAAATATGATTACATTGGATGACTGTATAGGATGTAAAATTATAATAGGTCCTGTAAAAGGCAGGTAAGACTAAAGGGTGGTGATTGATATAAAATAAATTAATATTGTAAAAGTGTTAAATACATACCGGTAGGCTATATCTTTTTTTCAAATTTATATCAAGCAGTTGTGTAACATGTGGTTAGCATATTGAAATTGCTGTCATCGTTGTTATAGCTTTCTCAATCAAATTTCCCTACCAATTGTAGCATCTCAATTTTTACATGATGCTGGGTCAAGACTATACATGTTTAAACCCCCATAAGGTTGAAATTTGGACCAAAACATGAAATATATGTACATTATTCTTAAATTCTTAATCAAAACATCTTGATACAGAATTGAAAAAAGTTGGGAGTCGCTCAGTGACCTCTTTGACAACAAAGCAAATAATTTTAGAGGGAAACACCTCCAATTACTTGAAATCTAAAAACTATGCACAAAACATTTAATGTGTGTATAGGCTTAAATTTCATAAAGTCTTACATTTGAAATCTGTTGTAAATTAACTGTTTTTAGACTAAATTTGTGGATTAATATTATTAACACAACAGCAGGGCAGAATAATCTCAAGTCTACTGATTTAAAAATTAACCACCTTACCTGTATTAAATATATACATTTTTTCTTAATTACAGTGTTTTCATTCGTGACTGTAAAGAGTGTGTCTGTGTCATTGCATGTGGTCAATTCCGGATACGAGATTGCAGAAAACTAGATGTTTTCCTAAGTTGTGCTACACAGCCAATCATAGAATCATCAAGCAATATTCACTTTGGATGTTACCAGCTCCATTACACAGGGATAGAAGGTATTGCAATAAAAAAAATAATATTGATTACTCAATTATTAATTTTAAAATTGAAATTTTTTTATTTGGTAAAAGTTGGTGTGTTGTCAACTTTTGTCATTAAAGTGTAGCACATACAGGTCACAAAAAATCATTCATTTTTATGAAATTGTTCAAATTTTATTCTAAATGTCCTTACAAGAATTTAAATTTTGAAATGAACAAAATTATTAAATATAAACATTACTGTGAATTAAATTTTGTATATATTTTTACGAGGTGTGTCTATTAAGTAATGAAACTATGTTTGAACCTCATAGAGAAAGGAGTAAGAACTGGTTTGGAGATCTTGGGCTTATCTGATTCTTCATGACAAACATCAACATTCTCAGCCATTCATTTGAATGTGAGTCGTCCTTTACTGCAGTTGTGCTTTCTGTTGAATAATGCTAAAAGTTGAGTGTTAAATGTTTTCAAATGCTTAGTGAAACTTAGTCTAGACATACTTAGGGGAAGCTGCATGTCTAGTACATGTGTTTGATTGATATAAACTATTCAGTGAAGGACATCAGATCATGGAAGATGAGAAAGTCTAATCCACTTAAAGAACCAAAAAAAAAAAAAAAAAATAGAATAAGTTAGTCAGATTGTTTAAGAAAACTGTAGACAAATAACATACAATCCTTACAAACAGATTATTTGTTTGTTGGACAAATGATAGGCGAATCCGTGAATGACACTGCGTAGAAAACTTTTGGTGAGGATCTAGACATGTAAAACATTTTGAAAAGAATGTTTCAAGAAAATTTCTGCTAACATGCTGCAGGAACTTGATGTCGACTCTAACCCTTTTCCAAAAATGATGATTTGTGACGAAAACTTGATCTTCCAGTATTAAAAGTCATTCAATGCACTGGTAAAGACCATTATCACCAAGAATGAAAAAAAAAAAAGCTTGTTGAAGCAAGACCAGATTCAAAGTAAATTGTGTTTTTTATCAAGAGCTTAATTTTGAAAGAATGAATTCCAGAACGTATCACACTGAAACAACATTATCATAAGGAAGTTTTGAGAAAACTGAGGGAAAGTATTAGAATAGGACTGGTATCATTCTTCATCAGGACTGGAATATCTTTCATATTTGCCAGATTTTGCACCTTGTAAATTTTTCTTTTCTCTAAAGTTAAATCTTTGCTTAAAAGGAACATGTTCTGAGTCAGTTATTTCAGTAAAGAAGAAAACAGCAAATGTATTAAAACACCAGCTTACAGCAACTGATTTGCTCTACACCTTTGAGTAGTAGATAACAAGACTGCATTGGGATATATGTAAGACTATATTGAAGGAAACAAGTATTAGAATTGTGACATATTAAATAATGGTGAGATATTGTATTAGTATTGTTATTTAATAGATACAACTCGTACATATATAAATTACACATATATGCGTTGATTAAACAAACTTTTATTGTAATAAAGTAGTTTATCTTATACCCGTCACATGACCTCTTTTCTTTTCTTTAAAAAAATGATGCATTTCGGAACTTCTATCCTATAATCAGATAAACTCAGAATAATTCATATGAGGTCATCAATAGACTATAAAAAAATAACAAAAATTACAACACATTTACAGAACACAATAAGTGCAACATGTGGTTAACGAACTGCAATTGTCGGTCTGTTATCTGTATGCAATTAAAACTTGTATTTACAGCAGGCTTCTTGAACTTTTATCATTGTGTTATGTAGTGTGTTTGAATAGAATTGTTTGTTGTTTTCATTTTTTATTATAAATGCATTGTAAATTTCAAACTTCCGCAACATTCATATATTTCATGTCATCTGAATTATGGAATCGCTCTATGGGGTAACTCTAACAAGCAGTTGACTCACAGGGTCTTTTAAGCTGCAGAAGCGAGCAATAAGAATCATAGCTCGTGTGAGGTCTAAGGATTCATGTAAGAATTCATTTAATAGCTTGGGTATTTTAACCCTACCGTGTATGTACATCCTTGAAATAATTTGATATTAAAAGTTTAAGATTCAAACAGTTCGAAATATGGATGTACATGCATACAATACTCGTAGGAGAAATAATTTCTGTGGATCGGCACATAGGTTAACTTCTTTCAGAAAAACTCCATCTGAGGCAAGAGTTATTTTGAAGAATAAGCTCCCAAACATTTAAAGAAATTACAGACAAATAAGTGTTTAGATCAAACCTAACTAAGTTCTTGAGAGTTAACATATTTGACTTAGTTGGGGAGTTTTTCGAGGCGACAATTTAGTATTGTTTCAGCCTTTTGAGGAATTGGGATTGCGTCTTATAGTATAAAGTGGTTCTAATATATATAAAGGGAAAATGTTTATATTGGCTGTAAGTGTATATTGTATTATTGATGTGTTTGATTTGGTTTTGTTTATATTATATGTGATGTAGGGATATGTCTTTTGCTATCTTTTGTAAATTGCTTTAATTTGAAATCTACGAGTTTTAATTGATTTTGATTTATCAAGTATTAATAGTCAATTATATAAAAAGAGAATGTCCATTTGACCTTGTAGGATAGACGTCCATTTTGCGTTTGGACGCAATCTTACAAAACTAGAAAATGTAAATTTCAATTAATTGGATTAAATTAATTATATTAATTCTGTTTCTAAAACAAATACTTCTTTTGTACTATGTGTTTATTGCTAAAAGAGAGAAAATTAAGGTTCAGGCTCCAATCTGTACTCACCAGGCAGACTCCTGCGACACGTGAATGGAAGGATATACTCAATGAGAATTTACTCACTCATATTTGTTAATGAAAATCTTTCTTTTAATGACAAGAATTTGCATGGTTTATGAATTGAAAAATAATCTTAACCAAACATCAAAATCACTTATGTACTAAGACAGACATGTTAATATTACAATAAAACATTTTCTGAAGTTGCATGTGAAGCTTATATACTAGGAATCTAATTCATTGTTCCAAGTTCAATCACTAACATGTTATTAATACACATACATTATTTCCATTATTTCTACTCACATGGTATGTCCAAATATACTAAATAATACAAAACCTTTAAAAAGAACTTCACTGTGTAAAATTTCTAAATACTTCTATTTTTAAAATGCTCCATAATTGCTTGAACGCCGAGCGTTCAGAATATGCGTCTACTCTCTAAAGAATGCTAAGTTGGAATCTCCTGGAACGGAATGCTCAACTGACTTTGCCTAGGTTGCATGTGATTTCTAGAATTTTTTACTTTTTCCGTTCCAGCTAGCTTCGGACTCTGAGTGTTTGACACAACTCGCACCTTTTGTCAATTTCAGCCTAGGGGGTGTTTCATGGTAGGCGCTTAATTTGAATTGTTTGATTATCATTAATTAGTGTTAATATTTTTGTTCAAAGTTTTTGTAATTTATCATTTGAATAATTTTAATATCTATGTGTTATACAAACTTCTTAATTAATTAATTATATGACCAAATATCCTTAACAACTCTATTTATTTATTTTTTATTGGTCGGAGAATGTCCCATGCTTACACTTTGTTGTATTATAAACACTTTAAACATTCTCTCAGTATGCCCTATGTATAGTTTATCACACATGTTTTTTTTTTCTATAGAGGTTATATGATGGAAAGGTACTTTATTCAATTCATTTACAGTGTACTCCCGATTATCCGCGAGCGGTTGAACTGCGAAACGGATTATTCACAAATTATCCGCAAGTCTTGTGGAAAAAATAAGTAAACAAATTTCACAGTTCTCTTTATCTGTTCAGTACGGGTAACAACCAGTAAAACTACAATAGTGAAGTTGTGCAGTAGAGATAAGCTTACTGTTTAGAGTGGTTGGACTGTGACACGAATGAGCCGGGATTCGAGTGACTTACGGACCAAGAAATAGCAGACAAAGCAAGAGGGGCGAACGAAGAGCAAAGTGTAAGTGAAAAGGAAGAAGGAACATACGTGCATGCTTGATTGGCACACGAAGTGGCCTTGTAAAACACATCAATGAACTGCTCACTGCTCTAGTATTTAGAGGAACAAGACAAAGACGTGCAATTAGCTGAAAAACTGATGCTAAGAAAAGTTCACTCAAGAATCAAGAGACAGTATTTTCTTAGTAGGAAACAAAAAACTGTATGATTATTTTGAAAACTGTCAAGTAATTCAAATAGCAGTACTGTACTAGTGTAGCATTATGTGTTTCCTGTATTGTTCTTTTGTTTTACTACAAGAACATCTCATTTATTACACTTTTTTATTTTATGTAAAATGTATATTAAAATGTTTTTACTGTATGTAATTTATAGGTTTGTACTGAGTATTATGTGTTTTATTTACAGTATATTAGTCTTTTTATGTCAAAACTATTTTTTCGTCTTACTGCTTCGTAAACAGCTGTTTTCAATACATGCATTGAGATACAAAAGTTGTTCTTTTTAGTCCTAGGATCTAAAAACATCAACTGAGGTTGAGGTCATCAGCTGTTACTTCAAGTATACGAATTAATTAATGATTGTGAAGCATCTATAAAAACAACTGATACTCTCGATTGTAAATAACCAATAAAACAGCTGTTACTATCGATTTGAAGGTAAATAGGTTATAACATTTTAGTTTTTTTTTTGTTTTTTTTATATTGTTGCAGTATAACGAAAAATATAGTTCATCAATTGGACTAAAAGAAGCTTTTCGATCCTCGCTTATTTTTTGGCCTCGGCCGTTAAACTTGAGCTTCACTTTTGGTCCTAGTGATGAAATATACTATTTTATTACAGTATTTTCCCTTTATTTAAGCATTCTTTCAGAATATCCGCGATGTCTGTGCCACCTAATTTCGCTGATAATCGGGATAACACTACACTGTATTGACTTTTATACTAAAATATGAGTTCATTAACTTTTAATACATCTAAACACAAACAAGGCAATGTGAAAATTAAGAAACCTATTTCGAATATTCTGTTCTATTTAGTTGATTACCTACCATTTACAGTAAGTAAACACTAAATGTTTATGCTTAGATCAGTTCAGATCAGCAGGTTTAAGCCTGTTCAACAACAGCTGGAGCAATGTCCATGATTTTACTCCAAAACATGGTGACACAAACTGGTGTATTCTGCCTGACACTATGTCTGTTCTGGATTATCTGTATCCACCTCCTATGTATAGGCAAGTATCCTTCATCACTATTCAACTTTTTAAGAGCATTCTCTGCTTTGAAGTTAATTTACAAGAAACTATGCTTTCAATATTGATTTTCTATATTCATGTCTGTTTATACTCAGTAATATATTAATTACCAATAGGTTATACATATTTCTTCTTGTTTATAAATTATACGAAAGGTTAACAAAATTGTACTTAGAATGTTTTAGCTCTATATTTTGTTTATTATAACTTATTCCTAGCACAATAAAAGATAGAAATGAAACTTGTTGATGTGCTAGTTCACATTTGTTTAAATTCAGTTTATTGTATATTTGTTTTCAGAATTATGAATTTTGTGTATGCATGTTAGACTAAAACAATTTTCAAAATTTGGGCCAAGTTTCAATGGATGTAAAAGTATGGGGCTGTATTTTGTTTCTAAGGATGAGATTGAAATGGTGGTTACCGTAAGTAATTCTAATGCATAAGGGATTAGATGTTTCTCCAGTATAGTAATGGGCAGTGCTTATTATATTTTATGAATTGCAGTTAATTTTTTCTTCTATAGGATAAGATTTATCAGTAACCCTACTTTAAAAACAACATGATATAGAAATAATTTTGCACGTTGTACAGCGTGGAAGGTTTGTAATAATATAATAATTAAGGGTGTTGAAATTACTAATAAAGAAAAAAGAGCAGCTAAGTGCTATGCAAGTTGGGCGCCGTGGTAACTCAATAGTTACCAAAATAAAATATATTTAAAAAATTTAATTTAAGTTTAAATTTTGTTAAGTTTAAATTATCTAGGGTCGCAAGTTCTTTTACAGTGTACTTTAGTAGGATATTGGTGTTAAAGAATAGAAATCCTTTTGTGCTGAAATAGTACATAATGTTTATTAAGACACATTCATAATGAACGGATACAAAAATTGGAATAATCATATGCAATGTCTTATTCTAGTGCATCCTAATAAATATTTATCATTTAAATAATATTGATAAAAAAAAAAAAAAATCAAAAAGAATTTAGTTATTGAGTTTACTTTATTGTTACAACTAAATTAATTTTTTAAGTATTTGAATGAATATTTTTTAAGTAAGAATCATATTCTTTAAAATTAGAGCAAGTTTCTTTACTTTATTCATTATAAAAAAGATTTTATTTTAATATTATTTATACTTTAGAATATAAGGCTTTGCCTCATTTATGAAAATTCAAATTATTAAATCAAGACTTATTCCTAACATTGAAAAACACAAATCATATCAAATATAGACATAAGTTTATAATAAAAGTTTTTTAAACAAGGATACAAAACACGTTTCTTAGTTGAAAGCACTTTTTCTCGAAAATGGTTCCTGACGTGATCCAGATTTCCATGGTGCCTCGTGGAAGTCCTTTGTCCTTTTGTGCTGACGTCTTCAAATCACCTTTTTTGCTTTACATAGTTCATTACAGTTATCTGGCTATCAAAATGATTATTAATGTTCTTTTTAACTTAAATTGTTCTACATTTCTACATTGTTCTACATAGACAGTTTTGTCTATTACATTACAATTTCATCACCTATCAATGAAACACGTGCAATCAATTGTTCACACCACGTTTTACAAGTTCGTATATCAGATTTAGAGTTCACAATTTAAATCAAAGCATATAATACTTTGAACATTTATTTATTGGTCTATTGTCCAGATAACATTCAAAACTCAAACCTTTAGCCTATATTAGCCAATACAAAGAAGCACATGGTACTTTGTTCGTTTATTTAAAAGAAATTCTCGTGTATCAATCTCTAACAACTGTTTATACACTAATATCTACTAATTACGGCTTTTACTGAAGTTAGACTTTATATTTTCTCACTTCTAACGGTTTTCTATTTCGGAACGACACAAACGTTTTACACGTCCTATTGCTCTAAGCACTCAAATCCAACTGTCCTGTTAACTGGAGATGCTAACCACAAGTTCTAGATTGCATAATCACAATGTCTCGCCTAGCAACACGGTTCTTTCCGTTTTACAAAGCATTTCACTTTTACACTTCTTAATTATTAAGTTTTACTAATTCTAATTATATTAATATTCAAGATATATTTCTCTGACTATTTTTTACCATTCACTTTGTTTTAAATTTTGATTTAAACAAACGTTTTATTATTATTAAACGTGATTTGACCAAACTTCTCGTTTAGTGCACGCCCTTCCTTACTTTATCATTTGGACCAATGACATTCAACTTTCAAGATTCCTGCGCCTTGCACTAAATTCAAATTTTAAAATGTACACATTACAGGTTGACATTTTAACATAGGGTTTATTATATTACTGTTAATTGTTGAAACTTGGTAATTTTGGTCCTTAATATAATATATATATATATATATATATATATATATATATTTTTTTTTTTGAGATATGAATTTCCGAAATGGCTTTAACATATGATTTCATCATAAGAAAATAACAAAGGTAAATAACAATATTATAAATCAATTTTTGTTTAAGAAAAACAAAACATCCCCAAATCATAAATTTAGGTAACAATATCAAGACTTTTTTAAACTCATTTTTTGAGAGATTTAGTATCCAAGCTACTGAATTAAATAAATATTATTGTACTTACTCTGTCTGTGGGCTTAAAAACAAAAATAACTTTATAATTGACACTTAGACTGTCCAGGAAAAGATTGATGAGAAAACTATATGATAATCAGTTAAACTGCAAGAGCATAATATGCAAACTATACCCTGTAATTTTTGTATAGCCTATAGTTTCATTCATGGTATCACACATGCAATATTGTGGTCTCAACTAGCAAATTTCTATCTCTTTCTGTTTGCATGTTTTATTATGTGTGTGCTCTCGTGTTTTATAATTTCGTAACAACAAATGACCTCAGTAAAATGATGATGTTCACAATATAAACTTAATGATGAATGCTATCCATTTAAAACCTCAATATTGTTACACTGTACAGTTTAAGTGTCGATTATAAAGTAATTTTTGTTTTTAAGCCCACAAAAAATTAAAAAATTCGAAAACAAAAAAAAAATACTTATTTATCTGGTAAACCTTACCGACAACTAATGAGTGATTTGACTATTTTGTACGCCTAATGATGGAAACCTAGAGTTTTTGAAACCACGGTTAGCCGCCTTCATGAGGTAGGTAATTAGACCACAAGACAGTATGCTATAGAATATAATTAGAAACAAAAAGAATTTTTGCACATGTACGACTTACCCTTTTTTACAACATCACTTCATAACAAATAGACACTTTTGAGTTACGTAATCTGAAATCCAGAATTTGAACTATCTTCCAATATTGAGTAGTAAATGATCCAAGTGTTTCTTGGGGGTCAACACATCGAAATCACAGTAAAAATTTTCATATGATCACAATCTATATAATTACATTTTAACTCCAGAATGGAAGAGAAAATTAGTGGTGTGAAAGTGACATGATTACTTGGAATATTTCAACATGTTTATAATATTTATATAAAAATATATTGTATTTCAGAAATGTGAAGATTTCCCTTGCAAAAGAAGATAGTATTATACCATTCACAACTGGAGTTCATGCTCAGCCTTCTGAAGATGCTGAAACATGCTTAGTTGTGTTCTTTTTTGATGGAAGAGAAGAAAGTGCGGCTATAAATTTCATTAGGAAGTTCAATCAAGATAGAGTAAGTAGCTAATTCAAATAAAATATTAACTTGTAATTTAAGAATTGTTAGTTAGTAAATATCAATATACAGATTCATCAAAAAATGTGTCCATGATTTCGAGGTGAAATAACTGAGTTTATAGGTCAGGTAAATTATTAATTTTTATACCAAAATATGCAGAAAATAATAAATTATTTTACAATACCTAGTTAAGTTTCAATACGATCATACCTCCTCAGTTAGGCAATAGTTGATCTCTGCCCAGAAACACTCAATCATAGCAGAAGTAATTAGTCGCTATGGCGGCAATGATTCTCTTTTATAAATAATAAATATCCTAGATTTTCTCAACAAAGAGAATATTCTTAACATGACTCCAGATTAAAAAAAGTTCAAATGGGGCTTTTTAGTAACGATAAAATAGAATTGTCCATTTTAATCCACCGTTGAGAGCTTCTCGTACATTGAGACTGTAATGGGGTGTCACTCCATCTTGCTGAAAAGTGACACATATTTTCTTTTCTCTTTTTATTCATCTATTTGTGGGAAAACATAAAATTCAAGCATGTTCAAATAAATGACTCCTCTAATAATTTTCTCAGCAAACATGAATGGGCCGATGACTCTATTTCATATTATTCCACATCCACTTATTTTTATCTTAGGAGAATCACAAACATATTGAAGTTGAGCTTCCCACTTTCTACAGTTGTGGCAGTTAACAAAGTTCATCTACTTTTACAATTGAACAAAAATTCGGTTAAAGTAATTTTCATCATTGATTTTTGCATTCAGCATTGTCATAGCAAATTCAACTCATTTTGGCTGATCTATTTATAAAACACATTCTGTTTGAATGTTTAAAAACAGTTGTTTTAGGAATGTTAAGTTCCAAACTATGTCGAATGATTGACTTTTAAGGCTATGAAAGGAAGCATGACTGTCCAAAATCTTCCATGTTATCATTTGATGTGCATAGTCTCTAGGGATGTCTTGATATCCACATTTCCAGTTTTATTAAATTGATTATACCAACCTATAATGATCTTGTCTTTAGGTGGCTCTTTTCGGTAAGTATGCTGAAAATGACATTGCACTGTAACAACTAATTTAAATTGAGCAAACCATAACACATTGAACTTTCTGTTGTAATCACTATTCCTTAGGTGACTACTGCTAGGATGTGAGTGATGAACGATGCATGCACCGCATATACATGGCCATCTGCAGCGTTATAGTTTGTTTCAATTGTTAAAGATAATAAAAAGATACATACAATTTAATAATCTTAATGATAAACTCAGTTAGGAAGGCCTAAGCCAATGAAAAGTGAATAAGGTAAGAAGAAAGGTTCTATGGTTTTAAAAATGAATATGGTGAGAGAATTGGTTAGGATTGTGACATTACAATAATATGAATTAAAATAGATAGAATGAACAAGATAAATTAAATAAAGGACTAGTATAACTTAAGTTGTATATATTAAAATAATGAAATAATGTGTTTCTCCTAAATAATATATACTGTCAATTTTATATAAAATATATTTTGTATGTAAAAACAATAGTAATTATTTTTTGGTACTTAAGAAATAAATATATAAGCCAGGAACATGTGTATTAATGTTAACAATAACAAATAATAAAATAAGTTTATATGTTGTAAGGAGAAACCGCAGGTTATTGGGAGTGGCCCAAGGGAAGGATGTGATTATAAAACAAGAGACAAGAGAGTTGGTTTTTCTTTGCGAGAAAAAGATGTGACTGTAGGAGAAATATGTTTAACATTTAAAGGTTATAAGTGTTGTAAAGCCAGTGTAATGAAAGTTTTTTGTTTGTTTGTATGAAAGTAAAGTTATGAAGCATAAGGGAAGGAGTAAAAATTTAAGTGATGTGATAAAAAAGTGGTGATAAAAAATGTGTGATCGTCAATGCTGGTGAGAGCACGGTCTGGTGAAAAAAAATACTTCATGAAATATAGCTAATTAAAAGAATAACCAAAATATTTGTTGAATTTAAAATAGAAACTGTTTAAATCTTTAATATCAAATAGACAAACAAAAATATGTTTAAAAATTTGACCAGGACATCTGCTTTCTCTAATATGACATAATAGGGATATAGATTTAAATTTAAGTTTAACACTGATTATGAATACCTATGTGATTTTGTATGTATCAATTATCACAATGACAGATAACACAACTCCCAATGTTTATAAACTGTTTGTCATAGAAATCAAGAAGATTGGTTGATTATTATTCATGTTATTTGCAATTGAAATCATGGACACTTTTTTTCGATAACTGGAGGTCATTGACAGGTTTTTAAAAAATGTTAAAACATATACATAACGAAACTTGAAGACAACACAAGATAAAGATACATTTAAAGCCTTTTTATAATTGTGGATATGATTTGGAAATGAGGCTAAACCGCTGAAATTCCAAGAGGAATTTATTATACAAGCAGCTAATTATGAAATTTTAAGATTTAACCGTAAAAATATGTTATTCTAAATATATTGTTTGACCATTAACACTGATATATACATTTTTTCTTTCTCACATACATAGTATAGAAAAAATTGGTCTCAAGTTTTTTGTAGAAACTAAATTGGTCCTTTTAGTAAAAAAAAGCGGTTTTGGGAATAATACCTGTCTGTGCAGTATTCTAAAGCACAAACAAGGACTGATGTATCAAATTCAGTTTGTGGGTATGTTTTGGCCATATTTTGAATGTTTTTTTTTCATTTTTTCAAATTTGGCTCTTAATTGTTTTGATCAAATGTAGCCTTTAAGGACCCAAATAAAATGTTTGGTCACCTTTTGTAAGTTGCTCCGGCTTACTTACAACTTGAATTTAATTTACTTTATGCAAAACACTAGGGGCAATTTGGAAGAAACAATAAAACAACTTAATTTTATAAGATAGGCGTCGTCGTCTTGGACACCATCTTGCAAGCATGTGAGTCTACTTCTTTTTACAATTACTTCTGTCCTTAATTATTCTATCTTAAAAGTGATTCTACTATTAATGAAAGGTCAAGGTTCAGTCTCTGATCTGTACTTACCGGTTGCTTTGATGTGGCACGGGACAGTGGTCTACACACAATGAAACTAGCCAGCCATGTTTATGTTAATTGAAACCTTTCTTTCCAATTGCTGACGATTTGTGAATTACAAACATATGAATGGATAACTTTTACAACTGAATTTAATTAATATAAATTTAGGTCTTAATCTATCATTTTTGCAATATTAAAAATATACAAAGTTCTCAACAACTATTCATCTTAAAACGTTTTTTAATTTAGATTACTCATTTTGCTCATGTGATTATGTAGATATTTGTTCATATTTACTCACGTAATACTTGTAAACACAATTACTTCACCACCATTGCCTTAAGATGTAATTACTTAAACCGCTCCATAGCTAATGCAAGACTTGCGACTTTCTCTGCTGACTTCTCTTATTAGACTCGTCTTCTTCTTGCTTGCAGGTAACGTTAACGCAAAGAATCATGGGATACATGTCACGTGATGAATTAGTGTTAGAGGGGTATCGTTTATTTGATTAACGCGCACATTTTGAGTTCAAATTTTTTGTACACCATATTCGTAGTTCATTGTCTTTTGAGTAATCTTTAAATTTAAATGACTGTTTCTTATTTAAATACATATCAACATTCTTATATTTATTATTTATTTATGTTTTATTATTTATTATTGATTAGAGGATGTCCCATGCTTACACACTTCTACAAAAATGCCGAACTGTGAGTAAAAACTGTGGCTGTTTTACACACTACATAAAATTGACTTTACCGATTTTGTTCATATTTCAGTGAAATGGGAAGATTAATGAATCAAAACTGTCTGAAAAGTTGAAGTAAAAGAATATTATTCAACCTAGTTCAGCCATTATTGCCCAACAACAAATATGAACTTTGACCACTGTCGTTTAAAAGCTTAATTTTAATCAAATATGATTTATGCTGAGGACATGTTTATGTCACAAGCAAAGCAAGTTTAGTCTACTTATATATATATATATATATATATATATATATATATATATATATATATATATATATATACAGTAGAACCCCTCAAACTCGACATTCCGTCAAACTCGACAGGGCCAGTGACAAGGAGCATGGGATTTCCAAGGTCATTCACTGCATTGTTTTACGCCATGTGCGCCTGCCAGATGCCCGGAGGTTGAGGCTTGTTACTTTTGTTTATACAGCTGTGAGGGATGCTCCTTTGTCTAGCCACTTTCTAATCCTACTGTATAGTAGAGGCCAAAGTTAAAGGGTCCAGGTAGACCAGGACAGCCCTAAACATTTGTTGTCAAAACATTCATATTGTTGTGAACCCAAGCGCCTAACCACCCGGATGCTACCGGTCATTAGCACCGATTCCATTAAAGTAAGCGGCAAGTCTTTTGTCATAACAATTCAACGGAGCGTCGTAGAACTATGATTCAAGTTTTGTAATAAAGGTCTTAACCATGTGAGAAAAATAATCCGACTCTTAATTATATGCGATCAGCAGTTCAATTTATAGCATTTTGTATTGGACTGTGTTTGGTATGGACATTCTTTTTCTTCGGCGACTTCGAGATGAAGCTGCCAGACGTCCAGTCGAAAATGAAATACAAAGATCAATCAAAAGTTTTTTCAAACAGTGCTAACTTTGCTCTAATGTTTTTTTATATATATATATATATATATATATATATATATATATAAAATTGTTTTAATCTTTAAAAATATTTAATGGACTGTCTGTTTTTTACTGTAGACTTTACTGTAAATTTTATTACAGCATATTAGGATAGGTCTTTTTAGTTTACTAAACCTATTGTATAAGGCCAACACTTTTTTAATTTCATTTGACCGATCGATAAATTTAATTTTAATGTGTGATTGAACACACTATTTTTTTGTTGTCAGGCAGGGACTTTTTTGCAATAAACGTTTAATCATTGATTATCAATAAAATGTACAGTTATTTAAAATAATTTTGAGTATTTGTTTCAAACCTAACCATTAAATACCAAAGTTCCCTAAAACTCGACAACCTTAAAGTCCACATTGTGTCGAGTTTGAGGGGTTCTACTGTATATATATATATATATATATATATATATATATATATATATATATATATTCAAAGTCCATGACTCATTTTCACTTTTTGATTGACAAAGCTTTAGGGATGTGCAAGTTGGAAAGTTTATAATGACATCAGTATACTGTAACATTAATGTTTTATATTCTGTTAATGTTTCAGCCAGATGCAAAACTACTCACTACCAAGCAGATCTCAATGGAACCAAGAGATGCAGAAATCGTCTTTGGTACTTCAACATATAATCGAGTAGCAGTAAATGGACCACTAGTCGGCCTTATCTATTCAGGAACACGTGTTATCTACTCATGCCATAAAGTAAGTTTATTGTCATATATGATATTAAATATACATCTATATGGGGACACTTGGTAGATTGGAGCTGACCTGTGGCATTATTTGTATTGATGCTGTAGGAAGTGCTGGCGGTGACTCATTTGCCTTAAGGAAGGAGCGAATCTTTGCCAACAGTATGTCTCAGGCAGTGTATCAAACAGTTGCAGTTTTTTCACCGGCGATCGATTAAATAAAAAATAACCATATTATCCTTAAAAAATGATTGGCTAAGACCATTTGGACGGGTTTGAGGATCCACAGGACTATGGATCATTAAGTGCTCGTGATTATTATCTATAATTATATCAGAGATGTTTATGACTGACAACGGTTACCCGGTACACTATCTTTGAAGCAGACCATGTTTCCCCTTAATAAATTGATAACACGCAAGTCATCAGTAGATTAGTATTTTAGATATAATTATTAATTGTTTAAACTTATTATAAAGCTGGCTTAGTGACCACACACTTATCTAACCACAATTTCGACAATTATTTGGCATAACCCCACATCCCATAACTATAATTATCCTTTGCATATATGTATTTTTTGAAACCTCATTGCTTATCCAAACTAAATATAATAAAAAACATTAAGAAGTTGTATTACAGTTAGCCTAATGGACCATCTGTCAAATTATAAATTGTCAAAAGTGTATGCATGGAGTTTATTATACTATCATTTTATTTAGGAATTTGTGTACTATAAAAATTGAGATTCTAATCTCTGCTTCAATGTCTTGGGATTACAATGCTGTCTGTGTGCTTGCCTTATCATGCATATTCGTTCACTCTTCATTGAACTGCCTCAACAATTTTCTCACCATTCCATTTTCACCAATGAGATTCTTGTGACATAATCTTGTGTTTAAAAAACTGAAATCAGGCTGTATTTCACAATCGGCAGTATCTTGAATCGAATTAAACATTTTATATGATCAAATAGTTTTTAATCTAGCTGCAATGCCAACTGTAAAAAGACAATATACCTGGGAGTGTAGCATGCATACGCGCAGTAGGGTTCACTGAAAAGCACTACTTACTTTCTGGACACACCTCGTATAATAAATAAACATACAAACAGCATTTTAAAAATTTATATTAAAGTACTATTGTAGGTAAGAGAGTAAGTGGTTTGAATATCTATCTCTTTGTAATATACAGATATATAGTAAACATTATGAAGTTTTATTTACTTGATAACAATAGTTGATTCTCCATTGTGTTTTAAAATGATATTAAATGTCTGATTAACAATATTGTAGTTACATATTTACTTTAAAAAAAAAACTTTATTTCAGGTAGTAGATGAAATTGCTCAGGGCTCTGACAAAGCTTACGTGAGTAATGATCCAAGAACTGCTGCTGTCCAAGCAGAGACATTTACTAGCATCGCCATCATGCACTTAGCATCTTAAATCATTTTCAATCACATTCACATCTTTAAAGTGCCTCGATCATGTGTGCTTTGTATATATGTATTTACATCTAGTCACGTACTTGTATTTCTATATTGTATAGGTTTTAAAATGGTAAAGCTTATTATTGTTAGATTTGCACAATGGTTATTATGAAAAGAGATTATGTCCATTTTATTTTTGAAATGACTAAGACATTAACAACTTATAATTTGTGAATAACATTATTAACAAAAGTAATAGCTGTATCACTATTGCAATGAGGTAATAACTAAGAAATTTAAATACAGTAAGCTCGAGACTATCTTGCTTAATGTGGCTGTTGACTGGGGCTGGATAGCAAAAAAGGTTGAAGGTGAATCACTTCTTGTGCAATGAAACACCAAAAATGTTGATAACTAAACATCAGTAGCATTTCAGAGAATATTTAAACTTGTGCATATTGTTTTCCATCGAAGAATTCATGTTAATTTAACCTAATATGAAAGGAAAAACAAATAAAATGATGAAAATATTTATTAAATCGTAAAATTTATATAAATAATCTAAAAAGAGACATGTATTGGGTAACATATTTCTTCTGTTTGTCACTCATATTTAACAGAGCTATAAATTACACAACTGATCACATCAAAATAAGAACGCACCATTAAAAACTGGGCGTATAAGCAACCGACCACTTTAGATGTCTTCTAATAACTGAGTATTATAAAATATAGAGCTGTAATTTTCAGCACATAAGCAATGATTGCTATTGAAGATAACATATTTCATGAAGTCTAAGCATCTGGATAGTCAGAGTAACATCGAGGTATACCATTAAGTCCGAGAAATTGTTGAGGATATCATCAATAAATACAACAAAAAATTGAATTTTAAACATTTAGGATTTATTGATTATAATGGATACCATTGCATAAATCTCCACAAGATCGTAATACGGCTCCTATAGAACTCAGATAATGAAATTGAGCTACAACATAATATGTATCCATGAAGAATAATATCAATTGATGAATTGGCTAAAACTACTCTTGTTAAACCCCCTACTGTAAAAAGAAAAACGAAACCGATTGAAACCACGTATTGTAAAGTATAAAACTGTAATTTTCAGCATATAAGCCTCCAATAGTTTTAGATTTCTTCTGTTCACAGAGTACTGTAAAATATAGAGCTGTAATTTTCAGCACATACTAAGCAGCCGATCATGTTAGACATCTTCTGATAACTGAGTATGTACAAATAATAGAGTTATAATTTTCTTGTACAAATGTCGCTCATACAGCTACGTGATCTCATAAATATAGTAATTCCAAGAGCAGGCCCCTAAAATTTCTTGATATAAAAAAACTACACAGAAACCATGTAGTATTGATATAAGTCCTTACAAATGAAAAGTTATATTAAGTTAACTGTTTTATAGACTAAATTTGTGCTTCCATATTAATATTAATTACATCATAGCCAGGGCCAGATAGTCACAAGTCTACTGTAATGAGAAGAATCAAAAATTAAATATAATTTTTTATATCTAGTTAATTGTTTTAGCACTATGCAGAATGTTTAAAAATGCACACACTTTTTACTATGGATTTCTAGCATTAGGTAACGCTAATAATCCGATGTCTCAGGCCAGAGTGCTTAAAAACACACACACAAATGAGTAGGAATAAAACTTCATATATACACAATCACTTTTTATTGTGAAAAATATAACAAAATTGTTAAAAGAAGTTATAACACTTAAAATTAACTTTGTATGAAAGTACATAAAAAGTATGTAATCTTTGAATTATGACAACTGTATAGATTATACAAACATTGATCTGGAACATATTATATATTCTTTCAATTATACAAAAGTCATAAATGTAAATCTTATCATTGAATAAAAACAGTTTCTTTAATTAATAATCATCCAAAGTTTGTAGAGTATTTGATTTTATTAGATATATTTTAACCAAATATATATACAGTAGAGTCCCGCAAACTCAGCGTAATGTGGACCGGAAGTATGCCGAGTTTGTGAAATACCGGGTTATCGGGAATAAGGGCAAAAATAAATTGTAATTAAAACACCAAAGCAGCGGCGATATCAAACGACTTTGTCGATAGCGGTATCCCATTGTCGGCAGTGTAAAAACACCGCGGCACCAAAGCGGCGGCTATATCAAACGACTTTGTTGATAGCGGTATCCCATTGTCGCGACGTAAAAACACCGCGGCACCAAAGCGGCGGGCGGCGATATCAAACAACTTTGTCTATAGCGGTATCCTATTGTCGGCGACGTAAAAACACCGCGGAACCAAAGCGGCGGCGATATCAAACGATTTTGTCGATAGCGGTATCCCATTGTCGGCGGCATAATAAAACCGCGGCATTGGCACCCGTCGATATAGCAGACATACACCTGCAAAAACGTTTGATGGGCCGCTTTTTTTCCACGAATCAATTTAGTATACATTATGGAAAATATAACATTTCTTTTCAGTTTTCTTTGACAGGTACGCACAGTATATACAGTAAATAAAAATGAGCGAGTTACGAAACCGGAAGCGTGTGTTGGTTTCGTTTGAGACGCGGTTAAATGTGTTAAAAAGACTTGACAGAGGGGAATCTGTAAAAAGCTTTGTGACGAGTTTAACGTGGGAAAAGTACCATCAACGATTCGAGCGATCGAAGTTAATGCCCGCTTTGGGATCAGCCGAACTTTTATGAACATCGCTGTTTTTAGAAATATATATTTTTTCCCGTCGGGGTCGCCGAGTAATCCGGACTGCCGGGTTATCGAGTGCCGAGTTTGCGAGACTCTACTGTATATATTTTTTTCACAATTAAACATAAGTTTAGATTATAAATACAAAATAGAATAATTGTAAGGCTTACTGTGCAATCTGCTATCTTCTATTCATCTGTTGTATATTATATAGTGTTTCACAGCCTAAATAAGTGTAGATATTTTAATCACACTTGGTATGTAGACATATTTTGGCCATTGGAACATTAAAACATTTTGTTGATAACTAAAAATTGGTGATAGCTCCCATAAGGAAAAAACACAAAATATGATTTTCCTAAAACCAGCTTGAAAAAAAAAGAGTGTACAATGTTATGTAAATTAACATGAAGCTGGAATCGGTACTCTAAGGCACTCTCAGAGTATAACAAAACATTAAGAAGAGCTAAAAAAAAATCTTTTAGAGAGAATTCTGTCAGGGCACCGATCAAGTGTCTGATTGTATAAAACTCCAAAAGTTTTGATTTCCCCACCCAATGTAGTGGGTACTATACTCAAGGAAGATAGTAACCATATGCCTAGTCCAGAAAAGATATTGCAGATATTACTATACTTTTTGGATTCTTATACAACACAAAGTTTATCCCAGAATGAGATCAAATTGAACCTATCGAGAAGACTGGAGCTGTGCCGTCTATATTCAAATAAATAGGCTTAAAATAGTGGGATGTTAGACCAATGCTGATGTATGGGTGTGTAGTATGGTGGCTAAAGATACAACAGTGCAGTATGGAGGTGTTAAGTCTGTCTCCAGTAGATATTGTTACCATGAAGGTGGCACACAGAATCCATCAGGCCAGCAAACACAACAGGATTAACGGCATTTTGAAATGGTAGACAATAGTTACTGACCTTGAATTACCATATCATGTCAGCTTTGTTGACAGATAGGAATGGACTCTAGGTGACAGTAGGGCATCACTTCTGGCTTTGGCAAAACAACTATTTTTCTAGAATAGTTTGGATGTGCCATGTTGCCTTGACAATCCTGGTAAAAACCATCAAAGTACATCTTGTGAGTCCTGTGTCAAGAATTGAGAGGAATGAAGAGGCAGACAGAACCGAATGCCTTTTCATTGGCCCAGAACCTTCCTGTGGAGTATCCTAGCACGCAGGTGTGTCTTCTAATAGGTTTTGAAGGAACACCAGAAATTTTGGGAGTGAACAAAGGGTATTATATAGTCTAAAAAGATCTATATAAACTCCACACAAAGGAAACCCTTAACACTGAACAGGACTTGTCTATGGAGAGTGACTGGATTTTTTTTATAGCCATCTACACAAAATGAGATTATGCACGACCCTTTGTGAAGGATATGTGGTCCAGCTGTGGAAACAGCTCAACACATAGTTTTTGACTGCCCAGTTCTGGATAGAAAACTATTTGAATTCTAGACACTCTGCGGAATGGAGTACAAATAGGGAAAAAGAACATCATCTGAAGCATCTTTAAGTTTTCCAAAAACCCGAGACTGTGAATGAGGTTGTACAATCTATATAGTTGACAGGTATATTCAGAACAGTGAATCCTGTCAAATAAAAATTTACAAAATATAAATAAACATAGTTAACAATCACATATTCTAATGGCTACATTCAATATAAAAAATATTTATAAAATTTTTAAAACAAAATCATATTTAGACTCTTAAACTAAAACTCAAAACTCTGTATAATACATATATACATTTTTAATTACAACAATTCTAGTGATGTTTAAAATGGTTGTGAAGATCAGATTGGCATTTTCTCTTCGGTCTCTTGTTATTTTTTTTTACACTTAAAAAATGTGTGTACGAAAATTTTGAAGTAAGGCCGACATTACTTAAAAAATTAGTACATTTAAAAATATCACTTAGTTGAATGTTTAATTCCTTTTTGCAATTTATGTTTTTATTATCATTACAAGGAAGTTTGTGATCATCATGAATTTCAGACTCTGATTTTTTAAAGCAAGATTCGTTATCATCATTTTTTAACTCAATTTCATTAAAAGGTGTGTTACAATCTCTCCTTTCAACAGTGGTATTAAATTCAAGTTGGCTAATATTAGCACTTTTGAGGTTGTTTTGTAGTTGACCATTTGTTTGAGGCCTGTCAATATTTCTTTGACAATATTTTTGTATTTCTTCAAAAGTCAATTTTTTTAATACTACGGAACACTCTTTCAACTTGGCTGAACTATTGTCCTCTGAATTTATTTGAGACATATCTAGACATGATTTTTTCAACTTCATTTCGTCTGTTTTTATTGTACAAAACTGAAAGATATTATTTAAACTTGTATCTATATGGTTCCAATATTGAGTATTAGATTTGTTTGTAATATCTGATATCTCTGAATGTTGAGAGCTATCTTTAGTATTCAGAAATTTTTGAAGCAGTGGTAGATCTGATTCCACAAGTGGTACAACAAATTTTGGTTTCAGTTCTAATAATAATAATTTGAGTTCCTGAGCTGAAATGTAGTTGCGGTAAATATAAATGTGCAATTCATCTAGTTTCAGTTGGCTGATAAATGGAGAATCATGCACAGTTTGTAGAGTTGTGGTTAATACAATATTTATTCTTGTCTCTTCATTCCTGCAACAAGATCGGATACACAAAATAAATACTGCAAAAGTAAGAATATTGTTTTGTCATATACAAGGTGTTTCTAATAACCCTATAAGTGCCGCATGTTTAATTCACTTTGTTTAAAAATTAATAAAACATATTATTTTTATACAAAACCTAACTTATAATATATCATTTTTCTCAGAAAGATTTGTAGAATTTATCTATGTAATAAAAAATATATATTATTTTAATAAATATATGTATTTTTTTTTATTACATAAATAAATTCTACACATCTTTCTGAGAAAAATGATATATTATAAGTTAAGTTTTGTATAAAAATAATGTTTTATTAATTTTTAAACAAAGTGAATTAACATGCGGCACTTATAGGGTTATTAGAAACACATTGTGTATATATATATATGTGTGTGTGTGTGTGTGTGTGTGTGTGTGTGTGTGTGTGTTTGTGTGTATGCGTGTGTGTGTGTGTGTGTGTGTGTGTGTGTGTGTGTGTGTGTGTGTGTGTGTGTGTGTGTGTGTGTGTGTGTGTGTGTGAAACAGTTTTAGAGTAAGTATATTTGGTATCAAAAAATGAATGTATCATTTTATAGAAAAACCTGAATCATCCAAAATAAAATTTTTATCACTATTTTTCAACATATACAAAAGTTTTGTATAATATTTGTGAACATATTTAGAAAGGAAAAAAAAATTATTTCTTACATTTTCAAAAAAAAAAGTTTTACGAAAAAAGGAAAAATGTTTTGCCTAATTTGAAAAAATAACCAAAAATAGTAATATTATTTAAAACGCAATTACAAATTATCATTTCCTTCAGAAAGGTGCATAGAATTTAGTTGTGTAGTGAAAAAAAAAATTGTTGAGTTATTAGGCCAGGAATCAAAAAAATCGTCCCATGGCCGAGGACAAAACTTCACAGAAATGGTAATGTACACCATGCATTTTTTTTTTTGAAATTTTCAAGTATTACTAGAGATTTATAATATATTAAGTGGATAAAAGTTGCTAAAAAGAAAAATCAATTTATAAAATTTTCATTAGATATGGTTAATTTTTACGTAAAAAGTGAAAATTTGCTCCAAAGTTTGGCCTATTTTCAAAAATTCACCAAAAATATAATTATTATTTAAAACCCAAGTTTTTATTACCTATTCATAGGTTTTTATTCTCAGAAAGATACATAGATTGTATGTGTATAATGCAAAAACTTTTAGATGGAAACATTTTGGAGTTATTATGTACGGAATCAACAAAATTACCCTGTAACCGAGACAAAATTCCACAGAAATAGGTATATAAACCAATAAAAAAAAATTTATAGATAGGCCTATATAAATTTATAAACATTTTGCATACAACATTTATTAGACAAAATTATTTTTATATGTAAACACATGGAAATTTGCTAAAAAGTAGACCAGATTATAACATAACCTATCTCTAGACAGCCTCAGTATTTTTAAGTCTGACAATAACATTCACTCAAAACAATAAATTCTACAAACAATAATACAGATATTATAATTTGTATACACAAATTATAATAAATAAATAAAACAAACCTTCAGAATAACAGAAATATAATCCCAAATCACATACGTACTACGCCTATCACATGTAATTTTAGTACACAAGCAACTCTAACTTGCAAGTCAGAAATAATAACCTAATAGAAACTCTAAGACATAATAAGTGGTACTAACAGATAGAACGAAATCTCCTCTATAAAATAGTGCAAGGATCGTAGGTAATCGATATATCGTTTTTAGTGAACTGCACCAAAAGAAAAATGTGTCTGGTTCGGTTTGGTTACTATTTGGTAAAATAGATATAAAGATAATAAAACACATTTTTTTTTTTTTTTTTTTTTTTTTTTTTTTTGTAATATCCACTTTTTATTAGTCTAGCCGACTAATGGTTTCGCCTGCTAAGGCATTGACGAGGCTGTATTACAGACTGTATTACTAATAAAAAGTGGATATTACAAAATAAAAAAATTGTGTTTTATTATCTTTAAACATGGAATTCCACCAAGAACCATCGGTCTCAACAGTAATGAAAATTAAAATAGATATATCTCGCGATCTATGATAGATGGAAAGATTTGGAAAGCACAGATCGAAAGAGAAAGATGTGATCTACAAAACAGTGTTATGGTCGACCTGTTTGACAGAAAAATAGATTTGTGAACATCTGGAAAAAATGGCGTCATTTCTACTTACAACCGTGCAGTTCAAATCTTTGATTTTACGCTTAAAAATATGCAAACTTTAGCAATGTTTAAATTATTTATAACGTTTTGTGGGTTTTTTGCATGATTATGCATCTATGAAACATTAGCTTTCCAACGGTATTTTATTTATTGCGATAGGACTATTCTAAGTGGGCGAAATGTGGAATTGCAAAATACGTGTTTTCGTGTCGTTAAACTAAACCATGCGTTGAAAATCGACCAGCTAGCGGGTTGAGGAACACTCATGGGCTTAAATAGTGAGGCTGGTGACGAAAATGTGGTATATTATTACAATCTTACAACTATATCATCATCCTTTCTCTATACATCATTGTACATGAATTTCCCATTGTAGAGCTGCAGGTCATCACGTCTTAACTATTTCAAGAGCTCTGCTGTTTTCTTATTTACCTTTTCCACAGTCTGAAAATAAGTTCTCTTCAATGCGGCCACTTAAGGAAACAGGTAAAGGTTACAACAAGCTAAATCCAACTAATTAAGAGAGTGGTCCAGCACTGGAATCCACTTATAAGTCAAAAACTACCTCAGTGATAGAGTATTGTAATAATGGAGAATTCACATATTTTGTCTAATACTTGTGCCCTCACTTGTTCTCTTTGCTTGGCCATAACTTGTAGATAATACTGCTGGTACCTACTCAACCATGACTACGTAGAACAAAAACTATGTTTATTCAATCAAACACGTTTCAACAACAAAGTCGCCATCCTCAGTGATATATGAGCTACAATAATAAAACTATAACTGTTATAAGTTATAGTTTTGTTATTGTAAGTGAGGATGACGACTTTGTCGTTGAAACATGTTTGATTGAACAAACGAAAGTTTTTGTGAGATCTTGTATTCGAATTTTTATTCTACATAATATTATCTCACAAGTCAAGCTCAATATTTATTTATAACCATGACAACATTGAAAAAAACAAATAAACATTATCTTCAATTTCAACTTGTGATGTTTTGTCTTTTTTTGTGATGTGGACCTTTTCGGTAAATTTATTGTTTCTTTGAATTTGGGTCGTAGATGTAAATCCACACTTTATTATATGCAATGATCTTTCCTAAGTCAGATTCCTCTGAGAGTAGTTCCTTGACGTCAGTCCCAATGTGATTCCAGTCATATTTTTTCTACCAAATGGGGTTTTTGGGGAATATTTTGATGCAGATGTTGTGCATGTTCAATTGATCATATAAAATTTCTTGTACAGTCTTTTGATTGATGTGCACTACATCTGCGATCATCCGAATGTTTATTCAGCAATCTTTTAAATAATTATATTAATTTCAGCAAAGTTTTATTTGCTTGTTGTCATTATAGGATGACCCGGTCATTCATCTCAATACTCAACAAATCATTTATGCCATTAAAACACTTCCTTTAACAGTGTCAAATACTCACTGGGCAGTTTCTTCAATTTTTCAAGAAATTCTAAATTAATGTGTTCTTTGATTTTAACATCAGACATGTTTGCACATCAGTTGTTTCAATTGTTTAATCATATATGAACTACAAACGACAATGAATTCAGCTTTGTCTTGTCTGTTTCCATTTAAAATCACAAACATGGATGTACTCTAAGCATAACACCTATAGAGAATTCAGTCTCTTTTAACAGAAACACCTTGTATAATATAATTGATATGTTATATGATATAGTGGACTATATACATTGATAAGAAAATGTATTACCTTATATTTATTATCGTATAAATTACAATGAACTGTAAATTTGCTTGAGTTAGATAACTTAGCATGGCTTAAGGGGATAGTCCACAAATGTTGGAATTGGAATTATTGGTTTAAAAGGAAAAATTAATCTCGTATGATGTCGTATAATAAATGTTTGGATATCTCAAAAAAGGCACTATTTTAATCAATTTTTGGTTTAGAATCGGAAGTGAAATTTAATATCATAGTTCTCTTCATGTGTCTCATTTTAAGAAAGAAAGGGGGATAACATGAAGGAAGAGCTATTGGTAAATTTATCCTCCCATGAAGTGATGTTTTTAGTTGGTCTTATGAAAGGAACTATTGGATGATTGGGGAAAAAAAGGTTACGTTTTAGTCAATAACCAGGAGTCTTCACAACTGGGAAGCATGCGTCTCCCAATGGTGCTCAATGCATTTCCTACCACCTTGAAAAACCAAAATAAAACAAACAAAAACTGTGCTTTCAAATAAATACATAATTACTTGTTAGATGATATAAAGTGAAAATAAAGTTTGATCACAATTTCTCACAAATAATATGTTTATTAACTCAAGCTATACTAAAATTTTGTCTTAATACAGTTTTTTTCTGATTTAACAGACTTTTGAGAAATAGTGTATGTTATTCATCTTGACTTTCTTACTCACATATAATTTTCCCATTGTAGCACATCTTGAATTTCATTTATGCCTACTACATATATTCTTGCATTCAAGTAATCAGTCATGAATCCTTCACTATATTTAAGATTGTATAGCAATTCGTATGTTTTAGTATTTACATACATTTGTTCCTGAAAGATTAAAACATACTTATTGGTTTGACATTTGGTATAACATGTAGATACTTATTTAAAACAAAGTTAATTATCTTTAACAGGCTTTTGTCTATTTTGATCTTGCAGGTTGGACAAAAATAGGAGCAATATGTCTCCTAGATGACAGAATCTCTAGTCTTGAAATTAAAAATACATATTCAATAGCATATTTGATAATTTAGTGTCCTTGTCAATTGTTCTGTATGTTCACCCCTCTGCCCCTCTATAAACTCACCAATTTTATTGTGGAAGTAATTAAATAAGTGGGGCATATTAATTAAAATAACAAGAGTTTTAATTAAATATAAAATCCCCATTTATTTTGTTGCACAGTAATATGTGCAACCCACTTTACTGTTCAGTTTAGAACCATCTGTGAAAATAATTTCACTAGATGGGTATTCATCAGGTATATAATGAAACTCCTGGCGATAAACTACATCAGAAGTGTTTGCTTGATGAAACTGCACAGTGAAAAATCAAAAGTTGACATTTGAATGAGTCATAGAGGAATAAAACATGGAGTATTCTCATTCGTTGGAGGAAGTACAAGGCCCAAATTGTCAAGGATTCTAATTGTTCTAATGCAAATGGGGCAGTACAAACAGGCAGTCCACATGCCTGGCTTGCAATACCATCAGGTGGTTTAATTTTAGTTTTAATTTGGAAGTTTCAGAGTAAAGCTCCATAGCAACATCAACAACTGGAATGTTAGGTGTTGAAGGCTTGGTAGACGCCTGAGGTGATTTTGGGAGGAGTTTAGAAGAACCCCCTCCTGACTTATTTCTATTTTGTAAAAGCTTAGCGGTTACAACCAGTGGAGTACTGGCTTTGTCTCTATTATTTTAATTTTGAACTTTAAAAAAGATTTTGATTTTGTCAGAACAGATAGTGGTTGTGATTTTTGTTTATCTAGTTGTCCATTATTGGTGGTAGTTTCGTGATCTTTAATGGCAAAGCTGCAGATTTTGCTTTGGATACAATAGGTTTTGTTGATATATCAAGAAAGTCGACTTTAGAAGAAGGGATGTTAAATGATGTACAACTTTGGACTGCAATTAATTGCTTAATCTGTTCAGCAACCATACGAATCATCTCATCCAGTTCTTTACACGATGAATATGTAATTGGGACTGAGACTTATGTCGTATTTGCATACGATTTTCCTATCGTAGGAGGTGAATCAGTTTTTTGTCTGTACACTTTTCTAGCTTCAGGAAAGGAAAGTTTTTCCTTAGCAACAATTTCTAAAATCGCCTTCTCGGCTTGATACTTTGGGCATTTTTGTGAACGTGCGGGATGATCACCTCCACAATTTGCACACTTTCCCTCAATATTACATCCTTCACTTTTGAGGCCTTTTACAACACACTGTCCACAAACTTCCTGTTTAGAACAAGTGTTGCTAACATGTCCAAATCCTTGGCATCGGAAACGTCTTGGATTTGGAATGTACGGTCTAACAGTTAGACTGTAGAATCCCGCAAACACTCGCTCAGGAAGATTTAGAGTAGCGAAAGTTAAGATGAGAGAGTCAGTTGGTTTTTTCTCGCCATTTTCTGTATGGAAAATTCATTCCACATTGACAACATGCTGTTCAGTGAGCTCTTTCTTTATTTTCTCCGTGCTCTCATTCAAGAGGTGACGGTAAGAAATAACGCCTCTAGAGGAGAAGGTGTTTTATTTTATTGTACTACCCATGTATAGCTCGGGTTCCGCAAGGGACTTTCAATAGGTTCAGATAGTCTGCACCCCTATGCGATAAAACCCTAAGTAAAGGTGAAAGTAAGAAAATGTATATATGTGTGAACTGGGTGTATGTTTATATAGATGATAGTCTATTTGTTATGAGTGATTCACTGGGGACTGCGAGAGACCCCCTCTTATTAGGTGCAGCTAGTTTACACCTCCCCCCTCCCTGCGGGGAAAGATACAATAATGCATTTAATTTTATTGACATATAATTCTGCTATAGGTAAATACTTCTTAACTAGTTTTAAAAAATGGAAAAAAAAATATTACTTCTGTACTTTTGGAATAAAATATATTCAAAATGATTGTTAAAAGAATATACACATTAGAGAAAATGTTTTAAAAGTCATACTTCCTGATAGGTAATTTATCACATCTACAACAAGCATTTGTTCTATCTTTTTTTAATTACACTCATCTTTATAAAAGTTGTTTTGCAAAAAATATTGAAAGTGGAGACATTCTTGGAGGAAGGAATTTTGTAGATCGTAAATTGTGTACTTCCCAAATGTTTTAGCCAAGGTAGTAAACAATCATATATTCACTTTTTTTCCTTTTTTTTTAAATTTTTTTCAGCCTCAGCTCCCATCCTGTTATTAATCATATTTTAAGAAGACCAAGAATTCGTAATATCTTGTTATATACCAATAAACTAAATACAAAAAATATGCAAACATCATCGTTTGAACAATTCTATAGTAATCTGTAATGAAACATAGATGCCACTATTTCACTCCAGAGTTAAACTAAACGACATGCATTGGTGACATCCAAACTCATTTCCGCCATGGAAAGTCAAAACCATATGTTCAACTGTGAATATCAAGGCCACTTTTTTCTGTGAGTCATAAGGAATTATTTTCACAGAACATAGAACTGCTGAATACTATTCTACTATTCATTGCAAAAAGAGAAGGTTTGATTCCTTTAGGACAATGTTCATTCTCAAACTGTCATTTTGATGATAGAAATGTTGCTAAAATTCAAATGGGATGTCTTACCTCACCCATATAGTCCACATTTAATAAATAAATCATCTTTATCTGGTAATATCCTGTTTATAATTGAACAACTTACAAGTCAGCTATGACATCATTAATTCACTGTTTCAATACAAATTTGATTATATTCAATAAATTAAGTAATTGAAAATTCTTGTCCATAATTGACTACTTCTCAAAGCCAATATCTCTATGTTTGACATTACACATTCACTGCCTGATTAATTCTGTTTAGAATTTACAACTTTTCAAGCCAGTATGGACTAGTAGAGACATCATATGTCACTGCCTCAATATATATTATATTATATTAAATTAATCAAGGTTTGATGATAAATTCCTAATTATAATTAAACATATCACAAGCCAGTATGACTAGTGGAATATCACACTTTTACTGCCTCAATACAAATTTGATAATATTCAATAAATCAAGTTTAGCTGGTATATTCCTGTTTATAATTTAACACCTGTCAAGTCAGTTGTGACTATGTGTGACAACATATGTTCACTACATTAATACAAAATTTGATTATATGTAATAAAAGAAATTTGCTTTTATTCAATAAATCAAGTTTCATTAATAAATTCCTGTTTTTAATTTATCACTTCTCAAGCCATTATGAGTTGTGACATCACACATTCGCTGCAACAATAAAAATTTCATTATATTAAATAAATCCAGTTTAGCTGGTATATTCCTGTTTATAATTGAATATCTGTTAAACCAATATGAGTATTTGTGACATCACACATTCGCTGCCTCAATACAAATTTCATTATATTAAATAAATCCAGTTTAGCTGGTATATTCCTGTTTATAATTGAATATCTGTTAAACCAATATGAGTATTTGTGACATCACACATTCGCTGCCTCAATACAAATTTCATTATATTAAATAAATCCAGTTTAGCTGGTATATTCCTGTTTATAATTGAATATCTGTTAAACCAATATGAGTATTTGTGACATCACACATTCGCTGCCTCAATACAAATTTCATTATATTAAATAAATCCAGTTTAGCTGGTATATTCCTGTTTATAATTGAATATCTGTTAAACCAATATGAGTATTTGTGACATCACACATTCGCTGCCTCAATACAAATTTCATTATATTAAATAAATTCAGTTTATCCCGGTATATTCTTGTTTATAACTGAACACCTATCAAGCCAGTTATGACTATCTGTGACACCATTCATTCCCTGCCTCAAAACAAATTTGATTATATTCAGTAAATTATGTTTAGTTGGTATATTCTTGTTTATAACTATACACCTGTCAAGCTAATATGACTACACAAGTTCATTGCCTCTTAGTCCATACACAATGATTAAAGTAATAATGAAAAATTGTTTTAAATAATTTGGATAAACCTTACCTTTATATGATGACTAATCTCACACAGTACAGTAATGTCCAGTATGTCTTCTAAAATAATGTATGTTCTGAAAGTTGGATAACACCTAAAATAATAAATTTTATATCAGTCTTAACAAAAATAGTCAGCAATTTTCTTTGTTTTTAATTGGGTTGAATTTTAAAACAAATTTTGTTAAAGATTTTTATAAATTAACATTTTTTACGAATGAAATGTTAATTGGACTTACCGGTACTGAAATTAGGGATACACTCTTTGTAATTAATTATAAGTGCTTGATTGAGTTTGAACTAGGATGTCTTGACCAGAGTAATGTTCTTTAGATTATTTTGTAAGATCTAAATAAATGATTTTTGCAATCTTCATATTTATACCAAAATGGATTTTAATATCCCACACACAATACATTACTAATATGTTTTTATCACAACACTGTTTATAACTTATTCATATCAAATTAGATTGTATACCTTCAATATATTACAGTACTAATAATTGTTCATTACAATTGCCGAAATGTTGAGTCATGTATAATTTTCTGCTAGTAATACCTTTTTTGTAATAAATTTTAGAAATTAAATCAATAAAATGTTAGTTGAAATTTGTTAGGATTTTAGGCGTTCTAATTATTTTAAAATAAATCCATTGTCTCAACATGGAAATTTACAATCTTTTATTTATGTTAACTATATTCTAATCTAATAACTTAAAAAGTGTGTAGATACTGCACATTTCCTCGTTGTATTTAGTCTTTTATAGATGTTATTTATCAGGAGTGTTCATTTGAATGGTTTCCTAAGTACAAGGATTGTACTTTTTACTAATCTTATAAATTACGAAAAACATTTGAAAATGGATACTCACTGTAGAAAAGTGACAACTTTAAGCATAGCAGTTGCAATATTTGGTATGTCATGTTCATATCTCAAAGCTGCAGTGTCGACATATAGGGTGTCCAATTCCTATCTCAAAACAAAACATTTTATTTCATAAAAAGCAAAATTAAAAATTAGTTTGTATTACGGAGAAATATAATTTACATGTATAATGTAATAATGATTCGAATTTGCTCCTAACCACAATCACTAGAAACTTTAAAATAAAAAACATATATCTGATTAATTGTTCTTTATTAATTATTTTCACTAAATGCCATGATGTACATTTCGATAACATGGTTATCATCATTGGAGAGTCTTTCTTATAAACTAGATATACACTTACATATCTACTCTAGTTATTTAGTGGAAATAATTAATAAAGAACAATTAATCAGATAATTGTTTTTTATTTTAAAGTTTCTAGTGATTGTGGTTAGGGGCAAATTCGAATCATTATTGTGAATTTCACCACAGTGCTCAACAAGATCGTATGTATAATGTATTTAGGATTGGTTAACCGATTAGTATATATTAGGATTATGTAGTAAAATAACGTAACATATGGAAAAAAAAAGCTGTATTTTAAAGCTAATGATTGACAAAGATAATTAATATTTTACTATATAATTATATATATATATATATATATATATATATATATTGATCATTCATATTTCTTCAACAGTGATAATGCCATATAATCATTCATATTTTTTCAACAGTGACAATGGCAAGAATATTTTTTGGGAAGTGTATATAGTTCAACAACAGCGAAGTGGAATTGCAGTAAACGAAGTAGACTGTGGATACCTTAATTCTCCAGAGTAGCTTTAATTGTAGGATTCATAAATTAGGTACATCATCATTCTAGGTATTGTAGATTTCATTTTTTTTTTTTTAAAGTGAACTCCAGTTTAAGATGTTACATTATTTGTCATGTGGAGATTCTCATATCAAGATGTTTTGGACAACAGAATGGATAAAAACCAATGTCCGTCATATACTTATTGTAGAGGTTTTGAATTTGCATCATGTCTTACAAAAATATGACAAGATTTTAACTAGTAGGATGCTTATTATCAGATTTTGAAACATCAGATAACTCCCGATATGTAAAACACACCAACTCAGATGTTGGGTATAATCTGAATGAACTCTTATTAAAATATAATGGTATTTTTCTAACAAATTTTCTAAAGTTTTACTTTTAAAGTTAATTTGAGGGTTTGAGATTGCTATTAGCAGCATCCAGTTAAACAATTTTTAAAATTTCAAAATATGCCATCCTTACACAGAGAGAATGTGACATTCAACTCAGTGTCATGTAGTTCCAGTAATACAGCAGTACTCATACTGTAAGAGCATCCTTAGATGCTGTAATACACATCTTTTTGAATTTTTGAATATTAGTAATGGAAACACAAGAAATAGAAGAAACAATGTAATTGGATGAATGAATATAAATGCGGTAACATGATTGGTTCTAAAAAATGGGGAAGGGACAATGTCAATTGAGTTTAAAGCTCATGGCAGTATTAAAAAATGGATAAATAAATCATAATAGATATCCAGAAATATGTTTTTAAAGGAAAATAATGTCTAGATTTAATATAGAATAAGTATTTGAATGAAATTTTCTCTATGTAAAGTGAAAATGTTAGTTACCAAGCAATTATGGTTTAGAGACTACGTTTCCATGAAAGAAGGCATGTGAACCCTGTGTTAGAATCTAGCGTGCAACAGGTTCCGCCCAGTTCCTCGGCAGTTTTCTTGCAAGTCAGATGTGTTCTCAGTAATGTAAATTTTATTAGAACAATGTGTTTTATGAAAGAGACGTTTTAAAAGTGAAGTTAAGAAGAGTTAAATAGACTATAAACATTGTAATTTAGTTTGACTTATTAACCCTGCAACCGGTGTATGTTAAAGGTTTTGTAAAAAATGTATGTGTTTTCTTAAAAAATTCATAAAAAAAATATTATTTTTATACAAAACCTAACTTATAAGACATCATTTTTCTCAGAAAGATGCATAGAATTCATCTATGTATAATAAAAAAAAATTAAAAAATTTTAAACAGTTTTGGAGTAAGTATGTTAGGTCTCAAAAAATGAAGTTAAAATTTTTCAGAAAAACCTGTATCATTCAAAATCAATAGCTTACCACTTTTTTTCCAAGATATACAAAGGTTTTGTGTAATATTTGTAAAGATATTTAGAAAAAGAAGAAAAAAATTACGAAAAAAGGGATTTTGTTAGGCTTATTTTCAAAAATTCACCAAAAATAGTTACATTTATGGAAAACACAACTTCTTTATATCATTAAATTCAGAAAGGTGCATAGAATTTAGCTGTGTAGTGAAAAAATGTTAGATGTAAAAAATTGGAGTTTTTATGTCAAATAGCAAAAAATCGGAAAGTAACAGAGGGAAGAATTTTACAGAAATGGTAATGTACACCATACAAAAAAATTTTATGGAATTTTTTCAACTATTACTAGAGATTTGTAATATATTTAGGGGGGGGGAATTGTTACATTTTCAAAAATACAGAAATTGCTTTACGAAAAAAGGGAATTTGTTTAATTTATTTTCAAAAATTCACCAAAAATTGTAATATTTATGGAAAACCACTTCTATATATCATTATATTCAAAAAGGTTCATAGAATTTAGTAGTGTAATGAAAAAAAAGTTTAAAAAATAATTTTGGAGTCAGTATGGCAAAGAACAAAAAAAAAACACAAAATCGAAGGCTAAATTTTACTTCAAAATCCAATTGAGCATAGAAAATTTTGTTTTACATTTTTTTCAAGTATTACAAACGTTTTCTAGTATAAATGTGAATAACAATTGGTAAAAAAAAAAATCAAATTCTAAAATTTCAAAATAAAAATGTTTTCCCGTAAAAGTGCAAATCGACAAAAGTTAGGTTAGGTTTGTTACCTCGACAACCTAGGCCTAACTTGTAACTATCTAAAGCTAGATTTCACTAAAATAATAAACTCTACAAACAATAACACATATATACACTTGTATAATACACTTATACACTTGTATAATCAAATAAAACACTCTGTATAAGAAAATTTGCTTTTAGGCCTAAGCTTGTAACTTTTCTAGGTTAGCCCAAATATAAACCATTCAAAAACTAGAACTTCACTCAAAAAAATAAACTTTAGGAATAAAAACACAAATATATTGTAACTTGTATACACAATTTATATACATAAACCTTCAGAATAACAGAAATATATAATCCCAAAACAATAAGCCTTTCCATGTCAATTTAGCTCACGATTGTCACAAACTTGGCTATATTCCGAGTTAAAAACAATAACCTGAAAGCAAGTGTAGTCTATATCAAGTAATACCAACTTGTAGAATGAAATCTCCTCTACAACATACTGTAAAGATTGGTTACAAAATATCGATTAAATAATCGATTATCTTATTTAGTAAAATGCACCGAATGCCAAGTGAAATTCATTCCGTTTGGTACTTCTTTGGTTAGACAGAAATATCTCGCGATCTATGACACATAGAACAATTTGTAAACCACGGATAGAAAGAGAAATATGTGATCTACAGAACAGTGTTTTGGTCGACCTGTTTGACAGAAAAATAGATTTGTGAACATATGAGAAAAAATGGCGTCGTTTTTACTTACAACGGCACAGTTCAAATCTTTGACGTTATGTATCAAAAATATACGAACTTCAGCAATTTTTGGAATATTATATATAACTTTTGTAGTATTTATTTATTTATTTTTTTGCATGATTATGCATCTACAGGACATTAGCTTTCCAACGGTATTTTATTTATTGCGATAGGACGATTCTAAGTGGGCGAAATGTTGAATTGCAAAATACGTGTTTTAGAGTCGGTGAACTAAAGCATGCGTCAACATTCGACCCAAAATTGGGTCGAGTAGCAGCACTAGGGTTAAAGTCAGACATGCTGTCGATTAATGAAATATTTAGTAGAACAATGAGTTTTGTAAGAAAGGACGTTTTATAACAAATTGGAGAAATATAAACTAGTTATAAGTATGGACGACCAGTGACAATGTGTTGTGTCGTGAAATAATTGTTAACACTATAAAAAATGAAGTGATAAATACAAAGGCCAAACGGACAGTCCATTATCAAAACGTGGTACGGCCTACGCGTTTTCTTTGATATGAACATTTCGAAAGGTGTCTCTAGTGCAAGACAGTAAGCAATCATTAAACAACCTTGTTTCTATAAAAAATAAAGAAGGCATGTAGTATTTCACCAATCGTAAACTCAACAAAGAGACAATTGTTTTCAGCTCAGCATACAAGAAAATGGCGGACTTCGCTAATCAACCTGTGGACACTGGAATTCATACCGCAATGTGATAATATATAAAAGGACAATACAGTAGAGTCTCGCAAACTCGGCACTCGATAACCCGGCAGTCCGGATTACTCGGCGGCCCCGACGGGAAGAAATATATATTTCTAAAAACAGCGATGTTCATAAAAGTTCGGCTGATCCCAAAGCGGGCATTAACTTCGATCGCTCGAATCGTTGATGGTACTTTTCCCACGTTAAACTCGTCACAAAGCTTTTTTACAGATTCCCCTCTGTCAAGTCTTTTTAACACATTTAACCGCGTCTCAAACAAAACCAACACACGCTTCCGGTTTCGTAACTCGCTCATTTTTATTTACTGTATATACTGTGCGTACCTGTCAAAGAAAACTGAAAAGAAATGTTATATTTTCCATAATGTATACTAAATTGATTCGTGGGAAAAAAGCGGCCCATCAAACGTTTTTGCAGGTGTATGTCTGCTATATCGATGGGTGCCAATGCGGCGGTTTTATTATGCCGCCAACAATGGGATACCGCTATCGACAAAATCGTTTGATATCGCCGCCGCTTTGGTTCCGCGGTGTTTTTACGTCGCGACAATGGGATACCGCTATCAACAAAGTCGTTTGATATCGCCGCCGCTTTGGTGCCGCGGTCTTTTTACACTGCCGACAATGGGATACCGCTATCGACAAAGTCGTTTGATATCGCCGCTGCTTTGGTGTTTTAATTACAATTTATTTTTGCCCTTATTCCCGATAACCCGGTATTTCACAAACTCGGCACACTTCCGGTCCACATTACGCTGAGTTTGCGGGACTCTACTGTAATAGTACAATTGTGTAATAGATTTAAGTCAATATTTTTTATATATAAAAATATAACTTGTATAATTTCAAATAGTAAGATGTTTTAATATTTTCATATAAATGAATCTAAATATTTTTCAACAAAGGAGGTCTATATTGAAGATTTGAATTTAATACACTTACTGAGTATTATTTTACAGTTTTATTAGAAAAAGTGAAGCTAGGAAAGTTGCTCAATATTCAGTGTGCTTCCTTCAGGATAATACTCACCCTCACGCAGTGGCTTTGACCTATCACATCCTCCATATAGTCCAGATTTAGTATCATCGGACTTTCACCCTTTTGGTCCACTAAAGAACTATTAGGAGGGGAAAAAATTAACTCTAATGGGGTGATTATTGCTGCTTGCAAGAATAGGTCAACAAGATATCTACTCTCCTAGAATTTAAAACTTTGCTGAGTACTAGAACAGGTATATTACAGTAGCAGGGGATTACAAAGAAAAATAGTACGAGTCAATAAATAACTGTAACAATGACAATTTTATTGTATTTAATAAGAGTTTGAACACTTCTCATATTTTATATTTAAATATACTTCATTCAAAAATGGGACAATCAATTGGAAGTAAATCTGTAATATTATATAAGGAAAAACAGTTATGCATACCTGATTATTTATATCTTTCAGATTGATTGCTGAAAAGTTTGACCAACCACCTCCTAAGTAAAGAATATTACCAAACTCTTTTCCTAAAATTCAAAATAAAACAAAAGTATGATAAATCATGACCAAAATAAGAGAAAAGCTATAAATAGGCCTACACATATAAATTGAGTAAATAATTTTTTAAAAAGCTTCAGTTGCAGTAATCAATGTATGTTATTCTTACCTTGGAAAAAATAAATTACTTTTCCTGGACTGCTAGAAATATCTATTGCTCTTAATGAGAATTGTATTCCAATTTCATGATTTTCGAAATAAAAATATTTGTCTGTTGGTATAATCACAAGTCGCTGAGAATCTATCTATAAAACAAAACAATAAAATTTATACATTTGAATTAGGCCTATGCTTTAATCTCAATTAAAATTTCATAATGTGTGGCTGAATAGCATAATAATTACATAAATTTATATCAAGACCAACACAATGGTGAGAAGAAATGCAACAGCTCCTAGTTCAAACAATTCCAATGTCCTAGTCTGTAATATAATGAATATGTTACAGGTTAATTACCTTAATTTTCCATCTGACAGTGTAAATTTCATCCTTGTGGATAACTGGTTACGACAGTAAAACCACAGATTTAAAACATCGTGAAGTCGTTCAGCCATATGAAATCTTTGCCCCATTAAAACTGGTAAATTATTATTGAGTTCATAATACTTGAAAAACACTATTGAAATTAAAAATCATTACAACATATAATACACTTTAAACTGTTTAAACAATCACACAATAAACATCATATTGTGATCAACCACAAGGCTCATTGGATGTTGTATATAAATCACAATAATTAATTATTGTCTTATTAACTGGTTCTCTGACATTGCACATTATTTACAATTATTCATTTATCCTCTCGAGCCGGTTTAGTCAGTATAAGGTAAGTAAGTAGTACATGAAATAGTTTTGGCTATATATTTGTATTTGTTTTTTTTTTAAACATGCATTGCATGTGCTCACATTGCAAAGTATGAAATTTGTTAGTAATTAATTGTATAAATAATTCTATACCAGTGATTCTAAAACACAAACAATAACTAAATTAATTAAACAACTAAATACAAAGGGACAAAAAATTAGCTAATGACTGTTGTCATTATTAAAACAATATCAATCATATCTACAAGTAGAGAAATTCTGACACGTTCACTTCCACAAATTGTTTTAATATAAAACATTAATAGATTTACAACCATAAATATTATCTGTTCTAACCTTGAAATTATTTATCAGGATCCACGCATTTAGTTGTGATGTATACAGGTAGTCAACATATTCTGGTAAAATCCTTTTCGATATGTCATGGTCTATATGTGTCAAAAAGTAAAGACAAGTCTGGAAAAATAATTAAATGTAATAGAACTATATAATATATTTATACTAAAGACTAATATATTTATACATGGTTATTAACCTATTGAATTTTAAACAGAATACATACCTTAGTAGCCATCGACAGGTCGACAGTATACACGATGACCGGTTTCGGAAGTTCCTTAGCCTTCCATTGTCAAGTCATAAATTTTAGTTTAAAAAAATTAATTAAAGACTTGTAATAATATGTATATTTTTTAATTTGAATACAGCGCAAGGCGCAGGAATCTTGGAAGATGAACGTGATTGGTCCAAATGAGAAAGGAAAGAGGTTGTGCACTAAAAAAGAATAATTAGTCAAATTACGTTTAATAATAAAAAAAAATAATCAAAATTTAAAACGAAGTGAATGGTAAAAAATAGTCAGAGAAATATATCTTGTGTATTAATATAATTAGAATTAGTGTAGATCTAATAATTAAGAATATTGAAACTAAAAAGTGTTGTGAACTGTTATGTCCTACACGATAGCTCTACAGGCGTTCACAAATAAATGAGATTTTAAACAAATATCTATTTATACTTAAAACTTTAAACGAATTAACTGATCTGGGCCACGAAGGAGCAAGTGGACTTTTGAGTGTGTATGAAGATGGAAAAACTTACCTTGGCTTACTCATGGTAAAATACATTGCTGAACTTCTAGCAATCTTAAACAGAAGTTTTCAAGCAGAGAAAAGGACCACAGCTGGACTCTACAAATCAGTAGAACATATAGCCTAATCGAAGGTTTGCAAGAGCTAAGGTTACCTGAGAAGTTTTCAGACCTGTACAACGAATGCCAAAGCAAGATTGTCGAGCTTGAACTCAGACAAATTCTACCTCCAAGGAAAACAAATGTCCCAAAGAGGCTTTCTGAGGGTGATGGAACGGAGCCACACTCATTTGAATCCCCTGAGAGCTTGCATAGACAAGAGTATTTTGCTATGATTGACGTAGCTGTCCTAGGACTTCAGAACCGTATACTAGACCAATCCGGGATAAAGAAACAAGTGTTGTTGGAAAATGTATTGTTACAGAAAGAAGGCTTTGATTTTCATGCTCTGCAACCATACTCGGAAATTGACAGCGAATCACTAAAATTGAAACTGCCATTATTTAACATACGTCATAATGTAGAAAGCACTAAAGATGCAAAGGACGTATTAGTAGCAATGCCTGGTGAAGTGAGGGCTATGTTTAAAAACGTTGAGCACCTAGTAAGACTTTTGCTTGTGTCACCAGCTTCAAGTTGTGAGGCAGAATGAAGTTTCAGTGCTCTTGGAAGCTCAAAAACTATCTCCGTTCTACTATGACTCAGCAGAGACTGAACCATGTAGCTGTGTCTTATGTCCACAAGTCCAGTCTAGACAATTTAGACGATAAGAAAATTGCTAAAATATTTATACACAAAAATGACTCAAGAAAAGTAACATTTGGTACTATTTAGGTGACTTTAAAGTTATAATAATTAGATTTATTGTTTTAGTGTACTTCATTTGCTGACATAATAAATGCATAAAAACGATGTTTTGAGAAGTTTAATTTTAAAAATTTTCCATACCCCTAGACATGCCCCCCCCCCCATAATGAACTGGTGATGACGCCCATGCCATAATAAACATGTAGGTAATTTTTAGTTCGATATGTGGCTGATAGATATTAGGGCATTTAAAAAAATGTCTATAGTAGGCCTAAAGTAAAAAACGACAAACGCTGTACTCATTTGAAAACATATGGTAATTACTGTGTGTAGTCTTTTTGAGATCATTACGCTAACAGGATAAGTATAAATAAATATAATCCAATTTATGAAAACTTTATATTTGAACTAGTGTTGTGTTTCTTACCACTGCTAGAGAACTAATGAAATTGCTGTACTGTTAATCAGTCAACTTCGTACATTTTTATTTGCATTAGGTGAAAACAAAAGGTTAGGTCAGATTACCTCTGCAATTTTTGTGTCTTACTTACTTAGTCATACATCTTAAATGACTACTAGTAGGGCTACCATAATTTTCACCTATGTTAAGCTAACTATATATTTATTCAAAAAGTTTTAATTGAAGATCTGTATAAGATAGGCTATCTTAACAGTTGTTTAACCTATGGACCTTATATTTTTTTCAAGATCTACCTTATATTATTGAAGTGTTTGAAAAAATATTATAGACACTCACTTGATCCAAACTTTCAGCAAAATTAAGAGATATTGCTGTGCCTATTATATGTCCATTCATATTCTTGCTTTCTTACTCACAGCATACAAAAGTAGCACCTGATTTTTGAAGTAACTATACAAATTCATGTATACTATAAAATGTCAACATTTAAAATTCTGTTTTTAAGAAGCAGAAATAAATCAAATGCTTCTAAAGATAAGTGATGTTTTCAAATTCCACAAAAACATTCAAACAAAAACAACCCACCAATAAACGCTGAATAGAAATTAGAATACTAGGCTTACTAGGTTTAAATGCGCCAAACTCGTCTCGTCTCGTTTGCTTTGGTAGCCGAAGTTTTCCGAGTGATATTTACGATGAACTTCGACAGGAAAATGGTTATAATACGGAGACAAAAGTATTATCTTTACACCCGGGCCCGGGGCAACCACCAATTTTGGCACAGCCCCCCAACACTACCACTGGGATAAGGTCAATTCCCCTGAACCTGAAAGTATGTCTATCGGCTCAATAGGGTACTACCTTCTTTTTAACATTAAAACTATTTCCAACTGGAATAAAAGGTAAATAATTGAATAAGCGTTTTCAAAGACACAAATAGTTTATTTAATTACAAAGTTTTAATACATTTTAGGTTGTAAAATATGTATATATAAAGCAATTAGTATTAGGTTAAGCTATGAAAAATACTAATTTAAAGATGGAATTGTAATTAGAAATTTACTTTACGGGCTTTTTTTGCTGCAAATGTATTTACAATGTCACGAAAAGATAATTATTTTCCAGGCGATCTTGTGCTCTATGGAAATTATTCCAAGATTTGTCAGTCTCTGTTGCCCGGTCAAGTTCCTTATATGATCTGTTATTATTTTCAGTTTACTAAAACTTCTTTCGTTAGTGGCAACTGAAACCGGGATTATAAGGAAGATGCGTAGTGCTGTGGTTATATTTGGGTATGCATCTTCCGTTTCGTTATTCCATGTTAACTTCAGTAAGTCGGCTTCATTGGCAGTTTGGATATTTTACCTAAATCCAAAGCGGGTACTTAAAACTCTCCATTTCGACCACTTTTATGATTAGTTCATCTTTGTCTAAGTCTTCTTTGTAGGTGGCTGCTAAATCGATTGCTCTAGTCTCCAATTCATCCCTATTCATTGTTCCAAAGCTAGCAACGGATTTCTCCGTTGAGAAATCCAAATAAGCTATTCACGTTTTGAATGGATTGGAATCTTTGTCTCAGTTCACTTCCAGTACAATATACTATTTGTAATAGCAACTGTCGGAACTTTTTCTCTTCTGAGAAATCAGAAGTTTCATCTTCGGCATTCTCATCAAACTTGTGTTTTTTCCTTCTCTTCCGGACGAGTTCAAAATGAGGTCCCAGGTTCAGCATTGATGCTATTTCTTTGGTTTCTTTCAATGCAACAGTTGAACAGTTTGACCTTTCAGATTCTAGTTCGGAGATTAGTCGGCTGATATGTTTGGCTCATCTATCAATGGTGGTATCGTCTACCCTTAAGAGCTTGTTCACAATGTAAATGAGGATCGATTGTTTGTACCAAAACAAAATAGAAGTATAAATTTAAACTTCTTGACATTTTTCAAATGAGACTCTGCTTCTATTTTTGTTTCAGCTGAGGTAGTTTGGCTAGTTCTGAGGTCATTTAAAGCATCTATAATTTTGCCTAAGTGCTTGTATATCACTTGTACAGCTTCTCTTTTGGTCGACCTTCTGGTGTTAATTTGTACTTTTAGAGATAGTGGGACATGTTTTGATAGAACCTCACATCTATTGGAGGAAGAAGCAAAAAATTGTACAAACAATTAAGAGTTCCAAAGTATGACTCAACTTCCATTGACATACTAGCAGCATTTGCACCGACTAAATTTAATTAATGCACACGGCACTAAATTTTGTGCACACGGCACAAAAACGCCAGGATATTTTCGGCAAGAATCCTAGATTGGACGCCTTTGTATTTTCCGGCCATATTTGAACCGTTGTCATAGTATTGTCTCAACAATTCTTTATATCTAAGCCATCATTTTTGATTTTGTCTGATATTTCTTGAGAAAGACCCAATCCAGTTTTTTCACTCACAAAATCAATGAAGCTCTCCACTATCTCCGGACCACTTTCGGTGATTTTCACGTAACGAATGACTTGAGACATTTCCTCTAAATGACTTATGTCGGGGGTACAGTCAAACACAATTGCATAGTATTTTGAAGCTTTGATGTCACAAAAAAAATTTCTCTGACTTTACCTGCAATAATGTCTAAAACTTCATTCTGGATGAGGCGAAAAATAACTGACTAGGCCTTTTTTTATGGCGAAAAATATGCTCTTTTAGAGGTGCATGGTAATGAGATACTACTTCAACAGTATTCAAAACCCTACAGCATCTAGGGTCACCGAAAACCAGATTGTCACGGGAGCCTCGTAATGGGCTATCATCTTTTGCTAGGTGCAAGATTACGTCAATGATGGCATACAAAACCGCCTTTCAGTGTGTCTCTTCAACTGCGATCATGTCTTGCAGTTCTTTGTCAAAACCAGTACCTTTACTTAAACTTGACTCTAAAATTTTCCATACACAAAAACACACTTTGTGATTTAAAGAGTTTTCATGGCCAGGAATCGGTTCACTCAACTTTTTCCATTGAGTGAAACCTTCATCTTTGGCTAAAGCAGAAATCATATGTGCATGTTCAGACTGCGAAAAAAGTTTACATGGGAACAAGGCATTTTTTGATTGGTTATAGACTAGCCTCGTTCGATGTACTTTTAAGCCATTAGGCTTTTTTTTTGTAAACCAGTCTTTAGTCAAATGTCTCCAGGTTTTACGGTGTTGTTTAGATCTGGCTCTATTTTCCCTTCGTTCAATAATTACGATACGAGAAAACATCTTTCTGCATCAGAAAGGACTGTAGACCACTTCCCCGGATCTTTTAGATCGATAGGTGTAGTAGACTCACCATGGGCTGGATCACTTGCCAATATCGTAGAGGAACTAGGAATATACTCTTGTTCTGGTTGAAACCTATCTTCATCCTAAATGCCGTCCTGTGTGAGCGTTGCTACAACTGAAAGTTCTTCCAACTGGGGAGTTTCGGTACGAAGCTCAGCTTCGGTTGAAAATACTTCTTGGAGTGCATCAATTGAGTTCCCTCCATCTTCAAAAGTCGTACTTGTACTGCAGCTGATTTCACCTAAATTTTATTAATTTTTAAAGAAAAAGTGGGAGTTAAATAATAGGCTATTATTAATATACCTATGACCAAACTGAGATGTTATATTTGTAGCTTTAAATTAATATTTGCATCAATACATTTCACTTTATCATTTACATAATTATTTAAAACAACAAACATATATTTATGGAACTGTAGATATTACACTGTTAATTTTATTTTCTGTTCATGTTCATTTATTACATATTTCAAAAAAAATCAAGGTTTAGTTCTCCATTTGTAGTTTCTGTCAAGTTTATACTACGAACATTGAATTTTTTAAATGTATGTTATGCAGTACGCTATATTTACAGAAAAGTAAATTATGTTATTTTTTTATAGCTATAGTGTTGCATAGCAAGAACTAGTTACTAGTACAAAGTATATCTTACCTTTATTTTTTGTTTCATTTCCCCATGATGATAGTAGAGACGATGATTGATTTGCTTCTTCCTTTCTCTCTTTAGCTCTTTTACGATTTTCCGCGCCAAATAGTTTTTTTTGACATGACTAACAAATAAGAATGGCGTGCGGAACTTGCCACACACAGTTTTATCCATTAAAACAAAAATAATAACGTTTGCAACACACCAATTTATTATAAAACGCTAAATGACAGCTCCACAGTCAGCACCAGTCTGCCACTAACCTAAAATATAACCATCTGGGCAGTAGTGATGCGTATGAACTGTCTAGTGTCTATTACAATAGTGCATAGAACGCAGTTTGCAATTTTTTGTCAATGTCAGGCCGGTCGAGCGCTGGTGTTGTGTGTTTCACAGTTTGTGGAAGTTGGATGAAGAGGGATTAGAAGTTAGGGGGGCGCAGAAGAAAGGGAACTTCTTCGTGACTCATCTTCCTTCCCCCACGCCGGCGAGTTCGTCATGTACGCACGCTCCGAGTCCGTCTGGACTCGTAATTCGTAAACAGGACAATTATTTTTAAAATTTGTACTTGGAAAAATCCATAGCCGTTTTGGCGCTCCCCAATAACTGGGGCCCGGGCGCATGCCCCGTGTGCCCCCCCAGATACCTCCCTGTATCCTTATAAATGGAAAATACACATTTATTCTCTAGTTAGGTTTCGATGGCTATTGGGTCTAGTATTGTATCCTTTCCTCCTTTTTTAAGGCATTGGTGACAGCAAGGTTTTTTCCTTTAAACAAATATATGTATACTTTTTCAAATATGGAGTTGTAGTATTCTGTTAAATAAAATTTGATCTTAAATGAATATACTCTGAAAGACATACAACTCGGTGGCGATTTTGATAGTACAACTCACTCACAGTAAAACATTACATACCGGTACAGTAAATTAAATTAAGTTCCCCTTTTCTATGCTTGAATTCCATAAATTTTAATCATCAATGGTAGAAATTTCCGAAATCTGACCAGTTCCTCAGACTTATTTTGCAAAAATATAAATTACAATTTACATCAATTTGGTATGTTCGGAAAACTTCAAATTCTTGATGTCCTAGAATATTGTTTGGTTTCCTTATCTCTTCTTTCATTGGTTGACGGCTGAAGTAAATAGGATGTTTCCCTAAGAAGAAACCAATAAAAATCATTGAAGTATTTGAATTCACTATTTCAAAGTTCTATTAGTTATTTATGTATTATCGGCAACTGTTGCCAAATTCAAAATACAATAACGATGCCCGAATTCGAATATTCAAAAATTGTTTGTAATATATTATTAAGTGCAAATTTAAGAAATCCCTCCATTATTCTCTTCTGCTTATTTTAAATAAATGTCACATACATAGGTTGACAAAATTATTGAAATGTGTAAATATATATGTTCATTATGTTGTGTAAAACTTTAAAAATAATATGGAAGCCTAGAAATGTAGTCTGTTATCGTTTCTACAGCACTCGGCTCCGTTGCTCCGTTGAGCTTGCGCAAGACAGCAAGACTCTCTTTCAAGCTTTCCTGTTGCCATGGGTTACGATCTTTGAATTCTCTTGGTCAAATGTTGCAAGTTGAATTCTTGAGAGAATTGTGAATAATTGTTTTCTTTTCTGTAATAAGGACGTTAGAAAAAGTAATGATGGATTGAGCTTCTAAGATATAATTAAAATGGAATCTGTTCCTGAATCAGGGGTTTCTACTGATGTAGAATCTTCTGAAAAAGATGACAGTAAGAGTGATAGATTGGAAGGTTAGTAAAAAAAGTGATTGCTTAATATAAATAATTTACTTTTATTCGGATCTAAGCTAGTGTGAATGTATTGTATAACATAATATGTATAAATACTACAGGAACTAAAATCAATACTACAGCAGTCTTTTATAACAAATGGGAATCTTTGTAAACTCTAACTCTATCACCATTATTTGAGGTAGGCCTACTGACAGTTTAAATTATAGGAATCTTTAATGCCTATCTGAGAACTTCTTTCAAAAAAGAAAATATCTTTTGTGCTAGACTTAATGGAACTAGGTTAATAATTATAAAAAAGATTATTCTTTTAAACTCTGTTTTTTAATTTTTATTTGTATTTTTTTCCTCCAACCTATTTTAATCATTTAAAGTTGCAAATGATTTATAATTTCATCTCTTATAAACACTTATGGCTGTTTTAAAGAATATTTATGACTGTTTTGTTGTTCCTACAACATCTTACTATATTGGTCAAATTTTAGATTTATTCATAATCAATGTTTTCGTCAATTAAAAATACGATACAAAATGTAAGATTGTTAACACATTCATAATTTTAAAATTTTTACCGGCCCAGCTCTAATTTTTTATCTGATTGAAGAAGGCCTATACTGTTATATTGATCTAGATTTCTTACAAAAGTATGATTTCCTGGATTCCGTCAAAATACGTAATCCTTGTAATGTAAATATTGAGCAGACCCTAACTTGATACATTAGACTTTAAATCATAATTTGGTAAATATCTATTGTACATTATCATTGGTTTTTATTAATAAAAATTATGAAATCGGTAACTATTTACCTTGTATTCAAACAATCAGTTCATATATTTTTTTGGAAGACATTTTAAAGTCTCAAAATAGCCTACATTTTTTCAGTAGAAAATAAGTACGAAATTCAGCTTAGGATATGGACTGCCTACGTTAATATTGATAATTACGTTCGTCAAGTCAGTCAATGTGTGATCGCTTGTTGAATTTCACGTCGCTCGATGAGACCTAGTAAAGGAATTACAGGTCTGGGAAGGTAACTATTTATATATATGGTTGCCTAACCAGACCTAGTAAAGGAACTACAGGTCTGGGAAGGTCACTATACAGTATATATAGGTTTGGGCAGGTATATATATATATACAGTACAACCTCATTAAGTCGGACCAGCCGAGATCACGGCCGATCCGACAATGAAAATCCCGTGTTAGCCGGAAAAAGAGCAGAAAACACAAAAAAATGAAAATATACATACTGTACAATATGTGAAACAACAAATACATCTGTGGACACAGGCATGCAGCGCTACAGTCATGGCAAACAAACTCGGTTGCGTGAACTCGGCGGAAACACGATCACCATGTAATATGCTACGATTATGCGCTCGTATAAAGCAATATTGCTACCAAAATGCATATTTTATATTTATGTTTATTTATTGCAAACCGGTCTGGGTTACCCGGAGATCCGACTTAAAGGGGGCCAACTTAACGAGGTTGTACTGTAGTTACAGTTACCTTGCCAGACCTTCAGTTAATTTACTAGGTCTGGTTATGTCAAATATATACCTAGTGAGTTACCGAGACCTATTTCGCATCATTATGAACTCATACAGCGTAGTAATATTTAACCTGTCAAAAGACATGTAATGCACATGTGTCCAATGACACGCTATTATCGGAACATCACACTGCCAGCAATTTGCCATGACAAATATTTATATTACATTTATAAGAATATTTAATATTAATAATAACATAATAATATTTATATTATATGTTTTAATAATAAACATCGAGCGATGACTTTTGACGAACGTAATCATAAATATTAATGTAGGCTTTCGTTATTAAAGCTGAATTAACATAACAACAGCTTGATTCCCTTGTTTTCAATATGTAATTTGACAGTGAAGATATGCATTTTGGTACTTGAAATGTCTCTTCCGACAAAAAATTTGATCTGATTGTTTGAATATAAGGTAATTAGTGAGGATTTTATTATTATGATAATGTACAATAGATATTTACCTATTTTACCTTATCTACCTTATTCATTTTAAAAATTGTAATAATTCTTATTACTGATGTAATATTACCAAAGTAAATGTAGGGTCTTAAATAAAATTGCTATTGTTAATATTATCAAAGTTATAAAATCAGCTTGAATTATTATTTTTTAAATTTTCCAGCTAAATTTGGTCTTGAGGATTTAGAAGAGGAAGAGATTCAAGGATATCCACAAGAAGAATTGGCACTTTTGGTATGTTCATGTTTTAACTACCGGTATCAAAGAATATGAATTTTACATGTAGTTTTTTATACTTATAAGGACTACGTCACAGGTAGTCTTTCTCTACTACCACCTAAAATGGAACTGCTGTGGAATTGATTGATTAATACCTGGAGATCTGGAAGCTGAGCGTCTCATGCATTTTAATAACAGGTTTATTATGCCCTATTACGCCTAGCCAGGCCAGTCAACTCCTGTACCTTATGTAACTTTTTCATTCCCCACTTGCAATAGTCCAAAGAGTCTCTTTCTCCTATGCTAGTAGGTCATTCTAGGTCAGTAGAACCAGACCATCTCACTCACCACCTCAGATTTTCACGAAACTTTGGTTTATTTGTTCACCCTACAGAGATAAATAACCACACCAAATTTTAACACTCTGTGTCATTCTCCATTTTTATAAGCTTATAAAGTTTTGAAATTTTTGTGTTTTTTGCTATCAGATATCGTGAAACGAGACTTACTAACCTTTTAAAAAATAATTTGTAACTTTTTTTATTTATCATCCAATCTGTATGAAATTTTGTAGTTATATACTCTATAGTTAAGGATTCTTAAGTTGAACCACTAATTTTTATATTAAGGCAGAACAAATATTTAGGTGTAAATTGTATCATAAAGAAAAGGGGGTATTACGAAAACTTTTTTTCCAAAATAACTCTCAAATTCAAAAATTTGTATCATAAACAAAAATGATGGGGGTTTTCATTCATTTGTTGTTTTATCTTTCAAATGTACAAATTTCAGATAAGTTTTTATCAAATTATTTTATTAAAGGTTTTTAAAGATAGATTTAAAATTATATATAATTCATATATGAAGATGACACCATTGAATTTAATCAATTGATTTCAACTGACAGAATACAAATGATTACATATTCTGAGAAAATTTACTTTATTGATGACCTTTCATCTAAATTGGAAAAAAAAACTTGTCCCACACTATTACATTACAAAGTCTCAATCACAATATTTCAAGAAACTTAAACATCATCTGATGCAAACATAGCCTTACTTATCAATGGATTTCATTAAAAATTACTCTTTTAATATCCAGGATGAAACTCAAGGATATCATTGGACATCTGACACTTGCACTGTACATCCTGTTATAACCAATGATAAAAGTATTCAATGTGGAAGATTGGTTTGTCTCATTGGTCCATATTTGATGACATGAGACATGATGTTTGTATGGTCTACAAAATTCAAGAAATTGTGACAGAATGAATTAAATAGAAGTATTCACATGTTACAGAAATACTTGTTCAGGACAATATAAATATAAATTAAATTTTTAAAATTTTGTTGGCATGAAAAAGATTTTAAGATCAGTTTCAATCTGAGCTTGATAGTGTAGAAGCCACTGTTAAACGGTTAGCACGACAAGAAAGTCTACAAAAACCTCTAGGAAATCAAATATTATCTTAATCAGATTTGTTTGGGTTTTGTAAAGTCAAGATCATCAAAGTTTATTTTCATTTTATTTCTAAACATTCTATGAATCAGATACGTTCTGACCTTAGAGAACACTTTTGAAAATGTACAAACACTTCCAAGAACCAGAAGTTTTATACCATTATATTGTTTAGAGAACTTAGAAGCAAAGAGGATCATTAGTGGTGAGGTGCCCACTCTTACATATAATTTAAGGAATAAATCGACATCACTTGTGAGAGAAGAAAACCTGAATCCATCATGCTATGCAGTTTGACAATTTGTAGTACTTTAAAATCATCACTGAATTAAATACAGATTAGGGCGATGTGACTGTTCAATTTTTGCATCCTGCAGGACCATCAACATCATTTCATTGGCCCAAAAGTGAGGGCATTTTCTCAGTGCCAATTTCTGATGTGCTTGCAATTGTTGAGCCTTCTCAAATATCAACTGTAAAATGTACAATTTTATTGAGTTTATCCATTTTGAAATTTCATAAATAAAACAGTAATTTTTGTAATGTTGCCCATCTGTCAATTTTGAATTTTTCCAACAATTATTTATGAATAACAATAGAAAACTTAGCTTACATGCCAAATTTAACCCAAACCGATCTACCAATCAGTATGTTGGCAATTTTTATTGATTTAGTTTTCTAATTTTGAGGTTATACAATTAATTTAAGTTATTTAACATTTTTCTTATTATTATTATATAGATACATTACTTATTTATTTCCTGAGAAAATACATTTTTCATGTTTACATTTTGTTTAAAGAAAGGAAATCAGCCTGATTTTTAGGTCTAACCGTGTTTAATGTTATGCTGTTTGACCGTTATACCAATCCTACTTTTTAATGTACAGGTTAACATTTATGCTGATGATATCACATGTTCTAAACACAAAAATGAAAATATTGCTGCAGAGAATACAAGCAAGACTTTGAACAGTACAGGGTAGTGAGATGAGAAATGGAACCTAACAATTTTAAGAACTAAGACAGAGTTCTCTTTTTATAAGAAGGTATGAACTGAAGAATTATCTTCCAGCACTATTTGGAGGGAAGAAACTTCTTTACAACAGTACCTCTAGAATCCTGGGAATAACACTGTATGAGAATATGTTCTGGAATGGACACATTGTGTATACAACTAAAGGTTGTAGCAAACTGGAGTTGGAGATACCGTAATGTTTCTGTATCTGAAATATATAAGGCCAAAAATTGCATTTGAATTTATGGTTTCGAGTATTGTAGCACTGCCTAGAAGAAAACCTGAAGTCCTCCGAATTCAGTACTATGAATCTGCTTAGAATGCCGTAAGAACCACAATCACCAATACTATGCATATTGAACACAGATCATGGTTGAAACACATACAGAATACCACTAAGGTAGTCATCATATCCCAGAATGAAAGTAAACACTTTTTCAAGTTCATAATATCACATATTCTGGATAAACAAATTTTGACCTGTCAAGTGATTCTACTTATCAATTTGAAATCACTCTGATCTTAGACTATAGAAAGTATTACACCAATGATATTGTAACCAAAAATTCGGCCTCTTGCGTTTTTGTCCCTAATCTACGTTCCATCATCTGCTACAATAGGACGTGAACTATTGGCTATAGCATTACAATTTGCAAAGGGTTTCCATTGGGCACTGGCAAGATACAAGTCATTGTCATACTTTTACAATAACCAATTAAATACAGGAAATAATCTTACTGGGGCTCAGTAGTTGTAAGAACACACCCTAAACTCCTAGTAACCAAGACTTTTCATGTTGCTGTGAAATATAAAGAGGAGAAAAGGATGGGTTGTTTCTTGGCTTGTAGGTGGGAGTTATTGAGATTCAAAAAGAACCAAGGATCTAAAGGAGTCAGTACATTTGCTGCCAGAAGTAGACTGAGGTATTTTGTCACAAATCAGTATATTCATCAATTTTGTTTGGAGATTCCAAATTTTGTGGACAAGAGCTGTTAGATGTGGAAACTTTCATATTATCCTTGACTAAGTCACCATCTTCAATTGTTATATGTACACAAACTAAGAACCATGTATTGAGAAGGTTTGGTACATTGAATAACTGAAAGATAATTATTTGGACATTGAAATGTCGTTTTGTTACAAATAAAGTGTTATTGTTGAAAATTATGTTTTCTTTTATTAGTGATAAGTAATTTAAATTAATGTTGAACATTTAACAATACATTTAACATTTAGTAATGTTTAATACAGTTTTGTCTTTAATAATAATTTCTCTTCTTAGGTTGAGAAAGTGAAAAACTTCACTACACTTTGTGATCTACGAATGGAAGATTTTAATGACTATGTGATTGAAGAAATAGAAAAGTTTTTTATTGACGAATCAGCTTCGGTGTTAACCTTGTTTTACGATGAACAACATCTGGTAGCCCAACTTACCTTTCCAGAAGTTGAGATTGATGATTTAATGTATTTTGTTAAAGAAGATCATAGAAATCTCACTGAAAGTACTTACTCTAAAGAAGCATCAGTAAGATTAATTACAGCAGAGAATTTCCATGAATCTGTAATATTTGGTACCATAGATTGTTTGGCGGAAGGTTCTATTTTGTCTATTGTTGAAACTGTATTTGCACCATTATTTCTCAACATAGATTGTTGGCCAGATGGTATCCTTTTGCTTTGAATAATATTTTTGTCTTGTTGTTAGTATAAACACAGTTGTAACATTGCAACTTTGTGGAATTACCATTCCTTATATTACCAACAAAATAGACACAAGAACTAAAACTGCAAAAGCCACTAATGGGCGTGTCTGTAGCTCATACTTAGACTGTTACAAATATAAATAATAAAAAAAAAAGAAAAAAAAAAAAGTATAATCAGTGGCTACACAAAAGAGAGATCGAGAGGTCTCTCATTAGTTGTTTCTTAAGTTATGTAAAAATATATTTAAATAACCTTAAATTTAGTCAGTTATATAAATATTACAATCTTTAATATATAGATCCAGCATTATTAAATATGTATAATATAATAATAAAAATATTAAACTTAACATTTAAACTAAACAGAACACTAATCTTACCAATGTAAACAAGTTGAAATAAATATATACGAAATACAAATGAGCAATAAACAAAACAACACAAAAAAGAAACTCACTTTACACACAAACTCCCTATATCGAATTTTTTTGTTTATATTTTCTACAACCAGATTAATTATTATATTTTATTTTTAAACACTTATTGGTAGTGTATTAAAACCATCTGGCAAGCTATTAAAATCTTTAGTAGCCTATACATATGCTTGTAGTTCTTGTACCATACATATTTTTTAATTTTAAGACCACATAAAATGCTCTGTCTAGATCAATAACTTTATATTAATCTATTAGGTTAGATTTGATTAAAAAGTAAATTTTTTAATTAATATCCAATTCATCACACTTAGCGTTGTTTTATTATCCTTTTTACTAAACTAATAAAAGTTAAATGAAACAATAAAGGTAAAGTTAAAATTATTTTTTAAATAATATAAATGAGCTTCAATTGTTTCACCTTGCGGCATCTTTGGGCAACTGATAATTAACAAGTTTTGACAACTATTTATACCTACTCAAGTAACAGGAAACTGAAATACAATAAGAGAAAATGGGAAGGGTTGGGGGAACCTAGGAGGTAGAGGAGGGTTGATGAACTATGTTAAGGATGGGTTTTAGAAGGGGTGAAGAATACAATTTGGTCATTTAAGTTAAAACTAGACCTAAGTAATTATTAAATAGTTTTTTGAAACTTTAGCTTTATTGCTTTATTTAATCCTTATAATATAGAGTTTCAACAAGAAATATCTGCTATGACATTAATTAAATATAATAAAAGTTGTTAATGTTGAAACATATTACTATTTCTTTGCAGAAAGTTAGAGATAGTTTACCTTCAATAAAAAATATTAAATTGTAGTGATTTAAATTATTACATTTTAAAAACTCATGGAGAACTCAGCTGTCATACTTTATTGTCTTTGGGATTGATCTTTTATCGAACACACACTTCATTGACATATAACATAACTTTACCCTCAGGAGTTCACCTCTAGTGAGTATGTGCTTGTCAATCCCGAGGGATCCTAGATGGATCTACCCTCTTTTATCTTTCGGCCATGGTGTTCGAGGACTAGGGATCTCCATTTTTTTGTCTTTTCTTCCTCTTTTTCATAAGGCGATGATGAAAGAGAGGGTTTTGCCTTTAAATAACAACAACACTTCTTCTATCATGAATATAAATTTGTAAATGTAAAATAAACACAAAAATTATACAATAGCTCCAAATATTGTCTTCATTATAAAGTATTCTTGTCCTCTAAAATTAAATTTATAGTGATAGTATCTAATTAATACACTAATATAACACTAATAATATTTAACACTAATTAATATTATACTCTAATTGATACACTAATTAATAGTGTATAATAGTAGTGATTAATGAAAATTCATATCTATATGATAAAATTTGATTCAGAGTACGCATTTTTATTACTTATGTTTGCATGTTTTATATTTTATCTATAATCCACTTAAAATTCTATAAATTGTTTGTGTCAGCTTTTATTTGTGTTTTAAACTTTCTTCAAATATAAATACTGTGTACAGTAATATCATTATTATGAAATTCTATTCTGTATGACAAAACAATTAAGTAACCATGCATATACGGTTGTAATTTTTTAAGTAATTTGATAATTAAAGTTCCCAATTCCGAGCGAACCTAGCTGAATCTACACCTTTTTTCACATAGTCTTAAGTTAGATCCCTCTTTTCATTTTTCTTATTAGATCTCTCTTGACCAACTCTCATTCTTTTCTGACCCTGTTGCTATTAGACTATTCAAGGACTAGGAGTCTCTATTTTATACTCTTTTCATCCTTTTTTCTAAGGCGAGACTTCTTCCTTTAAACAGCAACAAATATTCAAAAATTTAAGTAACAACCGTTTTGTTACAGAATATAAAAAACAATGAACAAATTTCAACTGCACTATAAATTTACACTAAAACTACAATATTTATTTATCTTTCTGTTTATACCCTTTAGTGATTGAACCACCTTGTTGAGACGTGGGAGAAGTTTGTTGATCTCTTCATCATAGATGTCCGCCACCTGTCCATTTAACCAATCCACAACTGATTATTTTCTCTTTGTCACCTCTTCATATTTAGAACGAAGACTCTGTATTTTGAAAGTAATCTCCGGCATTCCATATTTGCTGTTAGTTTCTTCTTATTTTAACATTATTTGATTTTTAAAAATAAATTCCAGTAGGAAAAAAGTAAAACTATTCTTAGTTTGATACATTTAGACATGTTCCTAGAAAATATTTGATCAATTGTTTTGTTTCTTAAGTAAAAACTTTGTGTTTATTTTTTTCTTATTGCAGACCTAGTTATTGTACACATTAAGTAGACTAGACTCAAGGTCAACCACTTACTATCGCATGGATTTGTTTGCTGTCTTGTTTATTTGTAGAAAGACAAAATTTGGTAGGCTATTTATAACATCTGAACTCCCATCTGTGCACGGAAACTTGCTATATAGTTTCAATTAAAAATAGTTGTGTTTTAAGGTTAAAGTTTAGTTGTAGTAAAAATTTAATTATCAACATTTATTACTATCTTCAAAAGAGTTTTTAAAGGAAGGAGAGTTTCATTCATTTAAAAAAATGCATGATAATGATGGTAAATAAATTAATAACCATGTTTAAAAAAAAGGAAAATCTGCATCATCAGTGGAGCAACCTTAGTGAATTTCATATTTACAGTATGTGAATGTAAATAGATATATTTTTTATTTTGTAAATACACTTTTGTTAAAAACTGTGTCCTTTTAAAACTTGAGAATCTGTGTATTTGTAGACAAATTTATGATCCAAAATGTCTGTGAAAATTTCAGTAAGTAATTCACGTGGTACATACTTGTATATTTTAAAACATAGTTATATAGACTATAATTATGTACTTTTCACATGTTTGATTAACCACCTGTTCATTTAACCAATCCACAACTGATTGTTGGTCCCTTCATCATAGATGTCTGGCTACCTGTCCATTTAACCAATCCACAACTGATTGTTGGATCCTTCATCATAGATGTCTGGCCACCTGTCCATTTAACCAATCCACAACTGATTGTTGGTCCCTTCATCATAGATGTCTGGCCACTTGTTCATTTAACCAATCCACAACTGATGGTTGGACTCTTCATCATAGATGTCTGGCCACTTGTTCATTTAACCAATCCACAACTGATGGTTGGACTCTTCATCATAAATGTCTGCCACCTGTTCATTTAACCAATCCACAACTGATTGTTGGTCCCTTCATCATAGATGTCTGGCCACCTGTTCATTTAACCAATCCACAACTGATTGTTGGATCCTTCATCATAGATGTCTGGCCACCTGTTCATTTAACCAATCCACAACTGATTGTTGGATCCTTCATCATAGATGTCTGGCCACCTGTTCATTTAACCAATCCACAACTGATTGTTGGATCCTTCATCATAGATGTCTGGCCACCTGTTCATTTAACCAATCCACAACTGATTGTTGGTCCCTTCATCATAGATGTCTGGCCACTTGTTCATTTAACCAATCCACAACTGATGGTTGGACTCTTCATCATAAATGTCTGCCACCTGTTCATTTAACCAATCCACAACTGATTGTTGATCCCTTCATCATAGCTGTCTGGCCACCTGTTCATTTAACCAATCCACAACTGATTGTTGGACTCTTCATCATAGATGTCTGGCCACCTGTTCATTTAACCAATCCACAACTGATGGTTGATCCCTTCATCATAGCTGTCTGGCCACCTGTTCATTTAACCAATCCACAACTGATTGTTGGATCCTTCATCATAGATGTCTGGCCACCTGTCCATTTAACCAATCCACAACTGATTGTTGATCCCTTCATCATAGATGTCTGGCTGCCACTTGTTCATTTAACCAATCCACAACTGATTGTTGATCCCTTCATCATAGCTGTCTGGCCACCTGTTCATTTAACCAATCCACAACTGATTGTTGGATCCTTCATCATAGATGTCTGGCTGCCACTTGTTCATTTAACCAATCCACAACTGATTGTTGGATCCTTCATCATAGATGTCTGGCCACCTGTTCATTTAACCAATCCACAACTGATTGTTGGATCCTTCATCATAGATGTCTGGCCACCTGTCCATTTAACCAATCCACAACTGATTGTTGGTCCCTTCATCATAGATGTCTGGCCACCTGTCCATTTAACCAATCCACAACTGATTGTTGATCCCTTCATCATAGCTGTCTGGCCACCTGTTCATTTAACCAATCCACAACTGATTGTTGGATCCTTCATCATAGATGTCTGGCCACCTGTCCATTTAACCAATCCACAACTGATTGTTGGTCCCTTCATCATAGATGTCTGGCCACCTGTCCATTTAACCAATCCACAACTGATTGTTGGATCCTTCATCATAGCTGTCTGGCCACCTGTTCATTTAACCAATCCACAACTGATTGTTGGATCCTTCATCATAGATGTCTGGCCACCTGTTCATTTAACCAATCCACAACTGATTGTTGGATCCTTCATCATAGATGTCTGGCCACCTGTCCATTTAACCAATCCACAACTGATTGTTGGTCCCTTCATCATAGATGTCTGGCCACTTGTTCATTTAACCAATCCACAACTGATGGTTGGACTCTTCATCATAAATGTCTGCCACCTGTTCATTTAACCAATCCACAACTGATTGTTGATCCCTTCATCATAGCTGTCTGGCCACCTGTTCATTTAACCAATCCACAACTGATTGTTGGATCCTTCATCATAGATGTCTGGCCACCTGTTCATTTAACCAATCCACACCTGATGGTTTGACCCTTCATCATAGATGTCTGGCCACCTGTTCATTTAACCAATCCACAACTGATTGTTGGATCCTTCATCATAGCTGTCTGGCCACCTGTTCATTTAACCAATCCACACCTGATGGTTTGACCCTTCATCATAGATGTCTGGCCACCTGTTCATTTAACCAATCCACAACTGATGGTTGGACTCTTCATCAAGATGTCCGCCACCAGTCCATTTAACCAATCCACAACTGATTGTTGGATCCTTCATCATAGATGTCTGGCCACCTGTTCATTTAACCAATCCACACCTGATGGTTTGACCCTTCATCATAGATGTCTGGCCACCTGTTCATTTAACCAATCCACAACTGATGGTTGGACTCTTCATCAAGATGTCCGCCACCAGTCCATTTAACCAATCTACAACTGATTGTTGGTGTCTTCATCATAGATGTCTGGCCACCTGTTCATTTAACCAATCCACAACTGATTGTTGGATCCTTCATCATAGATGTCTGGCCACCTGTTCATTTAACCAATCCACAACTGATTGTTGGATCCTTCATCATAGCTGTCTGGCCACCTGTTCATTTAACCAATCCACACCTGATGGTTTGACCCTTCATCATAGATGTCTGGCCACCTGTTCATTTAACCAATCCACAACTGATGGTTGGACTCTTCATCAAGATGTCCGCCACCAGTCCATTTAACCAATCCACAACTGATTGTTGGATCCTTCATCATAGATGTCTGGCCACCTGTTCATTTAACCAATCCACACCTGATGGTTTGACCCTTCATCATAGATGTCTGGCCACCTGTTCATTTAACCAATCCACACCTGATGGTTTGACCCTTCATCATAGATGTCTGGCCACCTGTTCATTTAACCAATCCACAACTGATGGTTGGACTCTTCATCAAGATGTCCGCCACCAGTCCATTTAACCAATCTACAACTGATTGTTGGTGTCTTCATCATAGATGTCTGGCCACCTGTTCATTTAACCAATCCACAACTGATTGTTGGATCCTTCATCATAGATGTCTGGCCACCTGTTCATTTAACCAATCCACAACTGATTGTTGGATCCTTCATCATAGCTGTCTGGCCACCTGTTCATTTAACCAATCCACACCTGATGGTTTGACCCTTCATCATAGATGTCTGGCCACCTGTTCATTTAACCAATCCACAACTGATGGTTGGACTCTTCATCAAGATGTCCGCCACCAGTCCATTTAACCAATCCACAACTGATTGTTGGATCCTTCATCATAGATGTCTGGCCACCTGTTCATTTAACCAATCCACACCTGATGGTTTGACCCTTCATCATAGATGTCTGGCCACCTGTTCATTTAACCAATCCACAACTGATGGTTGGACTCTTCATCAAGATGTCCGCCACCAGTCCATTTAACCAATCTACAACTGATTGTTGGTGTCTTCATCATAGATGTCTGGCCACCTGTTCATTTAACCAATCCACAACTGATTGTTGGATCCTTCATCATAGATGTCTGGCCACCTGTTCATTTAACCAATCCACAACTGATTGTTGGATCCTTCATCATAGATGTCTGGCCACCTGTTCATTTAACCAATCCACACCTGATTGTTTGACCCTTCATCATAGATGTCTGGCCACCTGTTCATTTAACCAATCCACAACTGATTGTTGGATCCTTCATCATAGTAGTCTGGCCATATGTCCATTTAACTAATCTATAACTGATTGTTGGTCCCTTCATCATAGATGTCTGGCCACCTGTTCATTTAACCAATCCATAACTGATTGTTGAATCCTTCATCATAGATGTCTGGCTGCCACCTGTTCATTTAACCAATCCACAACTGATTGTTGGATCCTTCATCATAGTAGTCTGGCCATATGTCCATTTAACCAATCTATAACTGATTGTTGGTCCCTTCATCATAGATGTCTGGCCACCTGTTCATTTAACCAATCCATAACTGATTGTTGAATCCTTCATCATAGATGTCTGGCTGCCACCTGTTCATTTAACCAATCCACAACTGATTGTTGGATCCTTCATCATAGTAGTCTGGCCATATGTCCATTTAACCAATCTATAACTGATTGTTGGTCCCTTCATCATAGATGTCTGGCCACCTGTTCATTTAACCAATCCATAACTGATTGTTGAATCCTTCATCATAGATGTCTGGCTGCCACCTGTTCATTTAACCAATCCACAACTGATTGTTGGATCCTTCATCATAGATGTCTGCCACCCGTTCATTTAACCAATCCACAACTGATTGTTGGATCCTTCATCATAGATGTCTGGCCACCTGTTCATTTAACCAATCCACAACTGATTGTTGGATCCTTCATCATAGATGTCTGGCCACCTGTTCATTTAACCAATCCACACTTGATGGTTTGACCCTTCATCATAGATGTCTGTCCACCTGTTCATTTAACCAATCCACAACTGATGGTTGGACTCTTCATCAAGATGTCCGCCACCAGTCCATTTAACCAATCTACAACTGATTGTTGGTGTCTTCATTATAGATGTCTGGCCACCTGTTCATTTAACCAATCCACAACTGATTGTTGGTCCCTTCATCATAGATGTCTGCCACCCGTTCATTTAACCAATCCACAACTGATTGTTGGATCCTTCATCATAGATGTCTGGCCACCTGTTCATTTAACCAATCCACAACTGATTGTTGGTCCCTTCATCATAGATGTCTGGCCACCTGTTCATTTAACCAATCCACAACTGATTGTTATATCCTTCATCATAGATGTCTGGCCACCTGTTCATTTAACCAATCCACAACTGATTGTTGGTCCCTTCATCATAGATGTCTGGCCACCTGTTCATTTAACCAATCCACAACTGATTGTTGGATCCTTCATCATAGATGTCTGGCCACCTGTTCATTTAACCAATCCACAACTGATTGTTGGTCCCTTCATCATAGATGTCTGGCCACCTGTTCATTTAACCAATCCATAACTGATTGTTGAATCCTTCATCATAGATGTCTGGCTGCCACCTGTTCATTTAACCAATCCACAACTGATTGTTGGTCCCTTCATCATAGATGTCTGGCCACCTGTTCATTTAACCAATCCACAACTGATTGTTGGATCCTTCATCATAGATGTCTGGCCACCTGTTCATTTAACCAATCCACACCTGATGGTTTGACCCTTCATCATAGATGTGTGTCATCAAAATGATAGCCATTAAATCATAATAGGAGTTTTAGAGAGTAAACTTCTAAGATTTTTTTATTATAGAAAATATTAAAAGTAGTAATATTTAATTTTTGTTAAAAAAATAGAAATATAGATTTTGAAGCGGACGCACAGATAGATATTAATAATTAGTATTGTTGTAGTAGTTATATTAAATAAACTTCTAATGGCTTCCAAAATATCTATTGGACTAGTAATGTATAGAAATTGATGAAGTCATATGAATAGGAATGAAGTTGAGAATCTTCAATTATTTATACATTCCTTAAATATATAAATAGGTGTTAAAGCAGATTTTTGTACATTTCTGAATGGATTTTTAAGTAGACTGACGGATTTACGCTACAAGATGGCTGGACTAACAGCTATTTACATTCCCAAAACTGCAATAGGCAAATCTATGAAGCAAGTAATTAAAGACAAACGTCTAATCAAAAGATGCGAAGGTAAGTAAAACATCTATTTTGTTTTCCGTTTTTAATTTTCAGTACCAATATTTTAGGCAATATACAAGACGTCCAGAAAGTATCCCAACATTTGGCTGGTAAAAATATAATTACTCACCAGGCGGTCCTGAAACCCCATTTCCCTTCAAAGTAGTCTCCTTTAAATTTCAAACACTTCTAAACAGAAAAATTGTTGGTAGCATTTCTGAAATGCCTCTTTGAAGTGAAGTACAGCTGTATTACATTCTATATAATATCTTCTTGTGACTCATTGATTCCATTTCAGGATAATAGCTAAGTTGTATTGGGGTCTAAAAAATTTCTCCCTTCTACAATACAGATGGATTTTGTTTGACTACTCTATGAGTTTAAACATAACCAGTCTAGATTCAAGCTCCTTATGAAGATTAAGCTTACGTTCTAGAGGTTCTGTCCTTAACCTCTGTGGCTGTGGGAAATAGAATCTTATATATTAGAGATTCACAGTTGCATGGCTGTAATCAGCTGTTATCTTTCTAGAGGAAGCTGTGGTAAGCCTTGCCCCCATGTATTTCATCATCATCATTCTTTATTAGTATTTTTGACAAATAGATAAGGCAGTTACAAGAATTATATACAAAATAAATCCATCAGTCATAAATACAAAACTACAATAAATAAATTGATCATAATATATACAATATTACATTAAGTTATAGATAGATGATATGATTATCCACACATTGCAATAAATATTTTATTTCAGCTCTTTCTCTTGTTGTAAAAAACAAACAAAACAAAAACAAGTGTCAAAACATTCATGTCACACTACCAAAAAAATAAATAAAACACAAAAATATGTAAATAACATTGTAAAAGGAACACAAACATAAATTCTAATTGAACAACAATAAATAATATCATCAATTAGATAGTAAAATATTACAATTGTAATTAAAATAATAAATTGATTGGACAGTGAGGACATTGTCCCCCATCCACAGCATTGACAAACAAAACCCACCCACTGAATATATACAGTCCTCAGTAACAACAATTGTATCAGTTTAGCTTTATATTCTTTTAATCAGTCTGTATTTTTTATGGACTTTGGAAATCCATTATATAGAGTAATATCAGCTTGAGCAGGGAGTCTTTAGATTTAAGATTGAAAAGCAAACTCATTATCAACCCTCAGCACTTTTCTGCTGACCATTGTGAGTGGTTTAGTTCTTTCACTAGAGTCATTGCTATTGTCTCTAATAAGTGAATTTTTAGTTCTGTACACAAAAATCTTTATGTAATGGGTGGTGGGTATTCCTAAAAATGGTTCAGGCCACATGAAGTCGGACTCTGCACATTTTCTTGCAATAAGATCTGATTCTTTGTTTCCTGGTTTTTACTTATGTGCCAGTACCCACAGCAAGGTAAGCCTTTTTTGACATCTAACACAGCAAAGTAAAGTGTATTTTACTATCTGATTAACCCTTTGCGCTCGAATAGGGTCTTTAAAAAAGTTCCTCTGGAGTCGTATGGCCACTGGGAGTGGCCACGCCATTTTCTATATCAGCTTGGAATTGTTTTCGCAGTCTTGGTCCGCCCAGCTCGTATGGCCACTCAGAATGGCCAACACAAAATCTTGCGAACACTCGCATGGCCACCGTGAGTGGACATAGCATTACGTATCTATGAATAGCTTTTTTGTATTCTCAAAATTATATTATTTTCTGTGGAAAGTGCTGGAATCTGTAGGGAAACTCTTGAACTATATGAACAACGCATGATTTCTTTCCCTGCTTTTATAACAACTGTGTTGAATTCCATAATATAACCTCTATATTTTCTCTCAGTGCTGTGCTAGTCGTTGTTATTGGCGTGATAAATTGTTGATAATTTTAATATTATAAAGTTACGAAAATGGATAATTTAAATTCAGATGAAATTAAAAATGAGTAGTTTGTAGTTTGTCATCTGTTATTTATATAATAAATATAAAAATATAACGTCTTTATGAGGTTGAAATACTATGTAATACCATGTTTTCTATTTCAAATAAGTTGTATTTGTCAATAAACAGAGCTTATTTATAAAATATTCAGGTTTGCTCTTTTAAATAGTTACCTAGATGTCAAGTGAATTCAACAAAACAATTCCGAGCTGGTGATGCCGTCCGGTCAAAATGGCAGCCGTGTAACAGCCGACGAACGAGTGGCCACTCACGGTGGCCATGCGACCTGAGAGGACTAAGCTCACGGGAAATAATACAAGGTGTCTACGAGTCGGGTGTGGCCACTGGTAATGGCCTTTCGAGCGCAAAGGGTTAAGGATTTGCAGACATTCCTAAACCAGTCTTGATTCAAAAGTGAACAAACTCTGAGGCATGAGAGTTCCCTAACTGTTTGACATTGTATAGAGCTTTGGATTCTTGGGAACCTTTGTTAAAGTTCTTCTAACCCTTCTTCTATTGCATATTTCTCCACTTGAAAGCTAGACAAGTTTTACCCAAAGGTCTTTTGTTCACCACTCCTGTCTTTCCTTTTATTCCATCGTTATATCACCTAAATGAACTTTCTTTTATTTTGGATCCACCTACATTCTAGACTTCTTGATAAGTTTGTCTTGGAGAATGGTGACCAATCACAAGGAGTTAGTCGAGAATTTGATGTACTGATGTTAAGTAGTGAGTTAGTTAAAATTACCACTTCATCAGATATGATGAATGAGATGGTGTGTTATCATAGTTGCCAAATTCCCACTGATTACAGGTTAATAGCATCAGAAAAGCAATAGAGGACCTATTTGATAATACTTTGGCCATGTGGTGCGTACAGTACTGTGCTATTATCATGCTCTTTTTTGGCCTCAGGAACATTGAATATCTTCATTGTGACATCTGCATCCTGGTTTCTGGGTAGTATTTGTAGACCCACAACATATCAATGTTCAGAAAGTTAGGTTTACAGAGTTCAACACTTGCTGTGAGATTTTCTTCTGTTCTGTCTTAGCAGCAGCTTTGCACAGATCTTGCAGACATTCTCCACAATGTCAAATTCTTACTCTAAATATACCGAACCAGTACTAATATAAATAATGGTCTACCATCCCTACCTTAAATGTATTAACTAATAGGCTTGAGTGAATTGATACGGGGGGGGGGGTTGATAAATTAAATAATAATAATTTTTAAGTTTATGTACCTGTCATTCTGGCTAGAGGAATTATCAGTTAATATACTGAAAAATGTATATATAAAAGGGAGTTTTTAAGTCAGTGTTGTCTGGTGTAATGCTTATTTAAATCTTGCAGAATGTAGGTCACTTTCAACAGATTCCCAGCCATCTTCGTAGCATCCACAATTTTATCCTGGCCTTACTCACTGAATTATTCCCGGAAGCTTTCTTAATCATTCAAATAGTTTCTGTGGACTAGTGTTCAAGATTCAGGCAAAATAGTCACAGAGTATAATGTTCACTCAGTAATGTCTAGCAGCCAACTAAATAGTCCAATAGTTTATGAACAAGTTACATCATGGCTGCACAAACAGTTATCATGATAATCAAAATGGCTGGATACTTTCTGAACAGACCCTACATATTTATCCAATGAAAATGATTAAATAATTTATTAACAAAAGAATATTATTTAGACTTTAACTGAAATATATCAAATTAAATGAATGGCACAGATATATTACAATTAATATTTAATAACAGCAAATAAATGATTAAAGCTAGTTGTTGACCGAAAGCTAAGTTACCCCTTACTAAGCTAAGCTAAGCTAAAGTTGGGTCTCCACCAAAAACTAAGTGAGTGCTAATCAGTTGTTAAATGTTTGTTGCCAAGTTGCGGTTGTTCAGACGATAGCAAATTTTCGTAGGTTTCCTCTGCTTTATTCACTATGTTGTAAAGTTTTTTTTTCACATCTCTCTAAAACCAATCAGGCAACTTTTTAGTGGTCTCGCACATACTGTCGAAAAACATATTCAAAGGATGCCCGGTTCCACAAGATTGGGAATCGTTTGATAATTTCAATGAACTGCTCCATAGTGTTCATTCGTCTCAACTGCTTTAACAACAACAAAAATACTGGGGGGAGACGGCAAATGTCTTGTGGAGGAGGAAACCTAGCTTAGCTTACTTAGCGTCGGACTGGGTGCTCAGCTAACCCAGTGTACATAGCTCACTTAGTTTCCTTAGTTCCAAATTTATTGTTACAGATATTGTTATTGAATGGACATGCCAAGTTCAAGTAGCACTGGGCGACCAAGATCAGTCAAGACCTTATGACATGAAAACGCCTATTGATGAGTTTGAATTTTGGAAATACAGATGTAAGTATTCTGGCTTGGATCAGAACTATCAAAGTCTAAAAACATTACTTTTCAGTACAGGCATTTAAAAGTTTTTTGGCCATAATTATGATAAAAGATACATTTGTAATACCTTAAACAATTTTTTTATAAAGAGGTACTTTTTCCATAAATCATTATATTTAAAAAAATCAATAAGTGATTTTTATCAAATTTATTGGACATAGACATACTATTGCACTAAAACGTTCAGAGCAGAAGTAGCTCAATAGTACTTAGAATAATTCTGCACTAACAATATTTTTAAATTTGAATATTTACATTCAATTTCTACCAACTTTTGTTATAATTTATTAATAATAGTGGTTATTATTTTTATAGTAGAAACTTCAAGTAGTGTTAGCTTCCAGGGAATTGTGTTTTTTAAATTTTTTTCAACAGTAGATGAAGTAGAAGGTTTTTGAAAACCAGAAATAACAAAATTTGAATGAATACGAATTTTAATACTAGAATTTTTATTAATAATATGTTTCTTATTAGTAACAATATGGTAATAATTTAAACCTAACTGTTCGTTTTACATAAGATATATATATTCCATACAATTATTTTTTTACATTTAACTTAAAACGATAAATTATTAAATTTTATTAAGAATAATAGAAAACAAGACAAAATAATTTTCATTCGGTGAGCCTTAGAAAACTTGATATAAGTATTAAAAGTCATAATAATATTAATAATTTTGGACATTTAGATTAATAAGAGAATAGTAGAAAACACTAACATAAATCAAAACTAAACTAAATTTAAAAACTACGTCATTTTAAAACAGATAGGGTAGTTTAAAACGATATTTTAAAGATCTTTTATGTTGTCACTGTGTTTAAGATTTTATAATAGTCATGGTAAGTTGTGGGGATTATTCTGTTGTTACATGAGCCTCCAAATCCTTAAATTTTTAAATTATATTACGGCATTATATTATTTTGATCATAGAACAGCATCTATTGTCTTCTTTAATAATGTATAACCCTAGACATCCCATTGAAGACCCTAAAGCTCTATGAGCCTTTTCTTGAGGAATTGTCTGTTCCTTTGTCAACAACTCAAAGGTCTCAGTCATTTCCTGATCAACATATTCATATTTGAAGATCGGGTGGTCTGGAGATTCTGGGTCACATTTTATGCATCAGATTTTCTGCCACTGCTCTCCAGTGAATATACCCATCCTGTGGATATGTTTTCTCAGGTGGCCATGCCCTGTAATTTGCCCAACAACTTCCATTTATTACATCTGTACAACGAAAGATGATTGTGGATGCAATTTGCTTAGAAATGACAAGAAGTGAAAGTTTACTCATCCTTAATCCAGAAATATGCCTCACCGTCCTCTCGAGCTCTTTCTGAGCCTCCAGCCTACTTACTGGATTTTCTACAGAATGGATCAGGTTCCATGAATTTTTCAGCTGATGTTTTAACACACTCATTCCCACTAATCCCAGCTTATCCAGGGAGACAAGAAAGTGTCACATTATTGAACCCCTCCAGCCATAATGTTCTTTTCAAACAATCCCAGATCAACTTTGATCTAAGTCTGTTTTAATCCAGGGCTTTCAAGGCTTCCTGGTCTGTATAAACACATATATCTTCTTTCCAAGTTTTCTCCGCTACACGTCATTAGGGCTGTAAATTCTGTGTGAAATACTAAATACATTCCTATCGACAGGACAACCCTTCACTTTGAACCACCTGTAAACCATTCCAGGTCACACAAAGTTAGGGGCCTCTTTCTCTCAATCCATTCCATATGGTCTGCTATTACCACTAAAAATGTTTTTAAGAAAGGGTACTGTACCTTCATGCGGTTAGAGATCTACAGACAATATTCTGGACATCCATAGTCTCTCATATTGGAGGTAATATTCACTTTTCCTTGATACCATCTTTATGAACATATCCTTTGGAAGGATGTTAAGACAACAATTTAAGAGCATACTTAATCGCTCCTGTAACTTTAAGACTCCTAACGGAAAGACATGAAGACTTGTTCAATCTGATTTCAGTTTGGTTCTAATTGATATCTATAATTTCAAGCTTCATCATACTAGTATAAATTTAGGTAACGTACTTTTTTTTTTGAAATGATGTCAATTTCTATTCCTGTTTTCTTCATAGATGACCAGTTTTGATTTCTCTATTCCGATAATTATCAAATCCAATAATACACTAAGGTTCTGTTCGACTGAACTTCGTTAAGATATTTTACACAACACTTGACACAAACACAAAAACACATAACAGATCATTTAAAATATGGAAGGTCTTGATATCATTTATGTGTGTATTGACTGTAGGACATATCCTCTACCAATACACACGTAGAGAGATTGAAACTGGTCATCTTTGAAGAAAACAGGAATAAGTAATTGATATCATTTCAAAAAAGGTATGTTACCTAAATTTGTACTCATATACCCTATTCCGGAGGCTAAACACCAAAAATGAATTCAACATATTATTATTATTATTTTTTATATTAGGTATTCTGTGCACATTGCTATATTTAAAATTATCATGCTGTTCTAATATCTACTTTGTCACTTGTGCAGTCAATTGTTTGTAACTCAACAACTCTAGCATGTTATAAATATTGTTAAAACTTTTTATATATTTCAACTAACAATAATATTTGCAAGATTTTATATACTTTTATGGAAAAACAACAAAAATTATTGATGGTAAACAGTAAAAATTGACAAATGGTTTAAAAAGTTGATATTTACTTGTTCTTCAAGTAAATTCAACTAAAAAATAAAAATAAATTTTTACAACTGCGGTACATTTTATTTAGAATGTTTGAGTAAAACAATATAAAATGAGTTATAGTTATCATTTTACATTTTACTATGAATTTTTTAAAAATATGTATGATATAATAGTTGGAAAACACTTTCAATTTATAGGAGGTACACATATCACTTCTAGAGTGGGGTAATTAATTTTAATAATATCCGATCTAAGATTTTTGTTTTTTAAAGTTGGTCTGAAATAAAGTTGACCTAAAGTAATACCTAAATAGAAACTAAAAAAGATCTAAAAGTTTTGTAGTTGTGTTGAAATAGAACTAAAAAGAAATAATTCATGGAGTAGAAGTGGGCTTAGATATTTTTCTAGGTGTTTTAATACTTATACAATTTAATCTTAATATTTAACAGTTTTATAAACGATTATATTATCTTTGTATTAAACTGTCTTGTGTATGCTTGATCTGTTAGATGAGAACTTATGTGGAATCAACTGTCAGTTAGAAAATGAAGACTTAATCCAAATCTCTAAAATTTTAACAACCACACAGTCTACACATATTTATAGATTCAACGCTGTTATCAAACAGATTGAAGTAAGTTTTTGTTTATGTAAGAATATTAATATTAGTTAGGAGACATACGGTCTAATTAATTATGCAACAATTTATATGTCTCTTAACATTGTTAACTGCTGGGGTTTTTCACGGAACTATCCTATGCTCCTACCAAAATAAATTTGGTATGTTGCTTGCATGTACAAGAATATGTCAAAGAATATACAGTGAAAGAATATATATGTGAAAGAATACAGTCAAATAAGAATACGAGGTGTGTCTATTAAAAATGAAATCGTATTTCTATGTCATAGAGAAAGCAGTGAGTTATTTGGTAGAGATAGATCTTGTATGAACCTGGATGACAAAACATCAACACTTTCGGCCGTTCAGTTGATTGTGAGTCATTGTTTAGTTCAGTTAATTTTTTTTTGTGGTCCAGAATAGCACTAGTTTTAAAAGTTAAGCAACATGTTTGTTTGAAAATGTTATGTAAAATTGAACGAAACACCAATGGAATGTTTTTGAATGCTTACTGTAGCTTTTGGGGAAGACTGTTTGTATATGTGTGTTTGAGATATAAAAGAATCAGTGAAGAACGTCAGAACATAGAAGACAATGAAAGTCGTGGATGTTCTTTCACTTCAAGAACTGAAGAAAATGTAGAAAAACTTAGCCACATTGTTTCAAAATACTGTCGACTCAGTGTGCAAATGTTAGCTGAAGCTGTGAACATTGATTAAGACACTGTATGGACAATTTTACTTGTGGATCTCATCGTAAAAAGTTTTGTGCTAAGATGGTCTCTAGTGTTCTCACATCAGAGCAAATGAATGCTCTGACATGTTGCTGAATCTAACCATTTTAAGGAAAAAATCATCATTCAATGTATTGGAACATAATACCAAGAATGAAATAAGCTCTGTAAAGCAAAATTAAATTCAAAGTCATGCTCATTTGAATTTAAAAATGACGGATGTGTTAAAACAACTTACAAAAACTGATCTTCTTTACGACTTCGACCAGTGGGAAACAAGTTTGCATCATTGTGTAAGTGTTAATGGGAGCTACAGTAGAATCTCGATTATCCGACCTAAACCAGCTGTAGCAAGGTCGGATAACACAGAAAATGATAAAAACCACGTTGAAAATGTGTTAGTTTTATTTGCACATCAAAAACTTTTCAAATACAAGTAACATAACTGAATGTATTGTAGTAAAACATCAAAATACACTTACGGCAAAGAAATAAAACATGTTTTACAGTAGGTACATACTCACATACAATGCAGTGAACTACGAAACTAAACTTAATCTTGGGTAAAAAAGATTGTGATTGTCTTTTGTTTGCCCTCTGTTTGTTGTTTTCTGGCTCCCAAATCTCGCAGTCTCCTCAGAAGTAAAAGCTCGGTAGACGATGTTTCCTCCAGCTGCTCTGCATACTTTAACGCTATTTCTAGAGCTTTGTGTCCTTGGCTGTGTGAAACTTTCTGTGCACTTTCCTCCAACACCATATCCTCTTCATGTCTTCTCCCTGGTCCATAGCGTCAATTAAAGAAGAAACAACAGGTTTCTTCGATAATTCTCTTCATTGTCTCTAAGGTCCCCTGATCCATAGGTTGACATAAGGAAATCACATTTGGAGGCAAAAACATGGCCTTTATTTCCTTATCTTTAAGTTCGTCCTCGTCAGGATGGCACATAGCATTGTCAAGAAGCAATATTGCTTTCCGTGGCAAGTTTTTGGATTTCAAAAACTGTTCAGTTTGTTGCACAAATTCTTTAAAAAACCATTCTTTAAAAATGTCTGAGCTCATCCAAGCATTTTTCTTATTGTAATATTTCACTGGTAAAGCATTTTTGGAAACATTCTTAAACGCTCTTGGATTTTTTGACTTGCCTATCATAGCCAGTTTCATTTTCATATTTGCCGTGGCATTACTGCATGCAAGAATTGTCACTCTTTCTTTGCTACGTTTGTAACCTGGCGCTGCCACTTTGGCCTTTGATGCAAGTGTTTTCGCCGGTAACAATTTGTAATTGAGACCAGTCTCATCACTGTTGAATATCTGATCACCTGATAGGCTTTCCTTGTCCAATAGGGTATGAAGTTTATCCCTAAACGATTAAATGGTTTCAGAGTTCGCCATAGATATTAAGCTGCCGAATTCCGTATCTTTTTTTCCATCTATTGAGCCAACCTACACTAGCTGTGAAATCAGGTTCACCTTCGTTCAGTTCATTTCAAAACTTTATGGCTTTTTTTTTGTAAGATTGGTCCTGATATCGGCACACCTTTATCTCTATGTTGAGTTAACCACAGGTACAAAGCTTCTCTTACTTTTTCATACTCACATTTTTTCATCGTCTTCCGATCTTCCAAAGCAGTTGCCGTGACTCGCTAAGAACACCATTTTTCAATTTCATTGCGATTCCTCTTCCAGTCTTCTACCGTTGTTTTTCCTACGTTATAATCTTGCGCCACTTTTAATAAAGTTTCACTATTGTCTAATCTCTTCATGGCTTTCACTTTTTCTTCCATTGATTCAACCACCTTTTTACGTTTTGAAGCCATCACCACAACTTTTAGAGACAACAAAATCAAAACACAACAGTCTAACAAAATGGCAGAAACGAAACAAGGAAACAATGCACAACACGTCCTCTCAGCGAAAGAGCTATGTAAGCACTGAGGACTGAGGAGTACTAGTGGCAGGTAACAGATGAGATGGGGTTGACGTGGGTGGTATGCAGCGCGCAAAAACAAAGAGAAAGTGCGGTCACCAACCTGTCACCTGGCGCGTGAATATAATGTGTACAGTCAGGTAAAGGAAAGGGACTGCCTCGCGCGGGAATCTGCTGCGTAAGTCAGGTGTGATGAAAGGGGCTGCCTCGCGCGACATCCTACTGCATAAAATCATGTTACATGACATTGCCCCGGTAGGTCGGATAACCGAAGGTTGGATAACCGAGACTCTACTGTATATTGAAAGAGGCAAGCATTACAATTGTGATAGATATAAATAGAGGTTAGTTATTGTATCAGTCTCGTTATTTAATAGACACATCTTCTAGTTAAAAATATAACTAAATAATAATAATCAAATATCAAATGCTATACAATTCAACAGTTAGCTGATAACGAAAATAAGTATAAAAAAAGGAGGGAAACAATAGATGAGTAAGTGTGTATGTGCATGTGCGCTTGTGTGAAATTAGTTGTTTGTGATTGTAATGAGATACTTTCTACAGGCAGCAAAAAAGATGATATACAATATCTTATTACTTGTTACTAATGAAATACAATACTATGTTCTAAGAAATTTATTTCTTTTTTCTAGTTGTTTTAAAGTACGTTCTTACTTAAAGAATTTTTTTAAATCCATGCAATAGTATAATCTATATTATTTTTTGATTGGTTAAACCTGAAAGTCACAACATTCTAATAAAAACACACGGCCACAAAATATTTTACGAAAGTTTCTTAATGTACATCCTTATATGCATATCTAAACTAAAGTAGGGAAAACAAAATTCAAGATGCATGTCACCAATTTCTAGCAAAAGAAAATTATGGGACAATGTGGAATAATTGGGAGGTAACATGATAATAAATTTTATGCTTTAGCAAATTGGACGTTGCATAGTAAATAGTTTAAATTTTTTACAAATTATTCGGGTATCACTCGCCTTGATACATTTTTCTGTACTTTTTATTTCTTCTCCTCGAAGTCATGTTTGAAGTAAGTTTATTATTATTCAATAATTTATAAATTCATAACACAGAAACAAATATATAAATAAAAATTGTGCATATAATATAATAATCAAGACAAATTTTCTTCAAAATAATACCCTTCACTTCATCAGGTTTCAGCCAGAATTTAGTCGGCTGTTTGATTGGCCATGTAAAGGGTTCATACAGATCTACTGTATTTACTTCTGGTTGTAAAGGAAGTTAGGCATATCAAATGTATTCCATTAAATAAATGAATAACGACTAACCAAAATCTTTTATGAACAGGTGCAAACACAGAACAGAAAAATGTAAACAACGTACCATACCTGAAAATATTCCAACATTGGAAATCTCTCCAGTTCAATTGAAAACAGAATCAAACGATCAATTATAATCTTTGGCCAAGTGCTGATGAAGTGGAGTGTTTTATCTTTACATAACGTCGTCTTTTGTATCTATATTACTATCACAATTTTTATTTTTATTTGTTTTTTGTGTTATACATTTTTAATTATGGTCAGTAATAAACTTATTTGTTAATGTTACTTTGTAGAGAATAAGTAAAATAATATATAAAGAAAAAGAACTAAGGCGAGTGATAAATGAATAATTTTTAGTCATAAAATTGATAGTGTCTCACTTATAAAAAATTGTCATGTCAAAAAGGTTAAAATTGTCAACCTTTAACCCTGCAACCGGCGTATGTTAAAAGTTTTGTTAAAGTTTCGTTTTCTTAAAAAATAAATAAAAAATATTATTTTTATACAAAACTTAACTTATAAGACATCATTTTTCTCAGAAAGATACATAGAATTCATCTATGTAATATATATATTTTAAACGGTTTTGGAGTAAGTATGTTAGATGTCAAAAAATGATGTTAACATTTTCCAGAAAAACCTGTATCATCCAAAATCAATAGCTTACCATCTTTTTTCAAGATATACAAAAGTTTTGTATAATATTGTGAATATATTTAGAAAAAAATAATAATTTGTTACATTTTCAAAATAAAAAAATAAAAAATTACGAAAAAAGGGAATTTGTGACGCTTATTTTCAAAAATTCACCAAAAATAGTTATATTTATGGAAAGCACAACTTCTATACATCATTATATTCAGAAAGGTGTGTCTGTACACATCATAGAATTTAGCTGTGTAGTGAAAAAAAATGTTAAAGATGTAAAAAATTTAGAGTTACTATGTAAAATAGCAAAAAATCGGAAAGTAACGTAGGCAAAAATTTCACAGAAAAAGCTATATATACCATACAAAAATATTTTTTTGAATATTTTCAAGTATTGCTAGAGATTTGTAATATATGTGTGACTATATTTAGAAAAAAAAAATTAATTTGCTACATTTTCAAAAAAACGAAAATAAGTTTTTGAAAAAAGGGAATTTGTTAAATTTATTTTCAAAAATAGCAATATAACACAACTTCTATATATCATTATATTCAGAAAGGTTCGTAGAATTTAGTAGTGTAATGAAAAAAAAGTTTAAAAAATAATTTTGGAGTCAGTATGGCAAAGAAACCCCCCCCCCCCAAAAAACACAAAAATCGAAGGCTAAATTTTACTTCAAAGTCCAATTGAGCATAGAAAATTTTGTTTTACATTTTTTTCAAGTATTACAAACGTTTTCTAGTATAATGTGAATAACAATTGGTAAAAAAAAAAAAAAAAATCTAAAATTTTCAAAATAAAAATAATGTTTTCCCGTAGAAATGGAAATTAGATCTTCTTTTATAACAATATAGTAACCTTTTTCTCCTCAGTCGCATGACTTTGTTTAACACTTCTTTGATATGTTTTGGAACTTTTATTTCATGTTCAGACTCTTCTCTCTTCTGTAGATGTCAACACTTTACTATAAAACAAAAATACAACACTTAAAGACATATTAAAAACACAATGTTATTAATGTTACAGCTTAATGATACTACTTAAAATAGACAGTCTATGAGAATACCTTAATGGCGAAACCTAGATTGGCAAGGCTCAATAAATATTGTAGAAACGACAAAAGAGTTGTGATTTATTTAATTTGACTTCTCATAAGGTTCTCAGAATACATGTTAGTGTATTATATTATGATGATTATTATTCTTCTGTATATATGTTTTCAAAACTAATTCATATTAAATTCTAGAGGTTGTAAGTGATTACAGAGGATGTTTCAGAGTAGTAATTTGTTTTTTGCCCAAAAACTGCTTCACAGAAAGTGCTGTGTGAGCAAGCGAATTGTCGTGATGAAAAATGAAAGGATTTATCGCAATTCTGGTTGGTCTTCTTTTTTAAAAACTTTCACTCAGCTTTGTCAAACTTTCTATATAATAATTCTGGTTTGTTGTGCTTTTTGCAACTCCTTTTTTTCCAAAATTACGCTCTAGTAGAGGTAGTTATCTAATTGTTTCCAGTCATATGTTGAGATATCAACATCTGCATCTAGTGTAATGTGTGGGGCGGGCAGCAAAACGTCTCAGGTAAGCATTATACACATACTTATTTGAGATTATATGATGCATTTTTTAAAAATTTCACAATACGTTGAATATAGAGCTTTGGGGCAAGAAATCGATAAAACTTCTTGGCCTGGTGTAATAATCCTCGGGACTGTCTATGCATAAATTTTGTTCAAGTTGAGATCCATACGCAAAATTTTTCACACAAAGTTATCAATATTCATGGCTTTAGTCTTCATTCATTTGGAGCAGTCTTCTCGAATGTAGCTAATTATTGTCTGCATTTTTTGGTTCTTGACATGGAAAGTCGTCCAGGGTGTTCATCATCTTTCACATTCTTATGTTCACGTTCACAGACATGTATGAGATATACAGTCTTCTCCTTAAGATAGGTAATCATTTGAAAACATTTTGTTATTGATCAGTTCAATTTATAAAAAAAATTTCAAACCCAACATGTTTCTGACCTTTTAAAATTAGTATTATTCTGACACAAAATAAAATATTATTGCACTAAATAATGACTCATAACAAACTGAACAGCTGAAAGTGTTGATGTTTGTCATGCAGGTTCAGACACGTCTAAAATCTGTCATAGATCTTAATAGACACACCTCTTAGATTATATGTTTCACTATCAATAAGCTAATTAATTTCAGTTGTAACTAATGGTTTTCATACATTAATTTTTTTGTTTTTGTTGTAGCAAGCAATGATTGAAGCGAAATCAAATGTGGAGTTTCTCCAAGTCCTTGAAGACCCGTGTAAAGACTTAGAGATGGTGGATTCTCCTAATAAAATACCCCCTCTATTACCACATGTGTTGTTCTTATTCAGGACAATTCAAGCTTATTCACCTTACTACAATACAGAGTAATTTTACCATTTACTATAACTTCAATGTTTTATTAGTAGGTTTACCTTCCGTAAGCGTAATAGATAAATAATATATGTATTATTTTATAAAAATGGTATTTACAATATCTATATCAAAATGAGGGATAAGCAAAAGTTAGTTCTGATGGACTATTGAGAAAAAAAGGAGCATATTAAATTTTTTAATTTGTTTTCCTTTTATAACCAATCGGTTCTTACTTTTGGAATGTCCTCCTTAGTTTATGATCCACAAATAATGTTATCGATTAATTATTTGTAAATGTAGTCCATTATACAATAAGAATATAGAGGTGGAGAGTGGTAGCTCCAGTGTTAAATGGATATCAAGTTTCTATTTTAAGGTCCTCTGAGTCCAAAAAAATCTATTTTGAAATATGGTCTGTGCAGTGTATATCAAACTTGGTATATGGGAATTATGGGCCTTATTTTGGGTTGTTTTTTCATTTTTCCATTAGCTTAAAATTTGGGGATAGCTGCCATAAAAAAAAGATACATAATTACGATTTTCCCAAAACTAGCTTTAATGATTTGGATCAAATTTTGCTCAAGTGGAGCTTAAGGACTTAAAACAAAATGTATTGTTTGCCATCTCTCAAAAAATGCTTTTTTGTGAGTTATCGGTAAAAAATTAAAAAATCAACTATGGGGCTGTTATAAAAGACGTGATTTTTGTTTTTCAAAATGGCTCTACAATATAATGTAAAGATTGCAAAAATCCATGTGCAAAAACACAAGTAAAAAATATTAACGTTCTGTAGGAATTTGAAAAAATGAACCTTGTTGCCTTCATTTAAAGCTAGATTTTAATAAAATACGATTTATACTGAGGACATAAGTGAAACCAATCTTAGAATCATTATAATATAAAGGTATTTTTCAAAAATAACGTTCATGTTTAGTTTTAAATTTTTGATTGACAAAACTGATAATTTTGGCAATAAATAGTTTTTGTTGGTTTCGGGAATGAATGAATGATTTCTACATTTTTGGGGAGGGAAGGTTAGGTACAACAATTTAAATAAAAATAAAAGTTATAATGTTTTTCTACCATTTAATTTGTCTGTTTTAGGAAGAAGTTTGTTACTTTGTGTGTTGGCCTCAGTAATCAAATAATATCTGTCTGTGCCAAGTATGTAGATATGAGTACGATGTTTCAAGGAAAATCTCAAGCAGCCATCAAAATGTTTAATACTTGCGTTAATTGTTGTATAAATTACAAGGCAATTTTTGAAAAAGTAAGTTTCACTGTGATATTTACAATAAAATTTAAAAAAAGGTTTTTAGATCCAGTTTATATCAATTTATGCTAAAATATAAAAAGATCTCTTGGATCTTTTGGTGCACTCATAATAGATTTTGGAACTTTCTTTCCAAACACAACTCAATTGTAAAAGAAATGTCAATTTTATAAATTTTTTGTTGTCTACAATTTTCTTCCTTATTATGTTGTTGACTGGTGAGTCCAAAATTCTTTATTTGTCTCATGTACTGAATTTTTATTTAACACATTTTTATTAAATAAGTTTTACATTATCTTTAAAATATGAGAAAATGGAGTTTTTTTGTTTGTTTTAAAGTAATTTTTATACAATATTAGTGATGCCTCTTGGTGTCATAAGCAAGTGGCATTAGCTTTATTGCTATATGCAGATGGCGCCGATGGTGTTGATGAATATTTTACAAGTAATGGTCGATCTATTATAAATGGAGAACAAATTATAAAAAGAAAATATAATACATACAAACTTACATGATTTTTCTGTGTAGCCACAATTAAATTACAAACACTTTTGGGATCATCAAATTCCGCCACCTGGGATTTCAGCCAGATATGGAGATGCCAATAATTACTTCAGAGTCCACAGTGTTTTTCGTAGCCCCTCTATTTATCAGTTTATCACCTATCCCATTCCGCTTACACAGCTAAGTTTAAATGTAACAAAAAACATACAAATAATTATATTATTATACAAATATTTACAGTTTAAAATTTGTATCCAAAATTTTTTTAAAATTTTGATAACACAATTTTTCCATTTTTTTTGGCATTTTTTTTCTAACTTTTGCTAAAGTTAAAATGAATTAATATTTTAATTAATGAAAAAATGGTTGTGTCAGTAATTAATTCTTACATTTCAGTGTTGCTATTGTTTTACAATCACACTGATTTATAAACTGGAAATGCAATTCAACTGCCATTTTTTTGTAACCATTTTTACGTCATATTGTTCAATTTATTTATTCATTTTTACTTTCTTACATTTATATAATTTAGAGGAACTTATATGATCTGTTAAATGTTTGTGTAGGGGATTTTCATGAATTTATCTGTTTTAAAGGCTTTTAAAAGTTCTTTATGGAATATCTGTCTACATCATGTCTGTAGTGCTATATTGTCGAAACGAGTATATTGATTTTGTTCAAATTTTTATGCCTTGATTATATTTTCCACATTTTTTCTATAACTTAAAATTTGGAAGTAGCTCTATAAAAACAAACCTAAAAGTCTCAAATTGCTTCAAATGATTTTCTAAAATTTTGCTAAAATGTTGACATTAATGATCCAAATAACACAAATTCATTGCCATCTTCCATAAAATGCCAGTTCAGGACTTATTTGTAAAAAACTAAAATATGGTTCCCTGAGCATAACAGATCTAATTTCTCAAAACCAGCTCCATCATCTTTATTCATAGTTTGGTGAAAAGTGAAGATTAATGATCCAATGTAGTGTACAACTGTAAATTAAAATTATGGTTAAGGATTAATTGGTGTGGAACTGACCTTTGTCATTAAAAAATCAATTTTAATCAAATACCTTTCTGCTTAGAACGAATAGCTCTATTGTATAGCTATCTTTCAAAGTATTTAAAAAAATAAATTCTCTGGACCATTCTATAGCAACTTGTCTCATAAAAAATACACGAGGAAAAACTCAGTATTTAATAAAATTAAATTTTCATTTCTTTTTCTCGTGTAAGTATTTAGAGAACTCTTAGGCGCTCATTCATAGTGAGTAGCCTATGGGCTTGATAATCCAGAGGAAACCTAGATGGATCTATACCTTTTTTCATGTAGTCTTTTCCCTCTCTTTCATCTTTTATCTCAAGTCTCTCTTGTTCTTTTTTAACCCTGATGTTCTTAGAATATTCAAGGGCTAGGGGGTTGTATTTTTCTTCTTTTCTTCCTTTTTTTTTTATTGAAGGTGAAGATTATCAAGAGATTTTTGGCTTGAAACAATAAAGGAAAACAAGTATTTGAGACAATTTTTGTGAGACGGCAAAACTATCATGTTTGATTATTATTTGATTTTGTGGATGAGTGTGTTAAAAAGTCAGTACATTGTTTATTTTTAATAAGAAAATGTTTCAGATGGTGACCTATGAAAATGAAGTCTATCCTCATTTTGATTTGACCAAATATCCTCAGATTTTTAATAAAATAGATACATTTATTCAAAGATGTAGAGATATGATCGAAGTCTGTGAAGCTATGATTGTGTTTGGAAGGTAAGCATACATTTTAATTGTTAATACATGTAGCATGTCACATGATTAATATATCCATTTATGTATTGTTGATCCTTTTTAAGATTTGTATCAACTCAAAATTGTCCTGCTTTATTACTTACATAGTATAGGAAGTATAGGGTAAGTGTGGAAATCATCAAAAATGTTGTCTTCCGATTTTTATTGATCTTCACATTTTATGGCCATAGGAAGCTGAAAAAATTATTTTCAGCATGCCGTCCATCCGTCATTGTTTTCATTGTCATCTGTACGTAGGCACGATAGCGGCTACAGAAATTATGATGAGAATATAAAATTTGGTATAAACGACTAGAGTGTGTTCATATAGAATCCTCAGAAAAATATAATTAAAACTGTTGAAATTAAGCCATTTTAAATAGTTCTTTTTTTGTTCATATCTCGTGTGTTATTCAATTTAGAACACACTAGATACAATCTTGTTGAGCACTGTGGTGAAATTCACAATAATGATTCGAATTTGCCCCTAACCGCAATCACTGGAAACTTTAAAATAAAACACAATTATTTGATTAATTGTTCTTTATTTATTTATTTTTTCCACACTAATCTAACAACAAGGTTTATGTTTGGACTCAGAGTAAATCTCAAGGTTTCATGTTTGAACTACAGGGTAAATCTAATAAAACAGATGTTTTTCACGTTCCAATTCACACCCAAAATTTTCCACACACTGTTTTTGTCAATGTTCATGGCTTCATCTATATTTTAAACATCAAGTAGGGGATGTTCTCGAATAATCTAGCTATTTTGTGTATATTTTCTTCAGTTTTTGAAAGTAGCCCAGGCTAATCATTATCATAATCTTCTACATTCTGATATCTTTCATTTAATATTTTGTACCACTCAAACACACAAGCATGAGGCTTGTAGTCATCGTCATATATCTTAGTAAACATTTGAAAATATTCTATTAGTGTTTTGTTCAATTTTACTAAAAATTATAAACCGACATGTTGCTCAATTTTTAAACTTAGTATTTTTCCTGCACACAACAGAATGATGACTCACAATCAACTGAAGGACAAAAAGTGTTGATGTTTGTCATGCAGGTTACGACACATCCTACATATCTACCAAAGTGTTCAAATCTTTCACTAAAAGATAAACATAGTCTCATTATTTAATAATCACCCCTCTTGTGTGTGTGTGTATATATATATATATATATATATATATATATATATACACATAGTAACATTAATCGAATATATATATTATTTTTTTGTGTCTGGTGTTTTTAGGATGGATGAAACAGTTCAAATTCCAAAGCCAACATTTTCACTTACTCGAGCAAGTGAATTTGAGAATGTTTGTGATAAAATTGAATCAAATTTTAAAGCAAGCCTTGAAAAAATTGAAAGTGTCCAGGATACAATTTTAGATGTGCACACTTCGTCCTGGTATGAAGATATACTTCAGTAAGTATTCATTATGCATATTTACTTAATTCATTTGACTTTTTCAATAACACAGTTTGTACTGTAATAATGTAAAAATTTGTATTGGGTATATTTTTGTGCCTTCAATATTTTGGTTTGAGTCTATAAGGTTACATTTAGACAATTTTTCCACTCATTATTTTAAGAGGAGGTTGTCAGATTGACTCAAAATCGTAAACCTTAATGTTGAGTTTTAGATCAAATTATCTATGTGTTTGGTGTTAATGGTGGGGTTGTCACAGACTATTCTAAGAAAAGGTGTATTTGGAGCGAGGGAAGGAGCCAAATTTAGATGTTTTTGGTAAAATTGCATACACAAAGATATGAATGGGATATGTCCGGATGATCAGTTTGCTTTCTGTTATATGAATTAACTAATAGAAATACTTCCTGTGAATTGAAGGTTGTTTTCAGTTATTTGCTAATAACTACCAATTTAGCCAACATTTATGAAAATAAAAGTAATTAAATATAATTTAATGTAGATTATAAATTTAAATTTAAAATTAGAGAACATAATCTACTGGATTGTTGGCCTAGTTATGCTATTGATCCAATTTAGATTTTATTTATAACATATGATTAATAATCCCTGTATCACAGTAGCAGGAATAGAAGTTTTCTCCAAACTAACTTTCATAATATTCAATTTACGATTGAAATGTCTCTTCTAAATTATCTATGAATAATAATCATACAAATCCCTGTTTGATATTGTTGTCAAGCACCATATTCTCATTATTCTTTGCGGGCATTTGTTAACAAACACCTGCAATCTAGAGAGTTGTTTCGTGGATCCATCCCTACCATTCTTCCAAGTTAAAATATTTTACGCTATACCAAGACGTAACTTTGCTCTGAATTTAGTTTCAAATTCAAAGTTAAATAAAAGTATCAAACCATGGATATGCACTGATCGTTGCACTAGATGTTCAGGCGATTAGCCTTGAGGTTGATTTAACCGTCTACTACATGACCCACTGTTCAATAATAATAATGGTGAGAGACTCCTTGTTCTTGCTAGAAGGGCTTGTGCGTTCCCCCACTACTTCTATCTATCTTTTTATTGGTCTATACTGCACAGTCCATTTATGACAACTTTATTTCTGATCACTTAACAAAACTCAACCCACTCTTAATTTTATTGAACATACTAATTTAGTTAATTTTGTTATAATTATTTTAATTACGAAATTCTAAACTAATAATTTTTTTATAAATTTTCCAAATAATACACATACTTTGTTCTATAAGTTTAACCATTCTGAAATCCTGTCAGTTTGTCTAAATTCAACTTTTTATTCGTTCTTTGAACGCAAATAATCCATGCAATAAAACCTTTTACAATTTTATTACATTTATGGATTACTCACGTTACCTGTAATTAATTTCATTTCTCTCAATCAAATGTATCTATACATAAAGATATCAAAACTGTGAACGTTACAAAGTTAGCAAAATTTATCCTATGTAAAATGTAATATCAACGACTTTTAACAAATTGGTCAGAGACATGGATGTGAATGAAGAAAACTTGAGGAAACTATAGGAGATAGAGACAGGAGTTTTGGGAGGAAGAGAAAATGTTACAAAAAGGGAAGAATAAAGGAACAAAAACCTTCGGAATAGAATCAAGATTAAAATTGGTGAAAAAATGTGTACATAAAAATAAACATAATGAGGATTGTGGAATATTGGAATGTCTAAAAGCACGACAGAGAATAGAAAATGGGAGGTTAAAATTCAGAACAATGGAGTAGATTGGAGGCGGGTGGAGGAGGAGTGGGTGTGGAGAGATTATCAGGAATGGAAGAAGTTGTGCCAGAAGACCAGCTGTGGTGAAAACATCAAAAAATTATGTTGATGATTAATTCATAATCAAATGTTAATTTTAGCATAAATCAATTGAAAAACCTACTTGTAGTCTTTAATTTTTGTTTTATTTGTTAATCCACAGAACCAAGCTTCAATAAATAGGTATAGGTTAGGATAGATTCTTAGAAGTGGAAGAGGTTATGTCAGAAACGTCAAAACATAATGATGATGATGTTACAATCAGGTCCTAGTAATTGAAAAGGACAGTGAAAAAAGTGATTGGGTGTTATATCTGGTCTAGATTATCAGAAATCTATTATTTTTGTTTTGAACACTTGGAAATTTCAGGCATTTTTGTACTTAAATATATATGTCAAATTTTTTTGGTTTAGGTTTCGTAAGGAAATGAAAGAGTTGGAAGTAATTGTAGAAAATTTATTATCCGAAGTGTTTGTAACAGTAACTCAGGTGTCAGAAGGCTTAGACACATTACAAGCCATGTACCAATACTCCAAGAGAAGAGATCTATTTACAGAATTTGAGAAACGCACAATAAAGGTAATTTATATATGTAGATTAAATTTGTTTCCTGTTAAATCTTATTTTAATTGGTAAAGTATTATAATTATTTACGTTTGTAGAATTTACACTTCTAATAACCTATGTTATCACTTCTAAATCTGAGATGTCCACCATAAATCATTTTTTAATTTTATCAAATAAATATGTAAATATTCTATATTAGAAGATTAAATAAGTGGTTAACCAAGTTGATTGGAGTGATCATAGTACTTACCAAGCTCTTATTGAAAAAAAACAACAATTTTTATTTGTGGTTGTACTGAAATGTTTATAAAAAGAAAGATACTTTGTTGTTTCTTTTAAAATGTATCTTTATATGCCTAATTCAAAAACTTCCTAACCATCCTGACAAAACATTTGGTCGTTGTGATTTTTCAACCTGTTGATCAGAACAGTATTGGTTGAGTGAGATATGTTTCTTATATTATGTCACCAATACACAAAAATAATTAAATCAGGTGTAGCTTAGTGCAAAAATAACTTGACTATCTTTAACTACTCCTAGTAGAGACAAGCTACTTTCACTTGTGCATAGCTTTGATGTATCAAATCATTTCCAGTAATGCTTGATTACTAAACTTTCTCTCAACGTGTATGCGGTCCAGTGTGACAAGTTATTTTCGTTGCAACCCTGTTGTACAGGTGAATGATGGAAGACACCTGGTATGGTACACAGATTGTTCACTAAAAGGACAGAAGTGTGGTTTTGCTATATACAGCTCATCTCCCAGGACGGCCATCAATGCAAGTATGGAAGCCACGGTCCTTTTTTCCAATCTGAGTTTTCAGCAATCTTGGCTTGTATAAATCTAGGATTAGCTAAGTGATACTCTGATGAGTGTATACTAATCCTATCGGAAAGTTAGGTCGTCCTCAATGCTCTTGATTCAATCCAAATCTCTCACAGGCTTGTTTGGGAATGATTCAAAGGTTTTGAACATTTTTCTGTCTTAACATGGGTGCATTTGGCTGGGTGCCAAGACGCAGAGGTGTCGAAGGTAATGAGCATGTGAGCAAACTGGCCAGAGGGGATATATATCTCATGAGGCAAGCGTCTATGGCATTAGAAGATTAACTGCCTACAGTGCCATTTCAAAATAGTTCAGAGAACAGTATGATTGTTGGCAAAATTACTCTGTTCAAAGACTAGTCAAAATACTTGTTAGAGCTCCAAGTGCTCGACTCATCGGTTGTCTGGTGAATTTTAGCCGAGAAAGGCCTAAAAAAGTAATAACACTGGCTTAAATTGGGCATTATTAAGGAAGATGCCTTATGTAGGCTATACAAACAGTCCAATAAGACTGCTAAATACATTGTTCTGGAATGTGAGAAGTTGGACACTAAGAGAAGAGTCCTTTTTGGAGGCTCTCAACCAGAAGAGGTTGTTGATCCTAACATTACACAAAAATTGTTGAGAATCTTTGAAAGCTCAAAGGCTGGCCTGTCATGTTAGGTTTATTGTGGAACACAAATTAGTCTTGGTTAAGATGCTGAGGCCTCAAGTCCATCTCCCCTAATATAATCTAATCTAACGCTTATTCAAATATTTCTTGAGTTTTTACTTATTTTGACTTTCATAGTTATTTCTCACATGTCATGTTCTCTTAATGACCAGTTTCACTCTTTTTTAAAAATTCAGTTTCAAGGTTATGTACAAAGTGTGTTTATTTTAAAATTTTGATACCTTCTGCTCTGGACCATTACACATTGTATAGCATCTGTACAATGATATTAAACGTTGTATAACAAACAACACATTACCAATGTATTTAGTTCAATCAATTACTATCGATATATTTAAATTATGTCATAATGCACATAACACAACCAAACACTTGAATTTTAAAATACAATAGAATATATTATTAATAGGACATTGTAATCTATTAATAGAGAGAATTAATCCCTGGATAACCATTATCATCACCAAATCAAATAATCCCTCCAAGAAATACCCAAATATACATCTGAACTCGACTCATCACCTGTGGCTGAGAAAATCAAAGACTCCTCTTAAAGTCTTTCTGTTTTTAAATAATTTTAATTTCTAGTGGTAGGTTATTAATAAGCATGGCTTCAGCTTAAGAAGGCAGCTTTTAAACTTATCAACTCTACACTGCCTAAGCCAAAAGTCACTTTCATGCCTGGTGTTGTAATTATGTACATCTTTATATTTAATAGTGGAGTACACTTGAATTTTAGGTAACAAGTTGTTTGAAATATATATTATGACTGCTAAATGTTACTTATTCATTCAAAAATAAATATTTTATTAAAAGTGTTTTGACCTTTCTGACTGTAAATATAGCCAAATAGTAAAAAAAAACAATAAATTAATATTTTTTCCTAAAATGGAAATTAGTTGCGATAGGAAAGTAAGCTGTAACAAAAGCTGCACGCTATGCGTTAATAGGTTTTTTCCTCCTATTCTCCCCTCCTTTGCCTGCTTTATATGTTTTTATGCTTCTCTTTTACACATGTATTGGATTTGACATAATATAAGTTTCATGGAATAATCTATTTCCAAAGGTTTTTTGCCTGCATGAACTTCAGTGCTCTTTTTCGCCAGTTTATTACCTCAACTCTCAAATAAGCTGGAACCCATTCGAGTGCCATAGTTTCTTAGATCCCTTAGAGTCTGCTTGATGTTTTGTAGTTTAGCTGATTGTTAATGTTTATAGGAAGATACTTCTTGAATGGCATCTTGCGAGTCTACCACCTTTTGATTTTTAACCCCTTGCTAATGTTTATATCTATGTTTATAGGTGTTTAAGTTGTTTGCTATGGAAATTCAAGAAACACGTTCAAATTTGGTAGATGAAAAGCGTAGTCACCCAATGGGATTACCTCGTTATGCTGGAAGAGCTTTAATGGCAAAGTTAAAGAAGGAGCGATTACAAAATATTATGAAAGTAAGTTTCTGTGTTTTATTTATAATATATTAAAGATCCTATGTCAACCTCAAAAAATGGATGAAATAAATTAATCAGTTTTAATAAATGTATGAATGAAACATAATGTATTAATAATGTATTATAATGATACAATATTTATTGCTAAATAAATAAATATTGTAAACTTTTATAATAAATAAGTAACTAATTGTAAGAAATAATAGTTTTCCCCTTAAATTAAAAACATATTAAGTGAGTGCAGTGTAATAGTGCGTCGATCTAATCGTCAGGTTATCCCCAATTGGCGCAAAGGATCCACCAATCATAGCATTTTTTAGTTGGACTGGTACAGAATACTTCTTGGAGTGTTATTAGCTCATCATCGTCCGGCGAGAGTGGTCGTGTTGACTCTCTCATTACGAGAACTTCTCATTAGGCTGATCGCCTCCTACAATCTTCAAGAATGACGCGTTGAATTAGCTATTCAACATTATAATAGTTTTGAGTTGAACTAAAATAAAATCAGTGTGCAGCGTCCTGGTATAGACGCTTACATTGTTTTTCAAACATCATTTTCATAGGAAAACATATTTATGGTTATCACACTGGTTTCAAAGACAGTCATACACTGTGAATCCCAATTATTTGAACTATTACTATTATACCGTACTTGTTTTTTATTTTATTTTATTTTTTTAAAATTTTTAATTGATATTTAGTTTTAGGAATTGTGTATTTGTGTTTTTTCAGGAAGTGTTTACATAATTAAATTTATGAATGTATGTATTTCAGCTGGATAATATTCATTAACATTATAAATGAAGTATTTAATCAAATTTGTGATTTGCTTGTGACTATAAAAGTCCACTTTTCTAGAGTCCATAATCACGCTCATTTTATTAGTATTTAAAGTAGTATTTAGTAGTAAAGTATTTACTACTTTTAGAAGTAGTATTTAGTAGTCCATGCTTTTATTCATGGTCCATGCTTTTATTCATGGTCCATGCTTTTATTCATGAACTGGTCCCCAGTATAAATTCATCAGAATTAATAAAATCAATAAATCTAAATTCTTTTTTTTTAAATCCCCGGATACAAATTGTTACAAAAGGGTAAATAAAATTAACATGAAAACCAAAGAAACCTACATGATGAACTTTTGTATCTATGTTTTGTTTTATTTATAGGGTCATTAGTCTGTACTAGAACTAACTTCAATTGTGATTGAATAGCAATTGATAATTCTCTTTGCTCTACAGTACTATAATATTACATTTCCCTTTTTATATCTCAGAGATAGGTTCAATATTGTTTGTGACACTAGTCGTTATTATATTTCTCTTTACCTTTAACCATAGTATAATATATAAAAGTATAGAAATAATAAATAATAGGGCCTTTACATAATATTTCCTTAGGTTGAGTAAATGTTTACTCTTAGAAAGTTACAGATATATCTGTTTTGATGTTTTCTAAGACCAAAAAAGAGGTTTTTGAAATGATGTCTGTCGTATGTGATAAATTTGGTATCTGGGCATATTTTGGCCATATCTTGAGAAGTTAAAATTTTTTTCTCTAACTCAAAATTTAAGGGTAGCTGCATTAAAGAAAAATCATAATTACAGTTTTCTAAAAATAAGCTCCTTTTCATTTTGATAAATTTTGCCTTCAAGGACCCAAACAAAATGAACCATTTGCCTCTAAAAAATCAGTTTTTGAGTTATCAGAAAAACTACAAAATTAGTTATAGTGAAATTATTATAAAATATGCAACTTCTCAAAATCAACTCTACTGATTTCAGTCAATAATTATTGTAATGACCCATACCTCTGTGGAAAATTGCAAGTAAAATATCATGGTCCACTAATAATTTGGCCAAAAACAAAAATTAATCGTAACTTTTGTCAATAATCAAATACAACTGATGTTGATTATGGTACAAGGGATGTTTAGATCCTTATTTAAATATATCAATATTTTTCGAAGATGGTGCAGATAGTTCATTTTTATTCTTTGATTGGCAACTACCCAACAAACATTTTTAATGACATTTAGTTTTAGTTGTTATTATTTGGTTTTAGAAATGGGTGAGTGAGAAAGTTTGTGCAATTGTTTTTGAAACATTTTCTTTTAGTATTTTTGTGTAATAGATCACAAGTGATTAAACTAATTTATTTAATATAAAATAGTTTTCTATTCATTTTTCTTCTTCTTTTAATCCAAATTTTTGTGAATGACTTAAATTTTTCATATTTAAATGTTAAGAAATAAATTTTTTCTATTTCAGATGATAGACGATGCACAGTGGCTTATGTATTGTCCACTAGAAGAAGACGTTCGAACTAAATATGCAAAATTGATTACCATAATTAATGAAACTATAACCCGTCATCATAGGCGATGGCTTAGTTTTACTTCACCAAATATTGGTGCAAGATTTTTAAGGCCTCTACTTGCTCGATCTTCTAAAAAGCCTGGTTTACTAGAAGTTAATATAGATAGGTAAAGTTAATCTAAAGAATATTTGTGTATTTTACTGTTATTAAATTTTTACTTTCCCACACATGTTGTATAGAGAAATTTATGTGATTGGACAAAATATCAATGTAGAGTTTTTTACGGATATATCTGTTTTGAAATCCCTGAGTAAAAAAAGTGGCTTTTGAAATGATGTCTATTATAGTTCTCTATAGCCATAACTAGTGAGACTAATTTGAATCAATTATTTGGGCATTGTTTGGCCAAATCTAGGGACTTTTTATCTTTTTTTTATAACTCAAAATTTCTGGATAGCTACAAACTAAACATATTGGTGGTCACTTCTCTAAAAGTGCCGGCTCATGAGTTATTAGTAATAGACCAAAAATTCGACCATGTAGGTTTTGTAAAATACTTAATTTTTGAAAATTGACTCTACAGTAGAACTCCAATTATCCGGATTAATTGGGATCGGATCCGATCCGGATAATCAAAAGTCTAGATACAGTACTGTAATTGGATTTTTCTCGAAAAAAGGCCATTTTTAGGAAAAAATGTAAACAAAACACAATAGAGAACATTTACGGTATTTATTATGAAAAAAACAATATCAATGACAATGTTTACATTACATAATATTAACAAACAATACTAAATCACAGTAAAATACATTATTTTTTTAACATACCAGGCAGAGTTAGCTGTTTTGCTGCCTTAAATCGATTCCGCGCCGCCAAGTCTTGCATCCGTTTGACGGTGAGCAGTTGCAGATGGTCACACTCTGGTTGCCGCTCCATCCATTTAAGCGTGGTGTCTAGGCCTGCGAATGCCTCACTCGCAGTCGGCATCTCGTCTGGCTCAGTAGTGAAACCCTCATCTTCCAGTTCCTCTTAGAACTCATCGTATTATTGCATACGGTAATCAAAACACTAAGGAACACGAAAGAGTCAACATATCAATTCACCCGGCAAGTTGAAGAAGTTCTGGCCGACTGACTATTAGTGGACTAGTGAGTGACAGTAGCAGGATGATGAGGCAGTGTTAGTCATCACACCCCTCCACCCCTCCACCCCTCCACCCCATGACCTCCGCTATTGCTACACTATGTTCACAGTTAGAAGGGTCAACTACTGCGTGCGATTCCTGCACATTCATTTTCGCAGGACGATGTTCCTTTAAAAACCCCATTTTTTATTTTTCTCAATTTGATCCGGATAATTGGAGTTCTACTTTACCAATTTTATTCATTTCCTTTTCTTTGTTGTTTGGAAATGAAAACCTTTCGGTCATCATCCTCTTATACAAAATGTAAGAAAAGAACATAAAATAAAGACCCCTAATAAATACTTTGCAAAAAAAGGTGTAAATCCAGCTATAATCCCTCTGTGTTGCCCCACCTGTACTCACTTTAGTGAGCCCTTGAAAGACCGATTTTATTCAATGTTAATGAAATGTGTTCAATTAATAACTCTAAATCTTGTGCAAAATCACAAGTAAAACAAATACTGCCGAGGAATGATTGGTAAAAAACCAAAAATTATCTCTGACCGCCACCATTAAAAGCTTGATTTTAATCAAATATGACTTATACTGAGGATGTGTTTTTGGCACAAAGTAAAAAAAAAAGTTCAGAATTTTTTTTCTGCTTTGTAAAAAATTTTACATTGTACAGACAGGCTGATCATTAAAAGCTAGATTTTCCGAACACATTCCTAAGGCAACATTAATCTCAAAAAAATATAAATTCACTGAACAACTAGTTCAGAGTTGTCACAAAGTTAACAAAATAAACATCAGTATGGAAATATTACAAAAAATCTCCTTTTAAGTCAACTGTAGAAGAAATGCATATTTATAACACCTTTAAGAATGATCCTCATAAAACAGTGAGTGAAAAACTAAAATATAATTCTAACATTTTGTTGAACTCCATCAAACAGATAAAAACACACTGATCTAAAAAAAATATTAGTAATCCACAGGTTTATGTCCAATATTTCATTGATTGTGTCATGTGAGTCATTTGTGACTTTTTTACTTTTATTATATTTATAAAGTATGACTTGACCACGGAGGGCAAGGATTTCCAAATTGGTTGTCACCTACCCCTGTTTAAAACTGTCGACAGCTTAAAGTATGTAACCTAGTTTATAAGAATGTAACAGTTCAGGAGGCAACTAAACCATGAATAAAATATCCAGTATGCTTAGATTATAAGCCTATCAACTTGATTTCATGTTTTTGTTGGTAGGTTGCTTTCTTATGATGACGTTTGAAACCTAATCCATCAGAGTTTTTGCATCCCAATATAATTTGTTAAACTTTGCTTTGTATTAAGCTTAGGAAATTGCAAAGGGGTGGTTCAAATTAATAACTGAATTTGTTTCGTCATACAATGTACACGAATCAGAATCTAAAATTTTAAATTTGTGCAATACCCTGAAGCTAGTGTAAAGAAAAACCTGTGACTCCCCTTCAGCTATTCATGCATAATCTTCTAATAATTACAGAGGTAGAACAAGAGGTAACCTATTCAACCACATTCACTTACAATCTCTACCGAATGTAAATTTAGACAAAAAGGAAGTTGTAACCACAGACCCTCTATACCCATAGAGATCCTCTATAGTGGAGTCAGTGTAGCACAAAAATACACATTATTTGGAAATAAATATGTATAGCTTCTAGTTGTTCAAAACCTTTTGATTTAGTTTATAAATGCCCTTTTGTAGAAAGTTCTTCAATTGGTTTTAGTTGGAAATTGTTTGTTAATTATTTAAATAATAAAAATGGATGTTTCTTAAACAAATTTAAAAATCTTAGCGAATTATATACATTATTTCCAAAATTTGTACAAACCTGTTTTTGAGGTTGCTGAATCTGGATTTGATGTCAAATTTGAAAATTCGAAATAGCTTATCCAATATGGCCGATGTTTAGAAAATTTTTAAGAGGTATACTAAATTATGCATTTTAAAGTACACATTTCAAGCTTCAAAAAATTCATTTTATAGCTTGTTTTAGTTAGGAATAAAACTCTAATGTTCTTAAAATTTCAAATTTTTGAGATTGTGTAGGCTATCGTTCAAACTAAATTTTTGAAATTAATAAAATAATAAAACATCGTTTTGTACATTACTTGAAGAGTAAATGGTGAAAGTTTCAAAATTTATCATCAAATTTACAGTAGTGGCAGACTTTTAACTAGTTTTATTCAAAAAATATTAGAAATTCCACTTTCCATACATACTCTTTTATTTGCAATTTGTCTCATTCTATTTGATCTTTTAATTAAAAAGTCATAACAATTTTAGTTGCGGCCGAGCATTTCCGCAAGGTAGACATTGCATATTCAAGCGGTTCTTTCGAGTGATAAACAAGTTATTCTGCAGTCCATAGTTTTGATTCTAGAAAAATATTTACATGGGGTTTTTTGTGTGAAATTATCTGTACTTTCCAAAAATGACGTCAGTTTTTGTGCGAAATAAATATTTAGAATAATTTTTGCAAAAAATAGCTATTTTGTAACTAACTTGTTAAATAAATAAATTTCCAACCACTTTTGGTGGAGAACTTTGTGATATGTTGCTTGAAATATGATTATAAATAAGATTTTTAAAAGTTCTCCTTGTACATGTTTTTCTCCAAAGTAAAATCTACATTTATTCCCCTACTATCAATTACAAAAAAACTCCAAGATCGCTATAAAATCACATGGAAAATTAAACTATTCTGTTCACCAAAAAACCCTCTTGAATATTTTCAACCTGAGAGAAACTTACTCCTGAACGAAGATGTTAAGAAAAACTATTACCCTCCATCAGTATTAAAACAGATTAATCTGTCCACAATAGAAAAAAGATACCCTATCGGAGAATGTGTGTATATACAAACCAATGGTACCTTTATGAATAATGGAACAGAAACTGTTGCCAGAATATAATCATCGGTTTTCTCACCATAAATCTCAGCTGGAGAAGACAAAAACGTTGTTAATGGTGAAATACAAGCAATAGCATTCGCTCTACGACAGTATATATATATATATATATATATATATATATATATATATATATATATATATATATATATATATTACTGTAAATGATTTCCAAAAGATTATAAAGTTTCTACAAGGATTGAGAAAGCATATCTGTCTACAGTGGTTACCCTCCCATATAGAGGTATTAAGAAATGAATTGTCAGACAAAACTTCCAAGAAGAGACACAACTGAACTAAAAACAACAACTTTGAATATCCTGTCCCCTAAAACAAAAATGAAGAGGGAAGCATTAATAGAGTTCTATGGTAAGGATATGACAACTTCTCAGCCATAATTATTATGAAATGGTATTCAGGATTTATGGGAGGAGATAAGTATAAAATAAGGAAAGAAGCAGTGACACCATTCCTCATCAACATAGAACAAGACTGCTTTCACATTTTTGTTGATTACTAATGCTTTGGGTCTAGGATATCTTTTAGTATCTACTTGAATTTTGTTTATAATTTGACAATGAAGTAGATGTTTTCTATTCATGACAGTATCCAGTTGTATTCATAAGGTTAAGTGTAGATCTTCAGTGTGGAGTTGTGCAGCCACATGATTGTATTTATGTTAATAATTATTTGTTTCAGAAAGTTGTTGAAAACATGCCAAGAAGCGAAATATTGGACAGCGTTGGATTGTAGAATACCTGCTCATGTAGACATAGTCATGGAACGTTATCCTGCACTAATCTTGTTGTACAGAAATGTTGAGATGGTCATGTTGGATTATAATCATATAATTGCATGTAAGTGGTTTTACATACAGTAGAACCTCTGTTAACCGGCCTCGGATTAACCGGTCCTCGGATTAACCGGCCTATTTCGTAGTGTACTGGTACGATGAGAGTTTCCAAAAATTAATTGTAATTGAAACACCAAAGCAGCGGCGAGTCAAACGACATTGTCGATAGCAGTATCCCATTGTCGTAAAAACACCGCGGCACCAAAGCGGCGGCGAGTCAACGACTTTATCGATAGCGGTATCCCATTGTTGGCGGCGTAAAAACACCGCGGCACCAAAGTGGCGGCGAGTCAAACGATTTTGTCGATAGCGGTATCACATTGTCGGCGGAGTAAAAACACTGCGGCATTGGCACCCGTCGTCGGTATAGCAGACTGTAAGTGTATGAAGTTAATTTGTGTATTTAATTCAATAAAATCTATGTGCTTTTAAATAAAAGTTAGGTTACTTATGTTTGTAAGTCTGCGTTCTTACCAACTTTATATTAAATTCATTATTATTTTACCTGAAGGGCAGGGTATCAAACTCATTCGTACTAGCAGTTATTCCTACAACGTGGTACAGGTTAACACAAATTAATCTAGCCAGACATATTAAAAACAAGAAACCTTCCTTTTATTATATTCAAAGAAAACATAGTTATCATGTCTCTCCACAGGAGAATTAAATAAGATTAAAATCTATTATTATGAAACAAGGTTCAAACATTTTTATAGTTCAAAGAATAGAGTTTTTTATCATTTCTTTTAGTTCACTTTACTCACGATTACAAAGTTTAAATTGTTCCACTTTACTCACAAACTATGTGTCCAAATATCTATGTTTTGTTCATCATCCCAAACACTAGAATTCCGCCATTGTCGTGGTGAATTTGAGTCTCCACAGTCGTCCCATAACGTGACTGCTCGATGTTGGCTCCTCTCAAAGACTGACTAAGCCACGCTTCTAGAAGATGCTTGGTAAAGCTAACGCTGAGGCTTCTGGGAAATCTCTCGTTTTCCGTTTTCATGGGGTTCGCCTTACTAATTGCTTTCACCTTACGTTGCATTAACTTTGATGGTTACAAGTCCATATGACTTTACGCACACAGTTTGAAATTATATTTTACAATTACTTATCTCCATTATACAATTCCTATTAATTATATTATTAGTATATCTTTATTATTATTTGAATGTTTAATTATTTTTTATTATCATTAACATTAATTGTTTTATTATATATATTTTATTGGTTGGAAGATGTCCCAAGCTTACAAGACATACAAAGGCAAAAACGTTTGATGGTCCGCTTTTTTTCCACGAATCAATTTAGTATACATTATGGAAAATATAACATTTCTTTTCAGTTTTCTTTGACTGGTTATGATCTACGCACAGTATATACAGTAAATGAAAATGAGCGAGTTACGAAAACGGAAGCGTGTGTTGGACTTTGACAGAGGGGAATCAGTAAAAAAAGCTTTGTGACGAGTTTAACGGGAACTTTGGATTAACCTAACAAACGGGCAACCGGCCCGGGTGTCAGTCCCGACTAGACCAGTTAAGAGAGGTTCTACTGTATATGTAATTTATATTTTTACTTTCCTGTATATAGGTAGTATAAGGAAAGTTAAGTATTATGTCAAAAATTGATGTAGAGTTTTTTTTGCGGTTATATCTTGTTAGAGGTTCCTTGAGTTCAATGATAGGTGTCTGTCACATGTGCAGTGCTCTACAATTCAAGCAGGTGGGCTGATTTTAATCAAATTTGGTGAGTCAGTATATTTTGACCATATCTCAAACTTATTTTAATTATTTTCTCAAAATAATTTTGGAAAATGTTGCTCAAGTATAGCATCTAAGGACCGAAATAAAAGTTATTGGTCAGCATCTCTTCAAAAATATTGGTAAGGGAGTTATCAGTAAAAAACTAAAAAATTGCTCATGGGGTTATTATAAAGGATTTCATTCAAATTTAAGTGAAATGTGAACATTAATGACCTAAATCTGTCATAGAAAATAAATAATATTATGTTTTAGGAATAGGAATAATTGGAAAAAACAACAATGAAACTTGATTCCATCATTAAAAGCTCAATTTTAATAAATACTATTTACAATAAGAATAAATATACAGTAATACCCCAACTTACATGATAGGTGGGACCTAACGATAACTGTGTAAGTCGAATTCGAGTATAAATAAATACAAATTATGTTTAATTGGGATTGGAGATTAAGGAAAATGTCTAAATAAGTCATAGATAATACAGTATGGTACATGTAACAAATTATATTTACATATTGTGAATTGCAAAAACATAAACCAAAGTTATTTTGATGTAGAAGGCTTCATAAAATGTAACAAAATTGTCTGACGAATCAACGATTTTTTCTTCTCACGCAAAATTTCCTCGTAACACGCTAATAATTATTTTAGTCCTTGTTTTGTAGCAGAAATGAGCTCTTCATTGGGCTTCAAAATTTGTAACCCTTTTTCACTTGAACTGAGGCCTTCTGTCAAGTTTCCAACCGTTGTTTGATCTTCTAATTGAACTAGGTCTATAGAATCAGGTTCTTTGAGGTCTTGTTCACGCATTTTTATGAGCTCATCAGTTATCAGCTCCTGATTGTGTGAATCCCGCAGTTCTTGAACGTCATCACTATCTACTTCTAAATTAATCTGTATGGCAAGATCAACAACTTCTTCAATCACATTACCAATTTCATCTGGCTCTGATTCAGCCTAAGTTTCAGTGGTGAAAAAAATTGACACAGTTTTTTCCCAACTCTATTTAATCCTTTGCGCTCGAAAGGCCATTACCAGTGGCCACACCATACTCGTAGACACCTTGTATTATTTCCCGTGAGCTTAGTCCTCTCAGGTCGCATGGCCACCGTGAGTGGCCGCTCGTTTGTCGGCTGTTACACGGCTGCCATTTTGACCGGACGGCATCACTAGCTCGGAATTGTTTTGTTGAATTCACTTGACATCTAGGTAACTATTTAAAAGAGCAAACATGAATATTTTATAAATAAGCTCTGTTTATTGACAAATACAACTTATTTGAAATAGAAAACATGGTATTACATAGTATTTCAACCTCATAAAGACGTTATATTTTTATATTTATTATATAAATAACAGATCACAATCTAACTCAACATCTCTTTCGAACTCATTTCTAATTTCATCTGAATTTAAATTATCCATTTTCGTAACTTTATAATATTAAAATTATCAACAATTTATCATGCCAATAACAACGACTAGCACAGCACTGAGAGAAAATATAGAGGTTATGTTATGGAATTCAACACAGTTGTTATAAAAGGAGGGAAAGAAATCATGCTTTGTTCATATAGTTCAAGAGTTTCCCTACAGATTCCAGCACTTTCTACAGAAAATAATATAATTTTGAGAATACAAAAAAGCTATTCATAGATACGTAATGCTATGTCCACTCACGGTGGCCATGCGAGTGTTCGCAAGATTTTGTGTTGGCCATTCTGAGTGGCCATACGAGCTGGGCGGACCAAGACTGCGAAAACAATTCCAAGCTGATATAGAAAATGGCGTGGCCACTCCCAGTGGCCATACCACTCCAGAGGAACTTTTTTAAAGACCCTATTCGAGCGCAAAGGGTTAAAGTTTTTTGCGAAATTTCATTCTAAGATTGTCCAATGATTCTCACAGCATCTAAAACATTGAATTGTTTCCAAAATTCTTTAACAGAGAGCTTGTTGTTTTGTCTCATAGCACAAACAATCGCCTCGTATAATAAGCTTTGAATGTTTTGATGACTCCTTGGTCCATCGGTTGAAGCGAGCTGGTTGTATTTGGTGGCTAAAATACTACTTTCATGCGTGTATCAAAATTAGTTAAAGTAGCTGGAGTATGACCTGGTGCGTTGTCGATTAATAGCATCACTTTAAATGGGATTTGTTTAGATTGGCAATAAAATTCAACTTCAGGTATGAAGTGATGACCAAACCAGTCCTCAAAAAGAGAAGCTGTCACCCAAGCCTTATGATTCGACTTCTAAATCACAGGCTAACCAGCTTTAGATTTATTTTTTAATGTTCTTGGATTTTTTGAGCCATAAACTAATAGAGGTTTTAACGTACAATCACCAGCTGCATTTGTGCCAACCATCACAGTAAATCTATCTTTGGCGGCCTTACAACCTAGAAAGGTTTTCCCTTTATGTGTGGTGAAAGTTCA